>OZ007576.1:48180830-48418330 GCA_963931925.1 Onchidella celtica
GTCCATACATGTCATCAATCATCCAATGCCAGTAATTAACAATTATTGGTCAATTAAGACAAGAAATCACTGATAGGCATACACATACGGTAAGAAAATCAATAACGAACTGACTATCAGTGTCGAGCTGGCCCTGGGAAAGGTAGGATAGAGCACTGAGTGTGTGACAATTGGTCCACTGTGTTTAAAAATCTGGCAATCATTACAGAGCATCTGCACGTTACTCAATTCCCAATACTAGTAATACATATTGATTTTGATAATTAGGTGAGGGTCTTTGTCCACGTGGTTTTTATGTTTCTGCGGCCATTTCGCCAATGAAGACGTAAGCCAAACATACTCCTTAACTTTAACCAAATTAACCCCAGCATGTGCACTGTCTCCAAAATACCAGTGCCAACGAAATCCAAGTTAGAATTATAACCCAAATAGTCACATTGTAGTAATAATAATTATAATATGGGACGATTCTGACGTAGGTTTCTACACTAAATAGGCCTGCGTGTAGATGTTACTTATAAAACGACAGCATGTGTGAAAGACTGTCGTGCGCTTTCATAGACAACGGTTAACGTGTGTTTTACATGTGTACTGGGTGACAATATTGTGCGCGTAAATATTTTTCATTATATATGTCGTAAAACCCCACGTTAGGAACAAACACCAAGAACTGTACACAAACAAATGAAACGATAGCACATGTATAAGACTAAGAGCGATTGGTAAGGGTAGGCTTAATGGCCATGGTTGCAGTGTTGGTCTTTGAAATAAATATATCAGCTGAATGTTGTCAGCTATGTAAGGCCTACCTACAGTTCTTTCTTTATCTATCTTTCTCTCTCTCTCTCTCTCTCTCTCTCTCTCTGTCTCTCTCTCTCTCTCTCTCTATCTATCTATCTATCTATCTATCTATCTATCCGGGGACAGATCCATTTGAGTCACATAGTAGGCATACAACAAAAGCCTCTGTGAGCGGGAGGTCGCAAGGGGCGTTGTCTAGATACAGTATGCGTTTATTAGTAGAAGCGAGCCTACGCCATTAACACACAGATCTTGAAACAATATTTGCCGAAATTAAGTTGTATAACTTATATGTATCCTTCTGTCCTATAAAAATTCTGCTATCTTCTGTTTGTTGTCTGACTTCTTTGTAACACAGTATGACCCGGCCGTTAGCGTGTCGATGTGCCTTAAGCAAACTCGAACTCAAACTCGGTACTCCTTCCTCTGCCTGTATCTGTCTGTCTGTCTTTCTATCTAGGTCTGTCTATTATAGTTATAGGTCTCTGTCGACGTCTGTCCGTCTAGCACTTCTATCATCTCTAATGTTTTGTTGATTACAAATCCATCCTTGCGTATTGCACATTTCACCATATCGCTTGTCTGACTTTACTACTTGTCCATTTGGTGGCGTTTTATTGATCTGTTTGTTACACCAAAACAGGAACATATATAAGAACATTAAAATGATGTAAACCCAACCATCAGTGTGTCTATAAAATTGTGAGAGTAATACAGCCGTATAATTCGTTCTCACAGCAAATAAATAGACTTCTTTCGAATCGCGCGAATCACTAAGTCGATTTCCTGTGATTCGAATCAGATATGCTGATTCAGATCACTCACTGAACGAATCAACAGAAGAATGAAAAATGATTCGAATAGCTGGCGAATCAAAAATGATTCTAATCGCTTGAGGCGCGCATTGCGCGAACGAGCCTGTGACGAAGGACGTGATAGGGGAGGGGGGGGGGGGGGGGGGACTTTTTTCGGAATTGTTATTAAACATTAGGTAATAACCCATGGATCCGACGCGTCACCCCACCCACGGTAAAAAAACCAAAATCGGTGCTTATCCCCGTTTGAATCCATTGGTGACCCATTTCCTGACGTTACTGGGTCGCTGACTGACTCGAATCGCGCTTCCGCTGTCTCGCCCAGCTGATTCGAATCACGATTGGAATCACCAAAAAACGAATCATTGTCCACCACTACAGTATGACCAGAGAGTATGTATGTATAGAGAGGTTTCACTATTGGTCGATTTGCACTGCGAGACACGGGAGGCTCTGCGAAACCATTGTTAGCATGGAGCGGAAAGTAAGTCACTGCGGTAAACAATATGCGTTTGAGCATTTCCATGGGGCATAGGAGCTTACAAACGGTTGTAAATAGTTTCAGTCAGCCCCAAAATATGAACAAACCACAGTAAACAGATAGGCACACTATCTTTGGTGAAGAATGTCTATTTCAATTCTTCAATTTCTTGTTTACCGCAGCGACCTAGTTTCGCGATTTGGCGGAAGTGAACCCTCTCTATACATCTATACTCTCTGGTATGACACAACATTTTTTATCCCCAACTCAGAAGATTCCCGGTAACTATAAATTATGGAATGATTAATTGGGCCATGGGGCGAAATTGGATTTTGTTTCTACAGTGAATTTTCGAAAAGTTTTTGAGTTAGAGAATGGGATAGGATTAGGAATTGGATTAGGTTTGGCGACGATAACTTTTTCGAAAATTGGCCACAAATTGATAGCAAAAATCCTGTCACGTGTATTTCGGTTCCCGGTACACGGACCACAATAATGGCCTCTACGCTAGTACCCTGCCATAAATTATGCAGTAGGTCAGCAATCTTGCAAGGGAAATCAATATCGTTAACCAGTGGCGGACTGGGTCTAAAAATATTGGTTGCCAGGAGACAAAGGGGGCCCACCCACTAATACAATTCTATCATTTAGTTTTTAAAATGAATAAATTAAATTTTCAAAAAATATGTAAATAGAAACAAAAAGATGTAATTGGAATTCAAATAGTTTACTTGTAAGTTGTACTGCACATTATACACATTAACAGATAGTTCAAAAGTACGAAAGTATATTTCAAGCAGTCCACTATATTAAGATCAAGCAGTCTACTATGTTAAGAGCATTCGTTTGAGTTCACTAGATGTTTGTGCGAATCTGTCAATAATAGTTTCTGCATCCAATTCATCTAGCAATTCTTTTTCAATGGATAGCAACATGTAGGTTATGATTCCAAGTTCTCCGTAGACAGCGAATTTCTTAAGCGTGTCTTAATGATCATCAGCTTTGAAAATGTCCTCTCACATTGGACTTGAATAACTGATAGTGTGCAGATGACTTTATAAAGTTCATAAAGGTTATCATATGCCTTGTCAAGAAGTCTGTTCGATGCCAGAATTTTAAGTATACACGATGGGCAAGTGCTGCAAATTTTTGCACTTAGATTCTGTATTCTCATCATCATTAAGCAACGGCTTTAATACATCAAACTTTGAAGCAAAAGAAGCCAATTCCAATTTTACTTGATCTTTGCTGATTTGTGGAAACAGCTTAATAATACCTTCCAATGCTTCATCTTCAAGGCCCTTCTTAGCAATAGTTTTAAACTTTGCTGGGTCTGAACAGGATAAATCTTTACACAACTGTTTATGTTGTACAGAGCGTGATTTTAATGACTGGACAATGCGATCCATTATTAGGCTAAACACGTTTACCCGAAAATCAGCCAGAGAATCCGAGGAATTGCTCTCATCATCAGTAAGCTCGTCTGCCATTCTTTTCTTCTTTCTCTGCCTCTTAACTGGCAATGCTGTTTCCAAAGATCAATTTCCAATGCTTGATTTGCATCCATATTCATCTGTGAAATCTGGTCATTACATTTATTTACAAATTCCAAAGCCTTTATCAAATGTTCTTGTCTGTTCCTTCAGCTTTGTTGTAGCTTAATTTACCAAACTCCATGCGGTAAACATATCCAAACCACTTGTCTGTAGATAACTTGACAACGGGGCTGTAGTTTCAAATATATACAAGTATATAAATGCTGTCAATATGCTTTCAAACTTTGAAAGACTTTGATGAAAAACATATGCTTCATGTTTTGTATTTGCATCAAACTTGTCTGAATCTTGTATGATCATTGATAAGCATGTCAAGAGATCTACAAAAGTCCTAGCAGTGGCTTCAGCAAAGCGTCCAAATATAGTTGCTGCTGCATTGGATTTGCCTGACCATCTAGTCTCGCCTATAAGTTTTAATCGTTTCATTTTTTCTTGTCCTAGATGTTTTCCAACAACGTTTATCCATACAGCCATTCTTTTGTGTGATGCTTTTACAAAAGTTGCTAAATTCTGAAACAAATTGAATAAAGAAACTGCAGGCACTCAACATTTTTTGTTCCAGTTATCACCAAATTCAAGACATGGGCATATATTGAACATGTTGATCAGCCACATCAGCAATTTTTCTTTGTAAACCATTATACATCTGTGCTATCTGTGCAGCGCCATCTGTGCTATCAGACAGACATTTTTGGGGATCAGTATTAAACTGCTGTAATGTTGCAATCAATCGATCAAAAAGTCCGTGTCCTGTACCATCAACACTTGGCACAATTGAAAGTAGTCGCTCACAGGTAATGCCTTTAAGCACATACCCGATAACAATGCTAAACTGATCGATGGATGAAATATCTTGTGTTGAATCGACTTATATATTTTTTTATAATTTATATTTTAAATATATTGTCTAATGTCTAAGGGGGCCCACTTCCTCAACCTGGCCAGTCCGCCACTGTCGTTAACCACCAGGACTGAAGTTATCAAGTTATATCATAAATATCACTTGACAGACCAGACAAAGAAATCTGGTTCGCCTCGTTTTCGGTCTCGCTCCCCGCCCCACACACTCTGTACTTTGCAGTCGTGGTCGGCCAATAATTAGCAATGGAGTTTGTTTTTCTTTTTTGTTTTTATCGAAGTTGTCATTATGACCTGCTTAGAAGATTTTTGCCTAAGCCAAGACATGTTTCCTGCAGGTCGTATGGAGGTCGTAAAATGACCTTGCCTTTATCCCCTGTCCCATTTGCCATCGTATCTTACGATCAGGGATAAGGGCAGATTTCCTTCATTAAACCATCAGCGGCCAGATGCCGTAACCAGCGGACCTAAATCGGAAATATGTCATTTCCATGAGCAAACATTAGGTCTGTTGGGTTGAAATAGGGTTTGCTGGCAGGGACTGGTGTCGCTCGTTGGCGGGTAGTTGGTGGTCACTTCTGGTAGGCTCTCTTTCTGTCCTATCGTTCTGTTATATCCAAGACACAGGATGCCGAGACAGTTCAATTAGCCAAATTCCGTCCATCGGTTTGCATGCGTATCATCCATGTCAACAATGCAACAATTCGCACCACACCCCTTCCTAATTGAACGTAAAAAGATTAGTATCACAGGGCTCTGTGATTAGTAGTCACCGTGTTAATAGTGTTATAAAATACACGCGCAGGTTCTGGACATATAGTGAAAGAAGGAATGGTCTGTCTCGGTATTCTGTGTGTCTCGGGATACATTCTGTCCCTCCTTGATTCTGTCTATAGATCGCCTTGCTTTTCCCTGGTGCAATGTAAACCATTATTGGGTCGACGTGTTTTCTCTAAACTCAAGACACACCCGTTGGCGTCCGTGGGTGTTTGAACATGTTTGAAAACAGTGGGTCCCTAACTGGGACCCCCCCCCCCAATGGGATCCCCCCCCCTCCCCCCCCCCCTCCCAGATGAAAGTTTGAGATTTCTCCACCATTGCAAGTTGAGTTGATGAACTCGAAATTAGAAACAGTGACAAGTACAGCAATAACATGGAAGTCCATACTTTAAACTTGTTCTAACACAATCATCAACAGTTTCTGAAATCATAAAATTACTGAATTGTTTGCGAGGGCAGGGCTGGGGGAAGCCATGAGACATTAATGTAGAGGGGGGGGGGGAGCAGGCTTTAAAAGGCAGAAAACCACTGCTTTTTTAATACTATCATTAAAGACAGCATTCATTAATAATTAATTACAAGGCAAACGCTTTCACAGCAAGGGTTTACCATTCCCCAGAGTCCTTCCTGAGAGATTGTAAAATTGCTTCTCTCTTGTAACGCTGACAAATTCTTGATCTTGCTGGAGTTTTACGTCCTATTGTTTTGTTGTTGGTTTTTCCCAGCACAATACAGCTATAATGTCAGAGGTGGCCACCATCCACAGGATTGTCTTGCAGCGTTGAACCAACTGCTGTAATGTAATCAGCCTCGTAGTCTCCCACACTGTGGTGAGTGTGGCAAACTGGCAACTCCACCTCAAGACACCCCTACTACCTAGGCGATTTAAAGAAACACACACACATACATGTACACACACACACACATTTTGGGTGTTGTTGTTGTTATTGTTTGGTTTTCTTTTTTGAAAAAAAAAGCGGGGGGGGGGGGTTATGCACATTAAACGTTTTGTTCAGTGGACAAACACAACGATTCATTATTATCTAAATAATTGTATAATGCAATCTATGTTAGTTGTTACCGGTAAATGGAACCGGAAGAAAGATTGTAATGTTCACCTTTTCTAATGTTTGGATGGCTTTACTGCTACAGCGTCCTGAAGTCGATCGTCAGCTAGAAGTGTATAGTATTTGAAGGATAATTATACCGTCCGTATCGGACCATTAGTGCGGAGTGTAGGAATAAAAAGAAGAAGAAAAAAACGCGCTGCAATGTCATAGGATTTCACTTTTAGTGATCAGAATAGATAGGGAATTGGATTTCCTTTAGCCTTTCCATCATAGACAGATTCACATTTCGGCGTGGCCGCTGTAGCCTCTTGCTCATGCTTGTGGAAGGAACGTTTATAAATGCACGAGTGAGAGAGGGTGAGCCCTTAAATTACTACCCGCAGAGCGGCTCTGCTCAGCGGTTATAATTAAGCCAGTATCATCATCATCATCATCATACCAGAGATACTAGAAACAATAAGATGAGACACTATCTTCTTCGCACCACTAAAAAAAAACGTGCAAAATTGTGACAGTGCTACTGCGACTGAAAAAAAAAAGAAAAAAGAAAAAGTAGCCAGAGTTTTTCCCACAGAGACTGAGGCTATAATTCCACAATAAGTGATGTCAATCAAGGACTTTAGCTACTGTTGAACAGTGAACAAAATTCAATATTTTCCCTATATGACTTTGTAAAATGCGGCACTTTTCATTACCTCCTCGAGTTTGCCGCTAGGTGGCGGTGCGAAATCTGTGCACGCCGAAAGCACTAGCTGTCTCATCTTATCAATTGTAGTATCTTTGATCATACTGTCATGGAGCTACAGAGTGAACGTGTAAGCTCCTGAAACTCCCTGACTACCAGGCAGAAAATTATGAAACTTTATATACTGCCTCAAGTTTTGAAGATAAGTTTCGCGGACACATCTATGTTTGACAAAATTCAGTCTTTATTAATATAATTCATTTGTGATTTTGCCTGAGCCGCAAAAAAAAAAAGAGACCCGCTTTGTCGAGTAAAATCAAAAAATAGGATTAGAATTTTCAATTTTAGTTTTGCCTCTTTCCTCCCCCTCTCACTTTACACATTGAGAGAGCCGAATATGAATGTAGGTCACATGATGTGCGAGTTAGCTGAGAGAGGCATGGGTTGATAGTTCTATAAAGAATTATTACGGAAAGTATGTAAGTTGCAGTTATTCTAGACTAGTTATTATCCCTATTCTCAGTTTTCTGTCAAACCAAAGACTAGTGCATATATCTACATGCGTATGTACATGCATCGGTTTTTAGTATCTTTGACCGAACTCCAAACAATGCTGGATCCCACTTGACAGTCAGATTATTCAGGAGTAGTCATATGATGTTTTTCAACGCTTCCTGCGTCCGCTCACCCTTTTACAGCTCCGGATTTTAATTTTGCCCTGCAAGAGTGCTGGATCGCAAATCCCTTAACTGAGCTTGACACTGACCAAATCTGGGGCTGAGCTCCCCGATTATTCGAAGCACTTTTTGTTTGGACCGTGATTTTTAGCAGCCCTATAACATGGCTTGCCTTCGGCATTACACCAACTCCAAATTAGGGACAATAAACTGAGCCATGTGGAGCTGCAATCTTGTCTGTAGGGAATTCTCTTAGGCAAATTGTTTTAGAATCCCCCAATTTTTCTCAACACCCCTCCCCGTGCGTCTGCCCAAGGGCTCTTAAGCCATGAAACACTTGCTGTTTACATTAATGTGTTCTTGATATCCAGGGGATCTCTGTTGCGTGCGACATTATACAAACTCTGTTTACGAAGCAAGTCTCTGTGGGATTATTCTAATTCTACAATTTCTTTCCCCATTCAAAATCTTGGGAGTAACTTCCCAAATTTCGGGTACCTCGAGATCAACTTGCACATCATTATTACACCTAGTATTTTTGCACAGTTATCACTACCACTCCGCCCCCCCCCCCCTATAAAAAAAAAAACAACCTCCGCCGACCGGCGCTGCAGTGTGGCGACTACGTGCCTGCTCTAGTTGTATTTGTAACTGGAGCTGCAATGACGCTAAGGCAAATTTCCTAAATGGGATTCATATGTATACAAAATGCAAAAACACAAAAATACATTTTGATTTATCAATATTAACTTGTAACTGGCGATGCTATACCGATCGATTTTGATCGGCTTTTTGAGTTTATCCCCTTAGTGAGAATCCGCGCACCAGCCAGTGAAGTATTTGAATCTCGTTGAAACTCGATGTAATGACGTCACTATTCAACTAGTTGACCGCTCAGAATCGACTGGTGTTTGCCTAGGCTAGGAGGCTTGGAGTCCTGTCGGGGGATTGTGTTTGAGTGCTTTCAGAACACTAATCAACTGCCCTTGAACCAGCTGCCTCGAGCAGACTTCGGTCCGTCTCGCACATGGGCAAAGCGCACTACAATGTACACGTAATTTGCTGGAACCCTTCGCCGACTGAAGAGCTCATTGTCCCACGAGCAGGCCTGGAATGACTGTTTTGTGTGTTTCTTCCTAGTGATCTGGATCTCCACATGTGAGAAAACAACAACGGCAACAGCCAGTGCCGGATTTACCATTAGGCTAGGTAGGCTGGAGCTTAGGGCTTCAGAATCTAGGGTAGCGCGCTGCCTCAGGCCAATCTGCGTAATATTTTGTGCCACGGGTAGCCTTTTCTTACACATGATATTCCAGTGCACTGCACTTTCTGAACAAATCTTTTGTAATTTTCATAGCTCTCCTTTTAAGTATGCCAGCCGGTGTTATCTGGTGGGCGAAAGGGGGTTGGGGGGAAGGGGGGGGGGGGGAGTGTCGGTCAGGGTAAAGGTGTGACTGACTGAACCTCGACATGTAACGTTAAACCAAAAAGGGCGGGATAGGAACTGCAAAGTGCGGAATTTTAAACATCTAGCATCATCACTGGCATTACTCAAATTATTTAAAACACTTTCATCTTCCTCTAGGCGTGAAGGTGGGTGATTGGGAGGGGCTTCACAGCTAGAATAGCCTAGGGCCTTTCTTCATCTAAATCCGGCCCTGACAACAGCAACAACAAATGGAAGAATCTACAGCATAAATTTAGGATACACACTAAGAAACAAACGCACTCACAAATACATGTACATGTACTGAAATCGTGAGACGAAAACAGAAAAAATCGATACATGCTTGTCATGCCACAGCCACCATGGCTTCCACGCTTCCGGCACTCATATGGGAATTCTGGGTAATTTGATCACTTGCTTGAAGTAGAGCCAGCTTCTGCTTTCCCAGTAGGCAGCCTCACGAGTAATTACAGTATATTGTGATCTTTGTCACAACATGGCGTTCTATGCTAAACTCACACAAGTTTAAAATTGGCATATATTTTGAAAGGAAGTGTATATTTAGGCCGAATACGGCCTATACAACCCGGTGCTGTGCTATTTGGGCGGAAGGTATTTTAGGCAAGGGGGTGTCAATTGCCACCGAGGAATACGGTGTCCATTGTCGATTCATGTGTGCATTGGAATGGTCAGATGGACCTGGGGGCGTGAGGGTCTAGTCAGTTTGTATCAATGGGCGGTAGTCAGATTGACTAATCAGGCGAAAAGGGGCTGGGGCGATCGATGTGCCGCCAATGGCCACCGCAAAAATGCGGTGGTAATTGACGCTACCTTTAGGCAATATTGTACGAAGAGAGGGGGAGAGAGAGAAGGGAGAGAGAGAGAGGGGGGGGGGTGGGGAGAGAGAGATCGAGATCAACCGAATATCCTGATAGCTCTGCTGGTCGTTGTAGATAAATTCTTTGTCCAAAATTTAAAAAGTCACATCGACATAAACATTACATTTAAGAAAAATTCTGAAACAATTCCAGTTCGTACTCATGGGGCCTATCACAGCCAATATTAGTTTCAACTACATGTATAAGATGTTATATCAGGAGTTTGTCGTCTGATAGTGATAGACCCCACAGGCACCTAAAAAGAATCGACCAAAATGATGGTCAGTGGTCTGACTTTTGCGGAGAAAGGGTACTACATGTATTGCTAATGGTTAGTTATAGCACTTTAGGCGAAGAGTCTGAATATTAGCACAAAACAAAAACGCAGTTCTCTGCAAAGCTACGGAACAAAACAAAGTGGTCTTGTTCTGACGGACTCGCGGGGGTTAAAATGGGGCTTTAATTAAATTACTTTTTTTTTTTTTAGCCATGCCGTGAAGGAAGACCAGCTATCTCTTCCCCGAGTCCTCCCGGGAGGAAACAAAGAAATATGGGGGTGCAGTGGCGGGGTGGGGGGGGGGGAAGAGGTAATCAAGGAATAGAGTTTCAGAATTAAAGGGCAAGATAACTGACTTGCACAGCTCACATTTCTCCAGAGAGTTGTGTCCAGACCACCACAATAATGGGATCAATAGTCAGACTTTCTTACTGTCTAACTTGAGGCCACCAGCAGGACCAAGGGCGGCAATAGCAAAATTTATGTGGCCATTTTGTTATTACATGTAGTAAGTAAGTATGTAAGTACATGTAATAAGGTCAGAAAAAGACAATCAACATTTTTTGGACATGTAATGAGAAGACGAGGACTAGAACATTTGTAAAACAACAGGGAAATTCAATGGAAGAAGAAGCCAGGGACGACAACGCATAAAGATGCAGGACGACCTAAAGGCCTGGCGGGGAATGCACACAACCAACGACGTCATCAGGGCTATGGAAGATCGCGAGAGATGGAGGGTCATAATCGCCAACGCCTACCGGCAGGGCACTTATTGAATTGAATGAAGTAATAACTAACTTGTATAGCGCTCAAATCCATTAAAAAAAAAAAAAAGTGTGCTCTAAGGCGCTGAACTAAAATTAAAAACAGGATTAACATAAAATCAATTCATCATGCTCCCACTCGGACACATTAACAAACACTTGATCTACTCTCATCCTCAAAACTCCGAAACCAAAAAAGGATACCATTCAGTTTCAACGAAAAGAGTCCCAAACAATTCAGTTTTGTACCTGTTTTTAAATGTGTCGATGTTTTCACTTTTCCTGGTGTCAACGCCGATGTTGTTCCAGTAGTCCACAATTTAGGCCCACCAAATAGAAAAAGCCTTTTCACTAAACAATAGTCTGACTGTAGGTGTCTCAAGAAATTCTGCGTCTACTGATCTTAAAGTGCTTGATGGCTGTTTTGATTCCACTAGCTCTGAAAGATATTTTGATGCTAGCCTTTTTAAACATATTTAAAATCAAAAGCACAAAGTCCTGAAGTCTATTCTTTCCTTAATGGGTAGCCAATGGAGTGATTTTTATTACATGTTCATTTTCAGAAGTGAGAAAGTGTTTAACCAGTTAACACTTTTTTTTTTTACCTGAAAAACATCAGGTCCAAAAAGTTAGTTTTGTTTGTTTGTGTACCTCCATTTCTAATCATTTTGGAATTGATTGTATACATATGTAGTTTCTTTATTGTTGCTGTCTAGCGCGGGGTTTGACAACAAATACAGATTTTGTGTGTGTGTGTTTTGCCACATTTTAAATTTAATTCAAGCTCCATTGCGACCCCACAAATGTCTTAACAAAAAAAATGTACTGTAGTAGTCTACATGTAGGTCAGTCGGCAAGAGATTGGTAGACAGGATTTGTCACTGATTCTATGGCTGAGATACACTGGAGATTCTGATGAACTCGCCTATGATTACATTTGAATTGTGTGTCACACCTACTTGACCTACTGTGGCATGTTACGGGAAATGACCACATGCGCCCATGCGCCATTCTAGGTCAAATTCACTTTTTTTTTTTTAAAGAAACAGTTCATTTTCAGAACGAAATGTGCTCCGTCTCTCTATTTTGGGGTAAAATTTTGTTCTAAAAATAATCTCTTTTGGTCACCAGAAAATGGATATTAAGCATCATACATGTAATACGAATGTATAAAGAAAGAAAGCCTCCGATATGTAATCATGAAAGGCTTTTTGACCACCGAGACTCAAAACTCTACAAACTATTGTATTTATGTATAGAAAGGCATAAAGATGTGCATGGGCTTATTTTAAAAAGTCTTGATATATTTTTCACACATTCGTTGATTTTGAGCTACAACTGAGTTGAACAGAAGAAAATGTTCCGACATTTTGAGCCGGAAAAGAAAAAAAGACGCATTTTCATGGAGTAAAATTAAAAAGTATGACAGGAAATTTCGTCCTGCGCCTCAATTTACATAATGGTGATCGAAACTCAATTTTAAAATTTACCTGTGTATTTCCCCGAGTCAGCAGGCCAACGAGTAGAATAAACATGTACACCCCAACGCAAAATAAATTTTTGGCCTCCCGTAAAATTTAGTACTGTAACCTATCATTGTCCACCCAACCATAGTGGCAATTTGCCAACAGGTGTGGTTCACAGTTCAAGTGACACCATCTTATTGAAATGCACATTGCTTGTCCTTACCTTACTGAACACTAAAAATCTGTAACAAAAAGTGATACATGTCGTTTATTCTCGAACACTTTTTGGGTCATGGTTTTTGTCAGAAAGTCAAAACATTGAGTAAATTTTGATAAATTATTCTAATATACTGTATTTAACTATGAGGCATCTTGCCTCTGGACAACGTGTCCCCCATTTCAGTACATCCTGGATCACGCAAACGTTTTATGGAAGTCTCGCCTCACTGTTGACAACAACACAAAAATTCAAGTTGAAACTTTCGCGAACGCCAAACATACAGAAATATTTTTTTTTAGAAAGTCAGGCCAGTTCCACTTTACCCAAAAATTATTCATGGAAATCAAAAACATGCATTTGATAATGACCACATAGGCCAAAATAGCCTCAAAAGTAACTCATGATTAACTGCCAATTTTATTAGATTTTTAAACACATAACGTCACGACCTTAGTTCTTGTTTGGTACGTATATCTCCATTTCCAGACAACTGGAGATCTTTTAGTATGTGGGAGAAGTACAATGTAATGTATAACAGATGCACACTTTGATACCGTACTTGTTGAATATGCGCTGTGGCACTTATTAAGCTGTTTCACAGTTCCAATTTGTTCTAACTCATTGTCATAATAACTAAAGCCACAAAATGTTTAACACGGAATTCCTCAGTTGTGCAAAAAGTGGAGTTGGAACAAACAAGAAATAGGGTTGTGACATTAAGATCAATGCAGAGCGCCAGATCTTTCAGTCTTTATCAATATGTTGCATTGTATGCGGACTCTGAACCATTTCGAGAATATTTCTAAGTGTTTAGACTAACCACTGCAGAGTATGTTTTTGTCTCTATATGTGTGTGTTTCCACCCATGTGTGTGTACGTGCACATATCCACCATGTGTGCATGCATCATTGCATATCTATATCGATAGTTTTGTGATATCATTAACATATTGGTCTTTGGGTCAAATACCGACAATTTCGATGTTTTAAACTTTTTTTGTTTCAATCATGTCAAGTTCGTTTTCTGGTCAGTTATTACCAAGTGAAATATCAGTCTTCAATAACTACCTGCGATAAGAGCTCGCAAGAATGACCCGACGAGAGTGTGGGGGCGAGGAAAGAGTGATAGACCAAACTGGATCAGTCATTCAATGCATTGGAGATTGAACTGAACTTCAGTACAAAATGTTAAGCACTATATGAAATAATAAAAATAATTTTTCATTCTTTCTTGTAATTCTCTTTCGAGAACTTTCCGTGCAGTGCAGTGCATTTTCTCTCCCAAGAGCGGGTGGTTGGTGGGTTCTTCTGGTAGGGTCCCCCTTCTGTCCTGTCATTCTAGAATAATATGGCCTTAATCATGTCGACGTGCTTTCTCCACACTTCTACAATCGTCTCTCGCAAGAAATACGTACGTCGCACACTAATGCCCCTGGGACAAAGAATAATCTGACTGCACTTGGTAAACATTCAATCACTGTAGAGTTCAGTCAAACAGTGTCACATTCACACTAAGTTTTATTCTATTAACAAATAAAACAAAAACCATAATTATGCCCGTCTTTCCCAAGGCAAGTCCAGGCAATCAGTAAGCCATAACCCAGGCATAAATGATAACTAACATCAGACCAATTTTATCTTGCAACATAGGGAAAAGCCACTATTAACACACTAGCATTATTTACAACAGTTCAGAAACTTCGGGACAATGACAACAATTCAAAATAAATGTAGACAATGATACAGTTGCCAGGGAAATAATCTTTTATTGAATCATACATCATAACAGCTGATTCTCATGCAGAT
This sequence comes from Onchidella celtica, assembly GCA_963931925.1. Lineage (NCBI taxonomy): Eukaryota > Metazoa > Mollusca > Gastropoda > Systellommatophora > Onchidiidae > Onchidella > Onchidella celtica. The sequence continues at coordinate 48,195,414 of OZ007576.1, forward strand.
GTTCCACTTTACCCAAAAATTATTCATGGAAATCAAAAACATGCATTTGATAATGACCACATAGGCCAAAATAGCCTCAAAAGTAAATTAAGCCTGCACCTTTTGAATTATGAGGTGAAATTAATTATAATACTTGTAGTCCAAGAAAGTTAAAATTGCCACCTCTTCAATAGTGCATGCATGTGTTACTCCTAGACATTATCCTGTGTATCACTCATACTGAGGAACATAAGATTTTAATATCAATAAATGCTAAACATGTCACAATAATCTGAATTATTTATCCCCTCATTCATATCTAATACGTGTACATTCATTCCTAGCAACAACATTAGAGATTAGCAGTATAATTTAATCAGTTCGTCACTGACTGCTGATGGTGTGAGTACTCCCAAGTCTGTAAACATCAGATCTACAAATTCTGGAGGGGTGTAGTCAACAAGTGGATGCTCTTTAGACAAATCTTTGCCTGCCTGGAAAGTGGATGCTCGATACTGAAATTCATCAAATACAGTATTATGAAACACTGAAAATAATAAGTGATAAACATGGAAATGGCATGGACAAATATCTGACGGAACATATCAAAAACAATACAGTACAATTTCTCAGGACAAGTACAAACATGTATCTTGTGACACTAGTCATCTTACATCTCAACACTAAATTTTACGTCCATCATAGAAAAAAAAAGAAGAAAAATCGATTTGCCAACTGATCTTTGAGTCCAATATAATACATGTATCCCGTAGGTAAAACAAAACAGCAGGTCTGAATTTTAAGTTTGGATTTAACGGCCACAGCTCTACCATGTTCATGCCTTTATTTTCTTTTAACTTACATTAAAATTTAAGTATAAACAAATGGGCAGGATAAGAAAATATGACAGAATTTGCAGTGTTCATATTTCCTTCTTCTCAAATATCTAAGAGACAGTGGGAGCTATTAGTTTGCCTGAATGCAGAAGAGAGTGTGCTGTGGTACAAAAATTGCCACATATCAGTATCAATATTCATGGTTTTGTAAGAAAATGGAGAAATTACATGTATCAAAATAGAAAAAAAAAAGGGATATTTTCCTTGTGGCAGGTTTTAGCAGTTATATCAAGTGCACTGACATGATTCTTATTATAAAAAAAAATAGTGGCGGGAGTAATTCATTGTGATGCAATTTTGACCCTTTTTTGCCCGATGCTACAGCCTAAATGACAGTTTCAAAAATTATAAAATTAACTTTCTTAAGTGTCAACTAATCCATCCCAATCGCTTTTGTATCAACCGATTGTGTTGATTCAAGTTTCAGGTATTTTTAAATAAAAAGTTGTAAAAATGTAAAACACAATGATCTTTGTTTTGGCTCCCTGTAGTAAGCCCATCGCTCCAGAAACAATATTAATAAGTGTTCACTTCCGTGCTCACAATTTCCCTATCAGAAATGAGTGAGTAGTGCTCTGGAGCACATGGAAAGCTTTGTAATTTGTAGACCAAAAAGAAAGAGCGAGATAGAATGGTGGGTCACGGGTTTATCCCGGATACTGCCGGGAACCTCATTTAGTAACTTCAGAAAAATTCACAAATTGGTATTTTAATGATAAATATTATATCTCTGAACTTAATGCGTCAAATGACTTTTCCTTACCTTGAAACGATCTGGAATATCCTTCTGATTGAGGGGAAATTCTCTTACAAATTTAAAACTTTCTGCCACAACGTAAATAGGTTTCTTCATCTGCTTTGCACATACTGCAATGGGATAAGTTCCAATCTGAAACAGAAAACACTGAAAATCTGATGAACAGGAAACACTAGAAGTCTTGAATTTAAAAACGAAACATGCATAGCAAGGATGAACACAATGCTTCAGAACTGTCATGGTAGCTACATAACCTTATACTAGTCATGACAAGAGTGTGAAAACATTTAAGACCACGAGATTTCCTTAACCTCAGCCAGCCTGCACACTTTGAATAAAGACATCGATATGGAGCTTGATGGCCTCTATTACTTTTTCACAGAAAAACGTGTGGTGGCAGCCTGAACAAGGCTGCATGGACCTGATAACCTTATCATAACACAATTTAGGTAATAGATGCACTGTTTGTGAGAAAACTTCTACAAAAATTGTGTACTGATCTGAATAGGCCGCACATTAGCAAAACACCTGAAAAAAGGCATGAAACAAAGTACTGAGATGCCAACACATTAGGTTGAAAGGTGTAGTTTTCTATTACAAATAACAAAAGTATGATCTGGTATGTCCCAGTCGTGATTAGGCCAGCCCGGATTAATAAAGTAAATGAAGTGGCGGTCAAATCACTTACTCTATGAAACTTTGATTGTGTCTGGCCCAACCACAATATACTTATATAGAAGCAAACCGTGTGCTGACTGATTTGTATCTCCATTTTTCTATCCTTTAATGTGTACACAATTTTTTTTATACTGACAATAACGAACTTACCGACCCCATTTTACAATTCAATTAGTTACCGAGAACTAATACCAAACACATGTACAAGTAAAACAATATTCCTTTGGAAAGAAATATGTGTAGCTACCTGACAAAATGAGGCACTTCGTGCATTTTGGTGGTATGGAAATATTGGTATCACCAAATGGATTATTCAAAGCCCTTTCATTTGGTAAAAAAAAAAAGATTGCTGTAATTTAATTAGCAGAGAAGACATGGCCTCTCAAAGACAGGAAGTGACAGAATCACAGTTTTGAGAAAAATCCTTTTAAAGTTTCAGCTTTTCATCAAAATTATTGATGGTGACTTGATTCAAAGCCAGTTTTGAGACATTTACCCTTCTCACACAGAATTATCATTTGGAAAAGGAATAGTAAAGAGCTTAAACTTTTCAAAAATACTGAAAACGCAAAATCGATAAACTTTGATACCTTTTAGCGATTTTCTCAAATCGAGTAAAGCCGAAAAAGTGCCTCATTTTGTTAAGCGGCCACACATATGATTAAATAAATGGCATTTGCAAATGACATAGAAACTGATATATGCCAACACAACATCAACAAACAGTTTATACTGCTTTTGTTCAGTGCTGTTCTAGGACCAGAAAATAAATCATTTTATGCTTTTGCTCACCTTGTTAATTATACCTCCACTTTCCACCACTCCCTCTGCTCCTACCATCACCAGCTGAACTTTCTCCATGATGTACCTGTGCACCGATAGAGTTAAAAGGAAAACAGAATCCATATTGTCTGCTGTTTTAATCATACACTTCATTCTCTAAAACACATGCAATTTCCAACTAATTCAAAATTAACAGTTAAAAATAAAAAAGGAATTATAATATTTTTTCAAGGAATTTCTCAGGCTATTGTCAACTGTCATAATAATGGAATCTGTCATTCAATAAACAAAGTTCTGCTCCACAAAAACTAACACCACCATAGGAAGTACATAATAAGAAGAACTTGACAGGTTTGAGACCCCTGTGAAGCAGATAGTGTGATATTTGAATGAAAGCTATGAAGTACAATATAAGAATCAGAATGGGGCAGCTGAAAGAAAGAAGTTTAGAATTTAGAGCTCAGAATGAATTTCTCAAATCCCAGATTAGTTCGAAGACACTGAGAAGACCGGGAAAGCATTTGAAACTACTGTTCCTAAACCTAGAGTAACTGAACAAAGAACATTTCATGTTCTACTACAAGCCTCCAGGAATTTACTACAATCTTTTACCTGCATGGCAAAATGTTTTCATGCTAGGGTTTCTATCATTACGGCCGACAAAGTGGCACTGATGTTTTCAAATTTCTATTATACTTTTACTAACTTACCCAACAGAAGCATCAAGAATCACAGTGGTAGGAATTCCTACTTTTGACAGTTCTTCTTCTACTTGGTATCTAGTCAAAAAAACATTTTAAAAATCACAGATATATAAGAGAACTGTGAGTAATTTGTAATTTGATTTGTTGTGAAAGGGGGAAAAAAAAAAGGGGGAGGGGGGGATGCATTAATCCAAACACAAGCAAAACAAAAAAATATCAAATTGAAATCTGCACCACCATTGCTCATTATCAATTTGGAATGCAACTGCAGATCTACATCAAATTGGTTAAAAGCAAACTGCAGTCAAAACTTTAATTTCTTGGGGACAAGGTGGTCTAGAGGCAAGGTGCTCGCCTCTCATGCCAAGGGTCCCGGGTTCTAAACCCGGGCAGTGCAGGCATGTTGGAAAGTGGATTTTTCTCATATTTTCAAGTCCCTGGTCCTATTGGGGGGTAGGATCGAGTAGTTCTTGGAAATTGGATTTTTCTCATATTTTCAAGTCCCTGGTCCTATTGGGGGGTAGGATCGAGTAACTAGCCTTCTCGGATAAGGACGAAAAAATTCGGAGGGCCCGTGTGCACGTTAAAGATACCTTGGCAGTTGGAAATCGTAAAGAGCAGGCCGAAAGGCCGCTGCCCGGGCAAAATTGAAATTAATAGATTAAAATTTATCCATATCATCTCCCCCCCCCCCCCCCCCGCCAGAACAAGAAATAATAAAACAAGTAAAGTGAGGTGTAAATGCCAAGGGCAGCGAACCTCCTAAAATAAAGACCTCAAATCCAAACTTTATAATTTCTTGAACCTGTATTATTTATGGAAGCCAATACAGCAAAATTACATACTTGTGAAAAGAAGAGTCATTTGGCAATGGCTGATAAAAATTCTCTAGTTTTCCTTCTATTTTTCTGCATTGTTTCCCACTTTCTTACAATCTGAACTGGCTCAATTGATCTGAAAAAGAAGAAGACAGTTTTTGACTTACCCACTCCTATCAGGGTTTGATTCTGTGACATACACTGTGAATCTTTTCTTTTCCATTGCAGCAGCTTTCAACACCTGCATCACTGCTCGGGAACGGGAATGGGTCAGAATTGTCTGAAACCACAGGGAAGAAATATATAAATTAATTCTTTTTCCTTAAATCACAGTGCAATAATACATTATCGTGACTCTCTATTGTTACAAGCTTACTTTTAAGCAATATTATAAAGAGCACTGCTACATGTTCTATTCCATTTGCTGGTTGCTACTGCTAAGATTTAAACTTCTCAAGTGCAACAAGATTACTGAGCCTAGTCATTAAAGCTAATGCTTACTCCATCAGACACTTACTAAAAATAATTCCCATGCAGGTAAAAATTATGTATCCCTTTCACTTTTTGACTGAAGTAAAATTCACATATGTATAAATGGGTAAATTAACCAATAAAGTGTTTGGATTTCCATGGTATAACTACAGGGTTCTTCCACGGCTATTCTCACAAACGTCTACATCGACATGACCTTCTTGATTAATGTCATACCGCTAAGTGACTGAACAACAAAACTGAAAGGTAATACTCACTGCACCATCATCAATGAAACGCTGTGCCATTTTCACAGCTTTCGCCCTTGCTTTCAAAATATTATTGTAAAATATTTTGCCCCTTTGCAGCATGATTGTTTGAAAGTTCTGGCATGGAAAAAAAAAAAAAGATGAACAATAAATTGAGACTTGAGACATACCTAATACCTCACATCCTTCTTTTACAGAAATTTTTCATCTTTCATGTAGAAAGATTCTCCAAGTAAAGGACTTAAATATACGCAAACAAATCCTGCAACAAGACCTTTTAATATTTAAAAACCTGTTACTGTCACTGTATTGTACTGAATAAAGCTGAGGCCGAGGGTCGGAAGTACTGGAAAACATGTTACCAAATTCAGTGAGAAATTTCTGCTGAATCGAGAGTTCACAAGAAATTCAGGGTTATAGGGTTATGGAGAAAGTACTAGGCAGAAATCACAATACTGTAACAATGACTTGAAATTAAACTTCAATCATTTGTGAGATTTTTAATGACAAACTTACAAGAAATGTTGATGATCTAATATTAATTATTTAAGGCAAGAATATTCTCTGAATTTTCAAAAACAGGTACATGTATACCTTACACAAATACACGAGAGATTATTTGCAATTATTGTAATCTTACAGTGTCTTGCAGGTTTGCAAGGGTGATATAACGAAGAAACTGTTCGCAGACAGATATGATGGAAGCATAACTACAGTCTGTATCCAACATGACTTGTGTGGCCTTTTTTATGGTGTCAACCAATTCTGACAAAGTGCCAGCTGAAAAAAATGACAGAAAAAAGTTGGATTAAAACATACGAGAACACAAAAAATGTTCTGAAGAAAATTAAGAAGAACAAAAGGTGTATGTACTGGTTTTAAATTTAAGACGAAACCATCCGAAATCTCTTGGATCATTATCTTTGCATGATTATAATTGTGGAAAATTAGCTAGGAAACCCTTTCTCTTCAGCCTTTAGTTAACAATGCACAGCCCTCAGTGGTTCCATCTTTTCATCTGACTTGACTGCATTCTGTGCTATTCGAAGCTAAAAAGTTGGGAACTTTCTGCTCTTGGACCCCACATACTACATGTACTCATTTTCCCCTGAAATGATATGGGCTTGTGATTACTTGGATAATTAAAAGCTAAAAGGTTATAAATGAGTACCAGATTAGGCCTGATACTAAAGCAGTACATTCATTTTGTGAGTATGGTGCATATCGCATTTTACAGTCTATAAGACACTTCTGCACTGCATCAAAGGACTTATTATCAAGTAAAAATAAGAAAAATTAAAATCAGAGCTCAACCCCCACATTATATAATTTTCACCTCAGCCAGGACATGTTCGCAAACCCTGCCTATTCACTGATTTAAAATCGGCAAAACTCTAAGTGACAGTATAGAATGAATGAGTTAATGCAACTTAATTACTATCATTATTTTCCTTTGTTTTTTAAATGTACCTATTGTTTCACTCCAGATGCAGCACCAAACACCTATAATATTAGAAAATGACAGTAGATGCAATAAACGCCATACCTTTGCTGCTTTCCATCAGCTTGACAAGGACTGTAATTGCAGCGATAGCTGCTGACATCTCTGAATCTCCCCTCAGCAGCTCATTGAAATTATTCAAAACCGCTAAAATGGATAAAAATAACAACTGTCAGCTGTCAAAAAGCCCCTCTAAAATACATCATGTCTTATGATTTTAACCCTCGTCCCACGTTGAGTGAACTCGTTCTACAATGTAAAGCTTCCACGTACTATGAACAATGATGTTAGTTTTAGCGAGAGATTTGATTTCCAGGTCACAGAGCACATACATGTACTGAAAAGCGGTTTTACCAAAGCAACACAATATCTCTCTAATTACCACATCAAATAAAGAACCACCAACAACAAAGTCGATCATTTTCTCCCAGTTTTCCCTGATGAAAAACCTACAGACAGACGACCTTATGCAGTATGCCTTAGTAAAATTAGCATTACATCAAAATTCATAATTACAGACATAGAATGGTTTCTCAAATACACACATGGCCCCTTTCTTCTCATTTCACAGGTAGACGACAACCAGCATCAAAGTAAAAGTTTCCCCAAGAATTTCCCGTTCGAACTTACAGACTGTCAGTACTATTACATGAGTACGACAAATAGTTGTGAATAGTTGCATCATAATAAATGTAATCTTACGATACCATTTTGTTAGATATAGTAGGGATGACAGGATAGATAAACACGCGCAAATTGTGTGGAAAAAAAATGTGAAAAAAAAAAAGATAGTTGCGGCAACCGAATAAACAAAACACGAGGAGCAGTGCTGCTATACAATATATTGACCTCCCGCAGGACCCGAATTGCAGTAAGTATGTAGGCCACAATATTGGCCTCGCGTGTCTCGCGTGTTAAAATATTTTGAAATTTAATTACCAATTATGTGTTGAGCAAGAAATGCATTTATGCCCAACCTCAATGAATCAAATCAATTTGAAATTAGTACCTTAAGTTTTGAAAGTGCTAACATGCATGCATATTAAACATTTAAGTGGAATCAAAAGAAATGGCATTGCTTGTAAGCAATACTCTATCAGTATCAATATCCGAAATTTTATGGAATTCACATGGCAGACCTGCAAAAATTAACAGTCACCATCCCCACACAGTATGCATAAGTTAACTATTGTTTTCTGAAGAATCGTTTGCATTAGGAAGTCCATACTGATTTTTGCATAAGACGTAAAAAATTCATAGCCATAGCAGCCATGAAATGTTCGCCTAACATTATAAAATGTCCCTATAGTGGGGCAGTTTGGATAATTACCTTCTACTTTTTTGTGTTGCAAACGTCATATTATTTGACATGCAAAAAAAAAAAAACTCTGAATTTACCTTGACAACAAAGAGTCAATGTATCTACCAACTTGGCACAGGTAATATTATTTTTGAGTATGGAATGGCAGCAGAAATGGTTGCTGGTGTGTATAAACTCTAGAAAAAGTTCCTAGAAGCAAAAGATAAGAAAATAAGTAGATTTACATTTTGCCAAATGTTGTGCAATGTGTCTGTCAAAAGATTGACCTACTTCAGACAGTAACTAAACTGCTTTAAAAATAATTTTTAGCCCCAATTTTCACAGTCAATAATTATAAAACAAACCTTTAAAATGGCATGAAAGAAAAAAAAAATTTTTTTGTTAAAAAAGTGTGAAATCCAACAGTAAATCTCGCGTGTCAGTCCAAGTTATGTGACCGTCACACGCAATCTTTCCTGTTCCGTTCTTTTGTTGTTGAACACCAACCGGGTTCACTTCCTGGAGATACAAAATCTGTTGGCATCCGCGAAAAAAACAGATACATGCTGTGTTTTTTACTCCTTTCTATTTGTCGTAGTTTTTGTATTAAAAATGTCTGTCAAAACAATTCGCAACATTGCTTTTGCAACAGCTGATGCAGATCGAAAAACTCAGAATTGAAGAACTAATACCGATAGATTTTATCGTGTTTACCGTACCCCTGTAAGCAGCAGCCTTTCCCACTATCTTCCCAGTAGGATTAACAGTTCAACAAAGTCAAACGATGCGGTCTTAATACTTTTAGGAGACGTTTTCTAATGCCCTACCCATGCTTATGTGCGATGGTCACATGTTTTGACTGACGAAAGTGCCTGGCTAGGGAAGTCTGAATCCCAAATTTTCTGAACCTGCCTTAACTATATCAATATGACTGTAACATTGTCTCAATTGTGTGACAATCTTTGAAAATTACAGTTCTAGAATATAATACTCATTATACTGACAACAGAATATGCACAGCACTAAAATTTCTAGACCTGTATAATAAATGAAGCCAAGAACATTAAATTAATTACTGTTTGTTAGTGTTATCTTCAATGCATACTTGAACCCAGCCTGCGATATTTGCTTCAAGTTCAAAGTTACCCTCACCCTTAAGAAATGCCCCCAATTACTGCCACCGGCCTAACAAAAAGCACTGTTCTCTTCATCTTGTATCAGTTACTCCTTGTCTGGGAGAATATTGTCCAAATACAACAGACTCCCATACTCTTTATAATTATAACATCATCCTGATTTAACGTTGGTGCTGCAATCTGTCACGAGTGGAGTGAGTGCAATTAAGGGGATTGCTACAGAGCGGGTGTAGAGTAAGAAGGGCTCACGGTGGACAAGTAAGTTAAGCGTGCTGTTGTGAGTAGTGGGAGGGTCTGAATGAGGCGAAAGCGCTGTATTACTATCACTGCAAGTTAGAAGGTCCTACGGAACGGACCTGTGAATAAGAGCCCATCGGGCGGACATAAGGGGAGCAGTCGAGAAGACTAGTGAGAGAGTCTTTCCAGTAATGACTGGTACGTAGAACGTTGATTGATTATTATGATTGATGTATTATATTATATTCGTCTATTACCATGATGTAAATAAGTATATGTGAGGAATGTGGAAGTCCTTGATATTGGATATAGCAATGTGCGCCATGAGCGATAGATGAAAGTGAGTTCATGGATTTGTAGCGCGAGTGAGTAGTGTGTACTCCGATGGAGGTGTGTTACCGTAAGAAGTGTGGTGAGTGAAAGGTGAACTAGTGTGTGTACGCTTCATGGGTTGTAAGGAGAGGTGGAGTGAATAGAAATGGTAGGGTATTATACCAATGTAATGTTATTCTTGTAGGTGTCGAGGACGGGCCGCAGAGCCACCTCGATGAGCACAGGGGATAGGCCAGCATAGGGCCGGAGGCCACACATAGGCCAGAAGTGAGGCTGTCAGTGCAGGACAGTAGAGGCACATAAAGTCGTGGCAGTCAGGCCACGGACAGGGACGTAGATATGAGCGTGAATGGGATACTGTACTATTGCCATGTTGAGGGGCTAGTGAACTAATAATGTCTATTGAAATGATAATGTCTATTGAAATGATAATGTGTTATTGCCCTGCTGAGGTGCTAGGGGAGTGCTAAGGTGTATGACAATAGGAAGGTGATATTGAGAGACTGCGGTGCCAGTGAATTATTAATGTGCTATTAAGACCCTGAGGGGAGAGGCTGAGGCCGAAGTGCCTTTAGGAGTAACTACCGGATTGTGGATCCGAGGGAGAGTGTGTGTGAGAATAAGGCCGTTGTACGGCAGTTAATTGCAATAATATAATGTATGTAATTGCGCTATTATCTGTATAATTATGTTTAATAAATGTGTGAGTCTGATGGAGTGTTCTGTTAAGTGTTAAACTTGTTTGTTCGTGATTGTTGTCCTGTCATAACTTATTACATCTCCCAGTCTGGGATTTGTGACACTGGGGGCTCGTCCTGTTTACCTGTGGTCATTTTGACATTGTGTATTCGTTATATCTAGTTGTTTTTCTGTTGTGCTAGGAATTTGTGCTGTTGTCCTTGTTCGTGGGATGAATGGAAATTTCATGATGATATGATTTATGTATGTTTATGAATAATAATATGTATTGATGCATGTATTTTGATGAATATGTATTAATGTGTACTTAAATTTCTGCAGAGTGTGTGTGCCAGCCTGTAGAGGAGACAAGCAGCCAGAGCTCCGGCATACGTCAAGTTAAATAAAACGCTGATTGAAAGTTAAGTAAAAGTCAAAATTTTTGTGCCCTGGATTGTGGGCTGTTCCTTTAATCTGTCTTTTTCTCTGTTTTTGCTGTTTTCGTTGTAATTGATTGTACGGGCGGTGGCGCGGGTTTGCTGTGGTGAGCGTAGTTTATCCTCTTCGGGAGGTGGGCTAAATTTGGAACTTCGTTCATCACAGTGAACAGTTCTATAGGGACCTGTATTTTTGTTTAGATTGTAGCGTTCTATCTTCCTCGCTGTTTTAGGAAGACGTTTCTCTTGTCCCTCTCCTCCCTATCTGTAGATACGTTCTTTTCTTTCAGACTCTGTTCTTGTTCGTACCGTGTTGTGTAATCGGCGTAGTAGGTTGCATTTTTTTTTCCATTATAGTTTTTTGTTGTAGAAGCTTTGTCCTAGTCTGGTTCGTTGTCCTTGACGTACTTGTGGTCCTTCTACTGTATTTCTTCATTCTTGTCGTTTCTATTTTTTTTTATAATTAATAGTGCTATACATTTTATAGATATAGAATTAGTTGTGCTGTAAAGGTAAATTTCTGAATTGTATTTGAGACAACTGGGTATTGTTATATCTGGTGTGATCTCAGGTCTCTGGTCGTATCGTTAGTGATCATACCGACAGGTTGGTCGTCTTATAATAGATACCATAACCATAAATCTGTGAAATGGCGGAACTCCAGCAACTAATGAAGTTGGGTAAGGAACTTGGCCTGGAGGGAGAAGAGCTACGCGGCTGGATTAAAGAACAGCAGGCGGATTTGCGCGATGAGCGTGCTAAGGATAGAGAGCGAGAAAAAGAGGCTCAAGAGCGACAGAGGGAAGAGGAAAGAGAGGCTAAGGCTCAGGAGCAGGAGAGGGAGTTAAAGGAGTTAGAGGCTCAGCAACAGGAGAGAGAGGCTAAGGATAAGGAGCAGGAAAGAGAGTTTAAGTTAAAGGAGTTAGAAGCTCAGCAACAGGAGAGACAGGATAGGGAGCAGGAAAGGGAGATAAGGTTAAAGGAGATAGAGGCGCAAGTAAAGATCGCCGAGTTGGAAATAAAAAAGAATGCGCCAACAGAAACAGTTGAGCGGCAGGTACACAATAAAGGTGGCGTTAGGATTAAGCTCCCTACGTTCGACGACCGGAAGGACGACATAGACGCCTTCCTTTACAGGTTCGAACTGAACGCACAATTGCAATGGGGGGAAAATAAAGAATTATGGTCCACGTACCTGGCGTCTCTATTGCAGGGCGAGCGTTAACCTACTTTAAAGAGCTACAGCGCGAAGACGTGCAAGATTACGATAAGCTGAAGGCTTTGCTGCTTCGCCGATTTGCGCGTACCGAGGAATATTTCCGGGAGCAGTTTAGGCGAGCACGTGCAGATACCAGGGAGGACTTTGCTGCCTTCGTCGCGAGACTAACGGAATATTTCGCGAACTGGGTAGACTTGGCGCATGTGGGCGCGGATTTTGCTAAACTGAAAGACTTAATGATCCGTGACCAGCTGTACGCGTCGTGCCACAAAGATCTGGTGGCTTTCCTGAAAGAAAACGAACCCGCGACGGTGCAGGAGGCGTCTAAGTTGGCGGAAGCATACCGTACGGCACATCCATCCAAACCAGTCGCCAGGGCGTACGTCCAAGATGCTGGGTACGTCGCCGTTGTCGAAGGGTCGCCGGCAGGACTTAGGGACAGGTCGCGTCAGCGTGGTGCCTATAGTGGGCAAGCCCAGGGGCAGCGTAGGGGCTATCACCAATCACCTGCATATGGATCCGGTAAGTTTGACCGAGCAGGAGGGCTAGGTCGCGGTAATGGCCGGGGGCGATTTATGACCTTTGCCGATGACCGACGGCATAGGGACTCTAGTTCCGGTCGCGATGGGTCACGGGGACCCAGGCCTAGTGCAGCACAGGGAGCGGAGTGTTGGACTTGCGGACGCGTGGGTCACTTTTCACGCGAGTGTAGGGCCGCGAAGTGTTGGAACTGCGGTAGAGCAGATCACATCAGCGTGAATTGCCCTGCAGGTAGGATAGCGGCGAACGTGGACAGTAGCTCTAGTCCATGTTCCCCAAATAAATTTCATCATGCGGCTGCGTGTGTTACATCGGACAACGGAGGCGGACAGTATTCTAAGTGTCCCAGTTGTGAGAAGTTATTATCTTCCGGTGTTTTACCTTGTGGGAGAAAGATCCCCGTTATAAATTCATGTCATACAGGAGGTGGTCTTAGGGTTTATCCGGGGTTTGTTGGGGACGAACCGGTCTCGGTTTTACGAGATACAGGATCTACCGTTGTGGGAGTGCATAGGGATTGCATTCGGGATTCACAGCTTACAGGTGAGACTGTCCCGTGCATCCAATTTTCGGGGGCCATTGAGAAATTACCCATGGCAAGAATAATGATAGATACACCTTTCCTTAGCGGGGAAGTCGAAGCAGTCGTTGGTTGTTTTCCAGGCGCCCAGCTCATCATTGGGAATGTATCACGGGTAGTTTCCCCTTCCGATGAGAACGTGCAAGCATGGTCGCAATCAAAAGGTATTGACTTTTGCGCCGCGGTCGAAACACGTCGACGGGTAGCTGATAAAGATAAGATTAGACCTTTGGCGACGCCAGCGGTCAACCTAGATATCACGCCAGAGCGCTTGGCGAGGTTACAAAGGGAGGACCCATCATTAAACCCATGTTTTGGGGAAGCGCGAACCGAGAAAACGAGGAAATATAAGAACGGCTCGTCTTCCTTTGTTGTTCAGGCGGGCATTCTGTTCCGTAAGTATGTAACAGTGGCTTCCGTTCAAAAGCAGGTCGTCATGCCACGGTCGTTAATTGCTACAGTGATGCGTCTGGCCCATGATGTTCCATTAGCGGATCATATGGGAAGTGCGGGAACCAAGCAAAGAGTTCTGAAAAATTTTTATTGGCCGTCAGTATACAGAGATGTGCGGCTGTATTGTAAGACGTGCAGTGCGTGCCAAAAGACGACGCATAAGGGTCGTACACCCCAGACTCCTCTTCAAAAGATCCCCACGGTTTCGGAACCGTTTAAAAAGGTTTCGATAGACCTTGTTGATTTAAGAGAAAGATTATCTTCAGCGCGCACTAGGGCAGAAGAAGCTTCTGGTATCGCTTCGAAAAGAGCAAAAGACTATAAGGATAGAGGTTCCAAACTGAGAATTTTTAAGCCAGGAGACAGGGTCCTAGTGTTATTACCTACGGACCATAATAAGTTATTGATGACATGGAAAGGTCCTTATGTTATTGAGCAAGTTGTTTCGAAGGTATATTACGCTATCCACATTGATGGATCAAGTAAGGTTTTCCATGTTGATATGCTGCAGAGGTTTCATGAGAGACCAGAGTATCTGTGTTCTCATACTGGTGTTGAAGGACATACCTAATGTCGTGTCATTCTTTGACGATATAGCATGTCATACGTCGACATGGGCTGATCATATTCAGACACTAACAGTAATTTTTAAACGATTACGTCATTTTGGGTTAACTGCTAAACCCGCAAAGATGGATTTGGCATGTCCAGAGATAGTATTCTTAGGACATATTGTGGGTAGAGGTGTTCAGAGACCTGAAGTAACAAAAATTGACAAGTTAGTAGGGTTGCAAATCCCTAAAACAAAGAAACAAGTCAGAAGCTTAGTGGGAATTTTAAATTATTACAGAAAGTTCATTCCAAATTTTTCCTCCTTGTCATCTTCTCTTACTGACCTTACTAAGAAGGGACAACCCGATAAGGTCCAGTGGACGTCTGAATGTCAGACAGCATTTGATAATTTGGTGACAGCATTATCATCGTCACCCATTCTGATATTACCCGATTTTCGATCTAATTTTATCCTCAGAACGGATGCGTCGGACTCTGGTGTCGGCGCTTGTCTTCTACAGGAGAAGAACGAATGTCTCCATCCTGTATGTTATGTCAGTAGGAAGTTATTGCAGAGAGAAAGAAAGTATTCTGTGATAGAGCGTGAGTGTCTTGCCATTGTGTGGTCCGTCCAGAAATTAGGACGTTATCTCATGGGACGAGAATTTTGTATCCAGACAGACCACAAGCCACTGACATTTTTGTCGAAGAATCGTTCGTCCAGCCCACGCTTGTCTAGATGGGCATTGGCTTTGCAGCCGTATACCTTCGTTATTCAACCAATTCCAGGAACCAGCAATCATATCGCCGACTACCTTAGTCGAGCCTAGGGGAAGAGTTCAGGAGCTTATACATCGGAGGATAGGAACATTGACAGGATCTGTGTGAATGAGTCGACTTTAAAATATTGACATTATAAATATGATATGAAGAATGGTTGATAGGTTGATTGGTTTTTGATTCTGTATTAGATATTGTGTTTAGTTAGCTATTCATGATGTGACACATATATGCATATTGCAGGCCATATTGATCCCCATATTTTCCCCTGATTTCGGTATTTTATATACTAGGGGAACTGCTAGGTCACTTTTTTTTAGTGTAGGCATTGCTCACGCTCACTCGTTGACAGTCATCTTGATGCGATTTGAAATTAATTGCATTAATTTTTTTGGGGTGGGGGATGATGTCACGAGTGGAGTGAGTGCAATTAAGGGGATTGCTACAGAGCGGGTGTAGAGTAAGAATGGCTCACGGTGGACAAGTAAGTTAAGCGTGCTGTTGTGAGTAGTGGGAGGGTCTGAATGAGGCGAAAGCGCTGTATTACTATCACTGCAAGTTAGAAGGTCCTACGGAACGGACCTGTGAATAAGAGCCCATCGGGCGGACATAAGGGGAGCAGTCGAGAAGACTAGTGAGAGAGTCTTTCCAGTAATGACTGGTACGTAGAACGTTGATTGATTATTATGATTGATGTATTATATTATATTCGTCTATTACCATGATGTAAATAAGTATATGTGAGGAATGTGGAAGTCCTTGATATTGGATATAGCAATGTGCGCCATGAGCGATAGATGAAAGTGAGTTCATGGATTTGTAGCGCGAGTGAGTAGTGTGTACTCCGATGGAGGTGTGTTACCGTAAGAAGTGTGGTGAGTGAAAGGTGAACTAGTGTGTGTACGCTTCATGGGTTGTAAGGAGAGGTGGAGTGAATAGAAATGGTAGGAAATGACAATAGGAAGGTGATATTGAGAGACTGCGGTGCCAGTGAATTATTAATGTGCTATTAAGACCCTGAGGGGAGAGGCTGAGGCCGAAGTGCCTTTAGGAGTAACTACCGGATTGTGGATCCGAGGGAGAGTGTGTGTGAGAATAAGGCCGTTGTACGGCAGTTAATTGCAATAATATAATGTATGTAATTGCGCTATTATCTGTATAATTATGTTTAATAAATGTGTGAGTCTGATGGAGTGTTCTGTTAAGTGTTAAACTTGTTTGTTCGTGATTGTTGTCCTGTCATAACTTATTACATCTCCCAGTCTGGGATTTGTGACACAATCTACTAGTCTATATCTATGGATGAAGAATTCTAACATTAGTAACTAAATGTGTAAAATTTGAACCAGACAAGAATGCTGCTAATTATGGATAAACAAACCCAGAGGTGGGAAAGAAGAAGGGTTGTCCAGTTGTAATTTAAATAATGAAATGTAATTTTAAAAAATGACAAAAAACTGAAAATTGAAGAGGCCCAACCAGACGAAGCCCTGTCATGGCATTCATTTGGTAGTCCAAACTGCCCCGCTAAACAGGCAAAATCCCCTTTTGGCATAATTTTAGGCCAACATTACAAGGCTATTACTGCTGAGTATTTATGCAAAATGCCATGGATCCTGCATCAAAATAAAGTTCAATCCTTCCTCTGACAAAATATACTACCTTTTGTATTGTTTAATGTGTTTTGCAATGTGTTTTTATAGTTTGAACAGGAAATAGTCTTGCTGTTTTCGCTCTGAGCTGCGCCTACCAAATTGACCCCCTCATAATAAAGGGTTGCAGAGCGTCAGTCCGTCATGCCCATGTAGCGCACGTGTTGGAATTTAACTCATACAGAAAGCCAGGTAAATGAGGTTTAATTCAATGTATTTTTCATCATGTTTTAATTTTAAGTTCAAATTCCTTTACAAATCATTTGTTGAAATGTTTGTTGACCAAGAAAGTGGCGGAAACTTGAACAGATCAGGACCAAAATTATACGCCAATAAACTTCAGCCTCTGTATTATAAGGGTATGCCAATCAGACATGCGCCGACTGTTTTTAAAGACCCACTGTCGTATTCGGGCTAGACATACGAGTTACTGCCAATAATGGTCTAAGGAACATAGTCGATGGTTCCTTGATGCTTGATGTAAATTGTCTTTCTCTCCCCTTCACCATTCATTGTTTGCGCATGCTTGGCGGAGGAATAATAAATAGTGCCGCTCACGCTGGTTCTCCAACCGTACATGCTGTGTCTGTTCCACTGTCCCAATTCTCCCTGTCACGCCTTTACCACTCGAGTCGCCCATCAAAATATGGTGTCAGAATCTTCATGAACTTCAGGGGAATGCAGGGTAACCGACAGTTGCTGCACAACGAACTTTTCTGGGCTAAGTTTCTTGATTGAAAACTGCTACCTCGTGTCACCATGTTCAAACCGCCGCAGCCATTTGCATTTCAAGATCCGTCTGCATGGCCTGCTTGGGTGGAAAGATTCAATCGCTTCAGGCTTGCATCGAAGTTGAGCAAAGAAGATGGCGAAATTCAGGTCAGTAGCTTACTGTACTCAATGGGAGCTGACGCTGATAAGATTTTTGCACAGTTTGAAATGAGTGATGCCGACAAGAAAGACTATGAAAAGGTCAAGAAAAAGTTCGATGAACATTTCATTCCGAAGAGAAACGTGATTCACATTAGAGCAACTTTCCACAGTAGGAACCAGAAAGAAGGAGAAACAGTTGAACAGTACATCAATGCTTTGTATGAATTAGCAGAGCATGCTGCTTTCACAGAAAAGAAGGACACTATTAGAGATAGACTGGTCCTCGGGCTCAGAGACAAAGAGAGTTCTGAAAAGCTTCAGTTAGAGAGTGCGCTGACTTTGGAGACGGCAATCACCATGTCAAGGCAGCGTGAACAAGTGAAGAAAGAAATACAGGAACAAAGAGGTGCAACGTCAGTGGATGGAGTCCGCTTCCGACCCGGTAGTCGAGGAGGGAAGGGATCATCACACGAAGGTCAAGGTGCACACGCACATACTCCAGAGAAGTTTGCGTGCAAGAAATGCGGAGCTACCCATGAAAAGAGGAAGTGTCCAGCATACCAGAATAAATGCCACAAGTGCGGAAAGATGTCACATTTTGCAAAGATGTGCAAGTCGAAGACAAAGAAACAAGATGAAGTTACATCAGAGCCAGAGCCGGAAAGAGAGCTTGAAAGAGAGCCAGCAAAAGAACCAGAGCCAGAAAATGAGCCTGAAACAGAGTATTTCATAGGAAGCGTCGAGTCCAATGAACCACCATGGAGGGTGAATTTGAGTCTAGAAGGAACAAGTGTCAACTGGAAGATTGATACAGGGGCCGACGTCAACCTGATCAGCAAATCTACATGGGCAAAGCTAGGAAAGCCGAAGCTGCTTCCAACGAATCGTGTCAACCTGGTGAGTCCAGGGGGCAGAGTGAAAACTCTAGGTCACTTCACAACAAAGTTTGACAAGAAGATTGATGCTACAGTGTACGTCATTGATAACGACTCTGACAGTCTTCTTGGCCGCAGTACAGCGACAGCGCTGAACCTTGTACAGAGAGTGAATTCAGTCACTTTCGCGTCAGTGAAGTGTGAGCCCGTGAGAATAAAGATCAAAGAAGGTACACAGCCGTACAGTATCACTACAGCAAGAAGGTTGCCAATCCCGCTGCAAGAAAAGGTGAAGAAAGAGTTAGGAAGAATGAAAGAAGAAGGAATAATCGAAGAAGTCACAGAGCCGACTGAGTGGGTGTCGCCCATGGTTCCAGTTCTGAAGCCTAACGGTGACGTCAGGATCTGCGTAGACCTGAAAAAGTTGAACCAAGCAGTTCAGAGAGAAAGATACGTCATACCTACAATCGACGATATCATCCACAAGCTGAGGGGTTCCACTGTGTTCTCCAAGCTCGATGCTCAGTCAGGTTTCTGGCAACTTCCAATTCATGAGAGCACAGCCAAGCTCACTACCTTTCTTACCCCCTACGGAAGATATTTCATGAAACGCGTTCCGTTTGGAATCTCCTCTGCTCCAGAGATTTTTCAACGCGTTATGACGGAAATACTGCAGGACATTGATGGAGTCATATGCTACTTTGACGACATCGTTTGTCACTCCAGGACGCTGGGGGAGCATGACGTGCTACTTACCAAGGTCCACCAGAGGCTTGAGGAAGTAGGCCTACGTCTGAACAATAGCAAGTGTGAGTACAAGAAGAGGGAGATTATCTTTCTTGGCCACATCATCAGTGAGCAGGGCGTTCATCCAGATCCGTCCAAGATTGATGCGATCAAGAGTCTGTCACAGCCAGAAGACGTCGCAGAACTCAGAAGATACTTGGGCATGGTCAACTATCTTGGAAGGTACTTACCACACCTGTCCTCAGTCCTGAAACCGCTGAACGCGCTCTTGTCCAAGGATGCAGCATGGACATGGGGTCCAGAGCAGTCAGAAACCTTTTTGAAGGTGAAGGAGATGCTTACCACTGCGCCTACCTTAGCGTACTTCGACCCAAAGAAGCCGACGACAGTCTCAGCCGATGCGTCGAGCTACGGTCTTGGAGGAGTTCTTCTCCAGGAGCATGAAGATGGATTGCGTGCAGTCGCATTCTGCTCGAGAACACTGACCAAAACAGAGACACACTGGGCACAGATCGAGAAAGAAATCCTTGCGTCAGTGTGGGCTTGCGAGAGATTCGAGAGATATTTGGTTGGGCTAGACAGCTTCACGCTTCAAACCGACCATAAGCCACTCATTCCGCTCATCAACACCAAAGACTTATCAGACACACCACTGAGATGCCAAAGGATGCTGATGAGGTTCAAGCCACAAGCAGTGTACGTCCAAGGGAAAGACATGGTGATAGCAGACACCCTGTCAAGAAGTCCTTTGAAGCCAGAGAAAGGAAAAACAGCACTACAAGATGACGCAGAAGTCTACGTGCATGAAGTTACAAGTGCATGGCCAGTTTCAGATGCCAAGCTGAACCAGATGCGTGAGGAGACCCAGAAAGACGTCAACCTCAAAACAGCGCTAGACTACACCATCAGGGGATGGCCAGTCTACAAAGAAGATGTCAAATTGGCAGCTCGAGATCTGTTTGCAGTTCGTGGAGACCTCAGTACCCATGAAGGACTGTTGATCTATGGCGATCGCATCGTCGTACCAGTCTCCATGCGAGCAGAAGTGTTGGAACGTATCCATGATGGCCATATGGGAATCACCAAGTGCCGTGAACGAGCAAAAACATCAGTGTGGTGGCCACACATAAGCCAAGACATCAACAACAGAGTCGCAGCTTGTAAGCATTGTCAAGAGAAGAAACCATCACAAGCAATTGAGCCATTGCTTCCGTCGAAGATGCCATAACGACCCTTTCAGAGGATCGCTGTCGACATTGCGAGATCAAAGGCCAGAACTACCTCGTCTCAGTCGATTACTACAGTCGCTACATAGACATAGCTCAACTCAGCAAGATGACCTCCATAGCAGTCATCAACAAGGTGAAGATAATCTTCTCGCAACATGGAATTGCGGAGACAGTCGTTTCCGACAACGGAACACAGTTTTCTTCAGCAGAATTCAAGAGATTTGCTCAAGAATGGAACTTTTGCCATGTCACCAGTTCACCTCATTATCCACAGTCAAACGGTGAGGCAGAACGTGCCGTGAAGACAGCAAAGGAGATCCTAAGACAAAAAGACTATCTCCTTGCTTTGCTGACTTACCGAGCTACTCCACTCCCTACTCTCGGAGTAAGCCCGGCAGAGCTAGCGTTCGGAAGGAGGCTACGCACAACCCTACCCGTCCTTCCCCAGTCCCTTGTCCCATGTAAAGTGGAACATGACAAAGTACGCCAGAGTGACGAAAAGTCAAAGCAGTCACAAAAGCAGTACTTTGACCAAAGGGCACGGAGCTTGCCAGAGCTTAAACCCGGTGACCTCGTCCTCATGAAGGAGGATGGAGAGAAAGGCTGGAAGAAGCCAGGCGAAGTCCTTGAAAAGTGTGCTCCAAGATCCTACCTCGTTCAGACACCTGAGGGTAGGCTGAGGCTACGTACGTCGTCCGAGCAGATCACCGTAGACAACCCGAAGATGTCGATGCAAATCAACGGAGACAATCCGAAGATGTCGATGCAGATCAACGAAGACGACCCGAAGATGTCCGTACAACCTACAGGCAGTGAAACGTCGCAGCCGGTGCAACCGCTTCAGCAGCAGGGGCAGCCACCGCCAGAGCAGCCGCCGACGCAGTCGCCACAGCCATATGTAACCAGGTCTGGTCGCCAGGTCAACAAACCAGCCCGGTACCAGTAAAGTGACATACCATAATCATAAGTAACCAAGGATGGCTTGGTGAGTGACTTTTGATTTATTCAGTGACGCTATGCAGGAAGTCGCATCGTCGTTTCGAAGTGAAAACAGATACTGTGTGCTGAAGCATAAAAGTCAGAGGACGCTCTGCTGGATTAATTTAGTTTATTGGTGGTTCAAGTTGAAAAGAGTTATTTGTTGTGTCTTTATCCTAAAAGGGGAGATGTCGTATTCGGGCTAGACATACGAGTTACTGCCAATAATGGTCTAAGGAACATAGTCGATGGTTCCTTGATGCTTGATGTAAATTGTCTTTCTCTCCCCTTCACCATTCATTGTTTGCGCATGCTTGGCGGAGGAATAATAAATAGTGCCGCTCACGCTGGTTCTCCAACCGTACATGCTGTGTCTGTTCCACTGTCCCAATTCTCCCTGTCACGCCTTTACCACTTGAGTCGCCCATCAAAATACCCACCCGTTGGTTGATTTTGTCACCTTTATCCGACACTCAGTGCTCAATCAATGGTGACACGGCTGACCTCCGTTTCAATTTTTTAAAAAAACAACATTATTTTTGTCTCCCTCATAAGAGTTAAACCTACGAAAAATTGACATTGGGTGAAATTTGGTGACATAAAAAGAGTAAATGAGATGCATGTAAACATTTGTAATTGTACCCCTCGAAAAACAATTGAGTGTAATGTAGGCCCTATGTAGGCTACCCAATTGACTTGGAAACTAAGAATTTTTAATGTTGTCACTCAATAAACCATCATTTTATGGGACGTCAAAGTTGGACTCTCATGCAATTTGCAAAAGGTAGCAAATTCGGCACTAGAAGTGCGTAGCGGTCCCGGCGTTCCGTCCGCCATTTTACCTGCCTCTGGCCGGGATCGAATACTGTATTCCGCGTGTCAGTGGATTCGATAAGCAGCGGTGAGGCCAATGACCGTGATTAGTTCTTTATAAGCAGCGATGAGGTGGAAAGGAAGATAGGTTGTTGTTTTTTTTTTGCTGTTGGTGGCTTTGGACTGCCGAGCAGAACCCAGCTGTTCATAGGAATGCGGTCAATGCACATATTAAATTCTCTTCATAATAGAAATGCTCATCATGATATATAATATATTTGAATATTCTCTTGCTTGCATCTCTCTCTGAGCTGTCTCTCTTATTCATTATCGCTTTTCTTTCCCCTCTACCCCTCTCTCTCTCTCCATTCTTGCCCCTTTTCTCTCTAATCACGGTCATTGGCCTCACCGCTGCTTATCGAATCCACTGACACGCGGAATACAGTATTCGATTCCGGCCAGAGGCAGGTAAAATGGCGGACGGAACGCCGGGACCGCTATGCACTTCTAGTGCCGCAAATTCGATTTCGGGGTGTTTTAACTGTTTTTTCACTTTTGAAAATGCCATTTAAAAAAAGGCATAGATCTAGATTCTAACTTTCAAAGCCTTTTTAAGCCAGAATAATAAATTTGCTATAGATCTAATCTAGATCTAGATTTTAGATGACAGTACACAGATGTAGATCTAGATCTAGATCTAGAGTCTAGATTCATGGATTGCTGTCGCTCTTTCAATTTTATCCTAAATCCAGTCGTGCTTGCAGGACTGGCCGTGATGCACTTCATGCTCTTTCATTACACAACATCTACTGTAATAATTACTTGACCAAACCCACACGAATTCTTACCTTCGTTGTCCATTCCTATTCAACTGGCTGGAACTGTATCTATGGTCAGTGCAGGGCGCTGGTCATCGAAAACTGAAAGCATTGCGTTTGTTGAAGGAAGTCAACTTAATTTGTTTTTTAATCACAGAAGAGTCAGCAGATATTTTATACATGTATTCTCTCACTCTTACCTAAACGAGCGTCAAATGTCTTTGCACGGACGCCGTAAGCACACGTTTTGGCAACTAGCTCTAGCTGGGGACCTGTTCCATGAACTAATTAAGACACCTGTGAACTAAGAAAGGCATTAATGCTGCATAGATCTAGATAGCTTATAAGAGAGATGCAACAACGAAGGACACCACTTCAGACCGAAAGGAAAAAGAACAAAAGCCGAGATGCGCAGCGTAGGGTCATCTCCAAATCTCAGCAATAGGACAGTACACAGCATAGATATAGTACACATGTCTATGGTACACAGTGTGCAATAGTACGCACCGAAAATTGTCGGAAGTGATGATGTCATAAAAACTTACAGCATGTCAATGAGCCTAGTGAAAATTGGGGAAACAATAAATTTCCAATAAAAAAACTACACCGATTTGAGACTTCTATTAAAAAAAGTGCACCCTTACATCCATTCTGATGCACTATATAAAATTTGAAATCTGAGTGTTGAGTGGTTCAGAAGCCTTTTGCAACGAAAAATCTCAAGTCCACAAATATATATTGTATAGATAGAAGATTAGCAAGTCATGAATTTTCAAACGAAGTGGTTATTCGCAGACGTCTGCTGCGAATAAGATCCCGATTTTATTCGCAGATTGGGAGTTTCCTGGTGTCCTCTAAGGAAAAGTTCCTCTAGCCTACCGTGGTCTGCCGTGGCGCAATGCCTAGCGCCTGCGGTTATCAGACGGAGATTATGGGTTCAGTCCTGGATAGATATATATATACACTACTAAACTAGATTCCATCCTAGGCTTCGCCAGCTCTCTCTTTCCCTGCTTCTCGAAGTGAGCCGGAATGGTCAGCATTGAAACCTCCTCTCACCATCGCGGAATGGGCTGAGCACTTGATGCTGGCCTAACCCAGCCTAGCCAACAGGTTGAAAAATAGCGGTGATTGTGATTGATTTTGTAACTTTAATTTGATTGTGATTGATTTTGTAACTTCAATTTTTCTATAGTCACTCAAATATCATTTCCGTACCCCATGAGTACTATGACATAAAGTTGAATAAAATTCCTCGATTAAAAAAAAAAAAAAAAAACTGATTCAACCGACACAAATCACCACAACTACAATGTAAAGCCCACATAATTTCTCCTTTCAAAAGTGGCAGGTTTTTTTCTTCAGTGAACACTCTGATGTTCTTGTGAGACAAATTCATGATTATTATTTTCTTTTCAACTGAGCTCAGGGTGAACTTTATTCTAATTTTAGAAAACAGAAAAAAAAAAGGAAAAAAAAAGTGGCACGGGGACTCCAGCACACATTACCCTACATAGCTACACTACTGTGCCGTTTGAATATGTGGTTGCGAGAGCACTTTTCCCATGACATGGACGATCCTAAGTCTAATACTATAGTACCAGTTGCCCCTTAAGATCTAAGGAAGTAGGTTCTAATCCGTATGTTTTGTCCGGCCTACCCCCGACCAAACTCCACCCCAACTCTCAGTCCCTCAGAAGCGCCTCAAGGGAGGAAACTCGCCAGACCCTAAGCTTTACAGACTAGTTGGGCATGACTAGTCGTGCGAGTACCTTGGTCGACCGCCGACCTCGACGCTACATGGAAGCAGGAGCCAGTGACCACCCAGGTTTCCCACAAGTGGCTGTTCTGTACTATAAATAGGGTTGGGTTTTCTTATATAACGCAAAATCCTTACAATACCTGCCCTTAAGGTTAACAGGATTTGAACTGGACATGCTTTAACAGTTGTTATTAAATTAATTTATGCGTAGCTCTCACTCAAAGCATTTAATTATCATTCAAACACTCTTGCTTATATTTAATGCGCATCCAGATTGATGCTTATTGATATAAATAATGTCATGGTTTTCCATTTTAAAAATCTAATGAATTGTAAGCGTGATTATCTACCTTTCTCCCCATCTCACCGGCTTGATTTCCTTGCCACAAACCGGAAATGGGAATCGATACCACTATTTATCCGAGTAACTCTTTTAATACTACTGTCTACTTCCTTTTTGTGTCAAATTCTTCACTTGCTTATACTTTCCAAATATCTGCTGCAGATATATTTTTTTTGACAACACTTAAACATGTACAGTCCATTGGGGAATGAAAATGTCATGTCATCTTGGTTTTCTACATTATAAGACAACCACTTTTAAGAAACAAATTCGATACCAAAACAAACCACCCATCACCCAAGAGAGGCTCTCACACATCAATTTATCTGCTCGAACTTAAAATTGCCAACAAAACACACAGATATCCATATTATCAGGTGGACTTAACCAAATAAATGAAACATAAGAAATAATTGACATTTATCCATATCTGTCTGAACATAGAAACTATATCAAATTCATACATTTTCAGACACTCCAAGATATTAAATACAGGGAAGAAAATGTAAGGAGAATAATCTAGAATGTATAATATAAATAGGAAATATGAAAATTACAAAATTATTTAAGGGAAAGAAAAACCTTTTGCAAGTTGGACAAAAATATAATAAACACGACGAACTTCGTTAGCGTAGTTTGGCATTCATATAAAGAACAAAACACATGGATATTAAATTGTGTTAGTGATTTTCCTTCATTCTCATATTTTTTTTTCTTTTTAAAGAACTTACAAAGTAATTCAAGGGAAAGAGGAGTCTTTTGCATACTGGACATTAAGAAAACAGAAACGAGGAACTTCGGTTGAATGTTTGGCATTCATCCAACAAACAACAGTGGACAACAAAGTGAATCAGTGATTTCCCTTTACTATTTTTCCCTGTTTTCTAAATTTCTCTCAGTTTGTGGTGAACATTGCTGACTTAGATAGGCCTCACACAGAGAAAGTTGTTCGCTACATGTCACTCACCACTCGCTATGAACTGAAGGTTGCATGTTAATTTTCATTCGTCACTTGTCCAAAGTTTTTCATCATATGTCAGCACTTGCCATACGTGATTAGCTTTATGACAAAAGTCACACACCATACGACTTCAAACATGTCACACAGAAAAGGTCGCATGCTATATCCCACTTGCTAAAAGGATGAAGAACATGGCAGACAGTGCCACAGTACTTTTCATCTGGTGGTTATCCCAAAGGTATAATCAACGAAGAAATAGATGACCGCATTCAATGTATGTGCTTCTAAAATAGGCAAGCTGTGAAATTGAAGCAGAGTTCCATACTTTAAAAAGAAATTATAAGACATGATGAAATGTATTTCCAACTTTATGTCTTGGCTCTTTCAGGTCCTAAACGAAATTATTTCTTTGATAAAACAGGTCAACATTGTGCTGACGTCTGTCTCTTGTTCTTCGAGAGTTCCTTCACCCACACATTCTGTTGGCAGTTCATCAGTCACCATATTTGTTGACAAAAAAGACCAACACACCTCTTCCAGGATGAATGAAAGACAAAAAAAAAACCAAAAAACATATCCCTCATCTCACACTGAGTGAACTCGTCCGCATAACGCCCCATGCGAGGATAGCCAGCCGATCATTCATGTGTTGCCGATAACCTCGGCAGTTGGGTCAATCGGGTGTGTTTACTTTAGGAAGCAATAACAGCAATAGTGGTGGATGAATCGTAAGTGACCCCTATGGTATTTGGACAAAGTACTTGCTATGATATGCAGTAAGTTCTATTGTTAAATGGAAGGCCCAAAATCAAAAATGTTCTGCATTTACTAGCCATTTAACACATGTTTTATCCTTTTCTCATGACCTCTGCACTTGTTTTGTCCCTAAGTCAGGCTATTCAGGTGAACAAATTATTTTTTAAGCCATGCGCTTAATTTACTAACCACATGTATCGTGGCATTGCCTTCTCCATCCTCCACTATGTGAAGCTTCCACATAGTATGATGTTTAGTTTTAGCAAGAGATTTGATTTCCAGCTCATAGAGTACATAATAAACGTACTGAAAGGCAATTTAATCAAAGCAACACAATATCTCTCCACTTACCACATCAAATAAAGACAACAACCAACAACAAAGACAGTCATTTTCTCCCAATTTTCCCTGATGAAAAACCTACAGACAGACGCCCCTATGCAGCATGCCCTAGTATTACATGAGTATAGGTACTCCAAACTGATTTTGGAAAGTGGCTGTATCAATAAGTTTTGTGTCTTCCAATTTTTTAAAATTTGTGGTAATTGTGTCATCAGCCGCGAAGCCAACTTTGACTTCCCATAAAATGACCATTAATTTATTGAGCCATGGCATTAAAAATTCTCAGTATCCAACTCAAGAGGGTGTACACTACGCTTAATTTTGTTTGAGGGATACACACATAATACAAGCATCTCATTTTACTTTTTTTAGTCAGCAAACGTCATCCGGCGTAATTTTTTTTGTGAACTCTTACTGGGGAGACAAAAATAATGTTTTTGTTTTTCTTTAATTACAAAGGAGGTCAACCGTGTCATCATTGACTTAGCAATGAGTGTTGGACAAAGGTGTCAAAATCAAGCATTGGGTGGGTCTCTAAAAATGTCGGCGTTTCCCTCCGAAACATGCCCCATTCCCTTATAATACAAAGGCTGAGGTTTATTTGCGTATTATTTTGCTCCTGATCAATAAAAGTTTTCGCTAGTTTCTCGGCCTACAAACTTTTCAAAAAATGATTTTCATAAGAATTTCAACTTAAAACACGAAGAAATATACACTGAATTAAACCTCATTTACCTGGCTTTCTGTGTGAGCTATTTTCATACACGTGCGCTACATCAGATCGACGCGCCGTGACCCTATGTTATGGGGGGTCAATTTGGTACGCGCAGCTCAGAGTGAAAACGGCAAGACTATATCCTGTTCAAGCTATAAAAGCACACAGCTAAACACATTGAACAATGCAAAAGGAAGTATATTTTGTCAGAGGAAGGATTGAACTTTATTTTAATGTATGATAAATGGCGTTTCACATAAATACACAGCAGTAATAGCCTTGTAATGTTGGCCTAAAATTATGCCACAACGGGATTTCGCCCCTTTAGCGGTCCAGTTTGGATTACCTAATGAGTATGACGAATAGTTACGAATAGTTGCATCGTAATAAATGTAATGGGACGATACCATTTTGTTAGACTAGGGGTGACAGGATAGATAAACACGCGAAAACAGTGTAGAAAAAAAAACGTGAAAAAAATTATAGTCGCGGCAACCAAGCAAACAAAACACGAGGAGCAGGGTTGCTATACAATAAATTGGCCTCCCACAGGCCTCGTGTGTCTCGCATGTTACGCGAGGAGGCCAATATAGTAACCTCCCTCAGGACGACGGTTAAATCATTCCGTGGCAAGTGACTTACCCATGAGATATACATGCAGACAGTGGCATGTGACTTCATAATTTGTGGATGTGGCCAGCGACAAAGGAACAGTAATTTTTTGTATGTGACCAGATTTCTGCAAGGCTTGTAGCTGGCACCAAGCAGATGTTCCTTTCTCTGTATGTCTGCATTCGTGTGCTGAAATGCGTTCACTGATTTTAAGACATCTAAAATAACAAATGGCATGAAGCGACTGGTGGGCAACTTTCTCTGTCTGGCACCTACATTTGTAAGATCTCTGTTTCCATGATCAAATCCCTTGGCTAGTTGGAATGGTATGTCAAACATCAATCAGAATACGACTCTGTTCTGACTTAAATCCAATATAGAAATGACATCCTTTTTTCTACACCAATCTGATGTAGGAATTCTACTTAGGATTGACATCAACTCTGTATACAGGGATGGCATTGTTCTGATGTTGGCAATCCGATCAGAATACTAATTTATTCCAACATATCCATAGTAATGATGTCATTTTTTTCTACATCAATCTGATGTAGGAATTCCATGTAGGAGTGACATCAAGTTTGCATGTTTGAATGGCATGGTTCTGAAGTTGGCAATCCAATTAGAATACGACTTTGCTCCGACTTAAATATGACATAGGAAAGATGTCATTTTTTACTACATTAATCTGATGTAGGAATTCTATGTAGGTTGATATCAAGTTTGTAGGAATGGCATCATTCCCATGTTGGCAATCTGATCAAAACACTACTTTGTTCTGACTTAAAACTGACCTAGGAATGATGTCATTTTGTCTACATCAATCTGATATGGGAATTTATGTAGGATTGACATCAAGTTTGCAACTAGGTATGATATTGTTATGATGTTGGCAATGCGATCAGAATACGATTTTGTTCCAACTTAAAATAAATGCTACATAAGAATGATACCATTTTTTCTACACCAGTAAGTTGTAGGAATTCTATGTAGAATTGACATCAAGTTTGCACAGAGGAATGATATTGTTCCGATGTTAGTAATCCTATTAAAATATGACTTTGTTCTGACCTAAATCTTACATAGTAATGATGTAATTTCTTTCTAAATCAATCCGATGTAGGAATTTTACCTAGATTTGACATCAAGTTTGCACCTAGGAATGACATTGCATATTATTTTGATGCTGGCAAATCTGATCAGAATACTATTTTGTTCTGACTTAAATCCGGCATATGAATGATGTCCTTTTCTCCACATCAATCCTATGTGCTATGTAGGACTGACATCAGGTTTGCCTATAAGAATGATATTGTTATGATGTTGGCATTCCAATCAAACTATGGTTTTATTCTGACTTAAATCTGAGATAAGAATGACATAATTTTTTCAATATCAATATTATGTAGGAATTCTTCGTAGGATTGACATCAACTTTGCACATTGTTCCAATGTTGACAATCTGATAAAAATACAACTTTGTTCTGACTTAAATCCGACAGAAGAATGATGTCATTTTTATCTACATCAATCCGATGTAGGAATTCTACATAAGATTGACATCAAGTTTGCCCCTTGGAATGACACTGTTCTGATATGGCAATCCGATCAGACATACTTTATTCTGACTTAAATCTGACTTAGGAATGATGTCATTTTTTTTCTACACCAATACAATGTAGCAATTCTATGTAGGATTGACATCAAGTTTTCCATAGGCATTACAATGTTCGATGTTGGCAATATGATCAAAATACTGCTTTGGTTCAACTTAAATCGTACATAGAAATGATGTCATTTTTTCCCAATCAATCTGATGTAGGAATTCTATGCAGGACTGACATCAAGTTTTCAACTGAGAATGACATCGTTCTGATGTTGACAATCTGATCAGAATACTACTTTACTACTATTTCCTGTTGCACCCACTGGTGCTTAGGGCAGCAACAAAGGATCTCCAGCCCTGTCTGTCCTGGGCCATCTTTGCGAGAGTTCCCCATGAGTGATTGAAGGATTTCATCTCTGCCTCGATTGTTCTCCGCCAGGTTGCCTTGGGTCTGCCTCGCTTGCGCCGTCCCTCCGGTGTCCACTGAAGTGCTGTTTTGGTTATAGAATTTGCTTCCTTTCGCAGCACGTGTCCAAGCCATCTCCATCGTCTCTTCGTGATGATGTTGGCTATTTCTTCTTGCTTGCATCGCCTTAGTAGTTCCTGATTAGAAATCTTGTTTGGCCAAAAGATGCGGAGAATCCTACGAAGACATGTGGTGTGGAAGGAAGACAACTTGGCGAGGTCACCTTCTGTCATTCGCCAACACTCTGATCCATACAGGAGTGTGGATAGGACACAGCTTTGGTACAGTCTGATCTTGGTGTTGATGCTGTATTGTGTCGATTTCCAGATGTTGCTCATACTTTGAAAGACAGCCCTTGCATTTCCCAGCCTACTTTGGATGTCCTCCTTTGTGCCACCCTCTGGTCTGATAATGCTACCAAGGTATTTAAATTTGTCCGTCGTGGTGAGGTTCTTGTCATCTACTTGCACTGGTGCTGGAGTGTCTACATTTAGGGTCATAATCTCTGTCTTCTTCTGGCTAATCCGAAGGCCTACTTTGCATCCAAAATTATGTAGTCTCTGCGTCTTATCTTGCATGTGTTGGTGACTATGTGACAATAGCGCAAGGTCATCTGCAAAGTCCAAATCCTCTAGGTTGTCGAAGAGTGTCCATCTGATGCCTCTTGGTGCATCCTCTGTAGTTTTCCGCATAATCCAGTCGATTACGAGGTTAAACAAAATTGTTGACATCACACATCCTTGCCGTACACCAGTTTTCACTTCAAAGGATGCATCACTGTTTCCGACACTGCAACTGAAGTTCTTGTAAAAGCTTTTGATGAGTTCAACAAGCTTGCTGGGAATCCCATAGTGCCGAAGAATGCGCCATATACTCTCTCTGTGGATGCTGTCGAAGGCCTTTTCGAAGTCAACGAAGTTCACATAGAGCTGCCTTTGCCATTCTGAACACTGTTCTATGATGTTTCGGAGTGTGAAGATCTGGTCAATGCATCCTTTCCCCTTTCGGAATCCGGCCTGTTCCTTTCTCAGTGTCTTGTCCACAGCATCTGACATACGTTGCACAATGATCTTGGCAAGGATTTTGCTGGGTATAGAAAGGAGAGTGATACCACGCCAGTTGTTGCAATCACTGAGTGCTCCTTTCTTGGGTATTTTCACTATTCTGCCTTCATTCCAGCTCTTTGGTACTGCTTCTGCTTCCCAGATAGCTGTGAACAGTGGCTGAAGGATGGTGGCTGACTGATCCGGATCTGCTTTGAACAGTTCTGCAGTCAAGTTGTCTTTTCCTGGGGCTTTGCTGTTTTTTAGGCTCTTTATTGCTGCCACTATCTCTTCTTTCTTTGGTGGATCTATGTTGATGTCAAGGTCTTCAGCAGCATCTTGTATTATTATTCTATCTTCAGGTGGTGGCCGGTTTAGTAATTCCTGAAAGTGCTCTGTCCAGCGTGTATCCTGTTCTCGTTCTGTAGTCAGTAGTTTCCCATTCTTGTCTTTGATTGGAACACTTGGTCTTCCACCGTACTTGCCACAAATGCGCTTAGTGATCTTGTGGAGCTTACCCTGTTCTCCTCTTGCTGCTGCCTCCTCCGCATCTGCCGCTAGCTGTTCCATGGCTTCTCGTTTATCTTTCTTTACTAGTCTCTTCACTTTCTTATTTAACTCTGTGTAGCTATGTTGGTACCTCTCTTTCAGCCTTTCCGATTTCACTTGTAGGAGTTTCTTTTTCATGACTTTCCTCTCCTCGATCACATCCCATGTTCTTTGTTGGATCCACTCCTTGCTTTTCCCTTTCTCATTAAATCCAAGGCAGGCTACACTGCTCTCTGTGTACACTGTAGTTACTCTTTTCCACTCTGAATCGATTCCTCTTTCATTAGGGTTGTTCTTATCAGACTCTCGTAGAGCCTGGAATCGGTTCTTGACTTGTATGTTGAAGGCATTTCTAACACTTGCATCTCTCAGTTTCTGAATATTAAGGTGTCTTTGCTTTGATGTCTTGATTCCGGTCTTGTTCAGTTTAATTTTGATAAGTGCTGCCACTAGATGGTGGTCGCTGGCTACGTCAGCTCCTCTTTTCACTTTCACATCTAGAAGGGATCGTCTCCACATACCGTTGATCATCAAATGGTCTATTTGGTTCTTGTCTCTTCCATTTGGAGAATTCCATGTGAGTTTGTGAATTTCTCTGTGTGTGAAAAGGGTCCCTCCGATGACTAAGTTGTTCAAGGCACAAAAATCCACAAGCCTTTCTCCATTGTCATTCCTTGTTCCAGTTCCATGTTTTCCCATTACTCTTTCATAATTTATATCATCTTTACCTACCTTAGCATTGAGGTCTCCCATGACAATGATGAGATCATGCCGTGGCGTCATGTCCATTTCCCCCTGGAGTTGTTCATAAAAGTCGTCTTTGTCTGTGTTGTCGTTTTCGTTGGTTGGTGCATAACATTGGATGACAGTGATGTTTGTGTGTCGTCCTTTCATCCTCATCCTCATCAGTCTGCTATTGACTGGTTTCCACTCCAACAAGCATTTGTCCAGTCCTTTCTTTAGGATGATGGCTACTCCTCCATGATGTTGGTCATCCTCTCTTCCAGAGTAGAGAACGGTTTCTCCAGTGGATGTTTTGATCCTTCCAGATCCAGTCCATCTGCTCTCACTTACACCCAGGATGTGTAGGTTGTAGCGCCTCATCTCTGATGTTACTTGTGCTAACTTACCCGATTCATACATTGTTCTAACATTCCAGTATCCAATCCTGGTCTTGGTTTTGGCGGTGTTCAGTTCCTCCTTCATCCTGCTAGCAGTTTCCTTTCGGCTTTCACTACTTGCATTCATACGAGTCGCGAGGTACTCAGAAGGTCCATCACATCCAGAACGTTGGTTTTTCCATGTTGCTGTTTCCGTAACGATTTTTGTTTCTCCAAGTAAGGTCACCCCAACAAGGATTTCAGGGTAGGGTTGTTAGCCCTACGCCCAACCCCCGAACCTGGAGGGCCGGTCTGTTCAATCTTGTCTGGTCCTTCCCCCATGACCTGTCCAGCTTGCTTAAAGCTATCAGGGGCACGAGGCCTCCGCTGGCTTAGCTCCTGGGATCACTAGGACACGCAAGCCACTCCTCCACGTCAAGGCATGAACAATTGGAGCAGAGAATACTACTTTGTTCTGACTTAAATCCTATACGCAAAGACCTTGTCACTATTTCCTACATCAATCCAACATGTCAATCCTACATAGGATTCCTTTGTTCCTGCGCTGGAACATCATTTCCATGCAATAATATATAATACGTAGACCAAAGGGCGAGCTTATTAACAGACGGCCAAGGCAAACATACTGAAAAATGATACATTATGCAATAATTTTACAATCTTTATTAATTTTTTTTTTTGTGTGCTTAAATTGCCTCTTCCCGGCACTGCCATTAGCTGTCCTTAGCTAAAAAAAAACAAAACAGCAGGAAACACTACCCAGCTCTCACTTTGTTTCACCAATTAGTTTACATTGTACTATTTTTCCCAAGATTAGGTGCCAATTTAAACTTTGATTCATCTAAGTGGCAAATTCTTCATGCTGCAAGTTTCGCAACAGTGTATATCGCAACAACGGATAAAATGGTCCACAGAAATTAGTTTCTGATTAAAAATTCTTTTTGTCTCTCACTCTTTTTGTAAAAGTTTGATGGACGCACTAGTGTGATTACAGATTTCCAGCAACGGGAATAATTAAATTTTCATAACTGCTGCATAATTTAACACCAGGATTCCTTGCTTACATAACGAACATTTGTTTTTAAAACACTGTCCATGCACCCTGTCCATCTTGGAAGAAATGCAGCAGATCAATTGCTGCCAGATCTAGATCTAGAAAATACCAAACAGCAATGCCTTTTTTGTCCTAAAATAAAATAATTAATGCTTAAACTCCAATCCAGCTTGCTGGTAAAAATATTCTTGTCCAGCAACAGAATAATTTGACCATATAATATGTCTGTATATAATATAATACTATTATGTGTATTTGTCGATGAATATAGCCTTCAAAAATGCCCAAAGCATCTTTCTTTTCAGTATGTAATTTGCGTGGTATTTTTATGAAAATACTAAAATGCAAATCAACACCAATGCGCCCCAAAATTAACGAAACAATACTGTTGCACCGAATGGAGCTGAAATTCAGTGGATTTATATAATAGATGCAGCTATATTTCAACTGGCCTTTCAGATGAACCACACCCAGATCACAATAAAAATCATATCAAGATGTCCGAATTATTCTTTTACGCCTAGTCAAAAGAGCATAGCAGAACAACTCAGGTGATTTTAGAGGTGTTACTGTCGTTAGTTTTGTTTTTTCATGTGAATCTTTCTTTTTAAAGTTTGATCTTCCCTCTTCCCAACCCCAGTTTTTGTTTAGTGAGTCACAAATTATGCCTATCCCTTCTGACAAGCGACCCTCACTGTCATCTTTCTGCTTTGTCCTAGATCCTGTTCTAGCATTGTATGATTTATACTTATAGTGGATGTGCTAACCCCATTGCTGATTAACTGCCTAATCTCAGTCACGACTCGAACAGTGCAGAGTCAATAATTAAAATGGAATGGATACTAGAACAATAAATAACACTTTAGACTTTTCCTTCATTAGTAATTTATGTATTTTATAGTCAAAGACTCCAACAAAAATTAGTTTATAATTTATATATTCATGCTTCAGATTGAAAATAATAATAGGCCTAATAATAATCACCCAGAGAAACACTGTATACAAGCATAAGGTTATCCGTCGACAGAGTCAACAGTGCCTATCTTGTCTCTAAATACAACACCTGTCATCAGTATTAGTGCCATTTCAGTCATATGGAAGGTTCGACACAGTGCCTGCGTCACTTTCGTTTCAGACCATTATCTTCACAGTATTTTGAAACTATTAGTTGCATCCAAACTAAAACTAACGAAACAATCTGAACTACGCTTGAAAAGTATTGAGGGGTTTTATGTGGGAGGGGGTGGGGGGCGTCGATGAAATCCGCCGTAGTCAACAGTTCTGCATTCTGTGTTAAAATATTTAAAGTGGAGGTACAGAGAGACGGGAGAGAGAGAAGGGGGGGGGGGGGGGGAGAGAAAAAAAAAAGGGGGGGGGGGAGAAAGAAAAAGATCAAGTAACCAAATTTAAACATATGACAGGCCTACTTAGTAGAAGCCAAACCATCCTCTACGATCATTATTAATTTTATTTATCTGTTTATTTATTCATCTATTTGTTTACTTAATGATTTAGGCCTATATTTATTTATTGTACGGCAGCATTATTACATCTTTTACAATGTATTACCTTGGACAAATTAGCAGTCAAGCAATCAGTCACTGGAATATTTACCTCCTCACCTTGTACAATACATACAGTCATAGAGAGATCCTCATGGAGTTCGCCTTGTAGCGAAAGGTTCTTTTTAACACTGCAGATAAAGTAATCCTTCATTGTTTGAAACACCCCATTACGTTTGCTTAGACTTAGAGTATATATCCACGTGTGCAACACACCTGACTTCTGAAGTCTGAAGTTGTGAAACAGAGAGTGGACGAGCATTTTTCCCTTAAAGCATTCAGAAAGACGTCCCTGAACTGCAGAGATTCTGTGCAACACATTAAACAGAGTGAGCTGATAAAACGTACTTGTGAGCATGTCTTTGGGCATGTAAAGGGTGGGGGGGGGGGGGCTTTGTGGTGAGCGGTTCAGTTTTCTCAAGACACACTCATCTTGCACTGTGGAGCTTCGCAAATAAACCCACTCCTCTGTCACCTTATCTCTCTCCCTCCTTGTGTCTCACTCTCTCTCTCTCTCTAACATACACACACACACTCTCTCTCGGGCATGTAAAAAAAAAGGGGGGGGGGTGGGATTCGGGCTTAATGGTGAGCGATTCAGTTTTCTCGTGACTCACCCAGTGGAGCTTCGCAAATAAACCCACTTCTCTCTTTCTTCCTCTCTCTCTGCCCCTCCCCTGGAAAATTATTTGGTCGGCTGTTGGACCCCAATTTTTTTCATCTGATTTTGTTAATAGCCCCCCCCCCCCCACACACACACACCCGACAGGTTTTGCTTTATAGGTGACATAACCTTTCTGTGTCCCATCTCAATCCCATCTTTTAACTCATGACTGATAGATAGATAGATAGATAGATAGATAGATAGATAGATGATAGATAGACAGACAGACAGACAGATAGATAGATAGATATAAGATAGATAAATAGACAAAGACATAGAGAGAGGGGGAGATAGATAGATACACAGATAGATAGAGAGAGAGAGACAGACAGCGAGAGAGAGAGAGAGAGAGACAGACGGACAGACAGACAGCGAGAGAGAGAGAGAGAGAGAGAAACTTTTCATTTTGACTTTTATCTATTGCGACCCAACACCTACGATTTGTATTTAGTACATGTAGATCTATATCTTATGGCACATATTTTATGCTGGCTGGTCTGTGTCATGAGGAAAAAGAAAAGTACTGAATGAAGACAAAACTTAGAAAGACAAATGTCTGACTAATGGTATATGTATTTTGTATACTTCTTTAATCTTATTTGGGAAATTTGCCTTAGTGTCATTGCAACCCAGTTGCATCTGGGGCAGTCACGTCGTCGCCACAGTGCAGCGCCGGTCGGCGTTTTTTTTTGGGGGGGGGGTGTGACGGGGAAGAGGGGGAGTGGTAGGTATAAATTTGGAAGAGATGTTTTAATTATCTCTGAGCAGCTGGGGCCAAAGGTCTTGAGACCAGTAAAAGGATCTCTTTAGAACTTAAAAAACGTGCCTAATGCACTCCATGGCAAGTAGTAGTTGAGTGAATGATGACC
Organism: Onchidella celtica; assembly: GCA_963931925.1. Taxonomy (NCBI): domain Eukaryota; kingdom Metazoa; phylum Mollusca; class Gastropoda; order Systellommatophora; family Onchidiidae; genus Onchidella; species Onchidella celtica. The sequence goes on from OZ007576.1 coordinate 48,232,925, forward strand.
CACATGGCCTACACTGGCACTGGGTGACATGTGATGGTATCTGCTGGATCGACACCTTTCTTTCATTTATAACATTTTCTACTTGCCGCTTTAAGAATACTACAACTGGGAATTTCTTGTCCAGAGAAAGCCTATAGCTATTGCTTTCAACGCCACTTTATCTGTTTTCTTTTTTAGAATAACCGCGACGGAATTGATCTAATGGAGATAATGTAAGGCTGCCCCTCCCCCCCCCCCTCCCCCCAAAAAAGGAAAAAGCTTTATTCTTTTTTCATCAAGGATCAAGAATTCGGCGTCTGCACATAATATAGCATGTATATTTACATACACAAAGAGAGAGAGTGAGAGAGAGAGAGAGAGAGAGAGAGAGAGAGAGAGAGAGAGAGACACACACACACAGACAGACAGACACAAAAACAGAACTAATAAAAATGAACAAAATTTCCACACAAACGAAAAAAAGGAATGAAAACAAAACATGACAAATGACCGAAATACAAGACCCCCAAAATATTTACATTGATAATGATATAATATTCACTAAACACAGGGTAGATCTAAGTTACAGAAGAGAGAGATGAAATTTTCGATTCACATCGCTTTAAAAAAAATAAAAAAATCACACTTTTACAATTTGATTTACATTTTTATTTCTAACTAGCAACTTTCCTGTTCGATGAATAGGAATAAATAAAGGAAGTAATCTGGAGCGAACTTAAAAGCAATCATTAGTTTCCCCACGACATCAATTTTGCAAAATCCTGAAAATAAAACAGATTGATTCCTAACAGTGCTAGGTAAAGAGACTTTTATCAGAAATCACATGTAATTCAACTCAGCATAACTGCACCCTACATAGAAAACTCATGATAAAGTTGCAATTAGTTCCATTTTACTAGTTGGTTTGCTGACTTGAGGGATACACAGATGTGAGTTTTAAAGTTGGGTTTCGATCACCAATGAGTAAATTGGGGCACAGAACGAAATTTACTGACATACTTTTTAATTCTACTTGGAGAAAATGCTTCTTTTTTTTTCCGCTCAAAATGTCGTAACACTCTTCTCTATTCAACTCAGTTGTGTCTCAAAATCAACAGAAATATTATTAAAAATGCAGCGAATTTCAAGACCTTTTAAAATATGACCATGAACACTTTTTCGTCTTTCTATGCGTAATATATTTTGTAGAATTTAAGGTTCAGCGATTAAAAAGCCTTTCCTGATCACATGGGGCCTAACTTTATTTCAGGTCTTGCCGATGCTTGGTACCACTTACTGCAAGGAGTATACGCACCAACATTTTCATTCAGGTTACAACTGATACTCGGATCATAACAGATACTAAGGCATCTATTTTTAAGAAAAAAAAGTCTTTTTTTTTTTATTCATTTCATCCTAGCAGGATATCCTCTTTCAGCTCGAACGGTTTTAAAAAAATTGCCTTTTAAAAGTGTTAAAATTCTGTGCATTTTTCCATGACAATTAACAGGAACAGCGCTTGCAGTGAAGTAATGTGCATGGGAGACTGTATTTGAAAGAGAGGGCAGAAAGACAAATAGATTGATAGAGCGAGGGAGAGAGAGAGTGAAATGAGGGACAGGACGAGAAAGAGATACACAGTTGGGTGGAAATGGCTTTACCTCATCACTGGGAGCCTCAGCCAGTCCCGCATAATTTTGAACATTATTAAATAATATTAATATTATACAAACAGCAAAACACAGATAAATGGATTGCTGTAGACAGACAGACAAACAGATAGATAGCTAGACAGACAGACAGACAGACGGAAGGACCGATGGATGGATGAATGGATTGATGGATGGATGGACAGATAGATAGATAGATAGATAGATAGATAGACAAGTAGGTAGGTACCAGTATAAACATGTAGACTGACATTATACATGTAGATGGATAGATAGACAGACAGACAGATAGATACATAAATTATAGAGATAAATAACAAACTATTCAACAGAATGAGTGATTTATATAGACAACAACGATAACATTTAATTGAGTCAGGATCAAGTTCAAATATTATACATCTGAGAAAAAAAATGTACAGTGTTAATCATGATGGTTCAGTTGCAAATTAGATGTACATGTGCAGATACTCTCCCCATGAACACATATATATACTATAACACTTATTAAATCTAGTGCTCCTCCAAAGTTCTCTTATAATTTTTGACAGTCAATTTATTGATCACACCGCTTATGAGATTTCTGAAGCAGTCTCTCAACTTAACGAATTCTCATCTTCATATTGCATCATTGAAATTGAAACAGAGCTACTGCAATAGTGCAATATAATAATTACCACAATCTTGACAAATCCTGCACTTTGAAAACTGTGAAATCAGGAAAGCTTGAAAACAATAAGCTTCACAATATCATTTTCAGTTAACTGACAGTATTGATGATAACTTCAATTCAACCATCAGCATTTACTTTGTTATTTATGGCACTTTGCGATTATTCCACTTGATGACAAAGACTAAAAATGTTTACATCTCAAGGAATAACAAAATCCACTGAAATTTCAAATGTTTAAGAAAATATGGTGCTTCACCTCCCCAAGAAGCTACCAGTACCAGGCCAAAATGTTTCTTCTTAATTTTAGAACTTCCATGCAATCTACAATGCACACTACTAAACCCACAGACAGACTTAATGTATGAATGGAATCTCATATCATGGCTAATTATTTACACAGTAAACAAAATACATCATGTACATGTAACTGTAATGATATAAAAATGTTCGAATGTCACAATTACAGCAGGTAGCTGGGACAACAGCTTTGTTTTCGAGTTAGAATTTCGGTATGGCGATATTGAAGAGGACAAACATAAGTGCATAAGCAAAAGAGACTCAACACGTCCTTCATAGCTGTATGTTTTTGGCTGAGAATGAACATAGGCAACTGCTCAGACCCAGGAACACATGAAGTATGGATATTATATGTGGACAGCGAATGTGGACTGTCAAGAACAGATTTAATTCATAAATGTTTCCACTGACTAAATTTTTGTGAGAGAGCAGTGAGTAATTTTTACAAATGTAATTATTGTGCGAGCCAGCATAACTTGGTCTCGTAAACAAGTTGTTTTGAACAGTTTTTTTTATAATAGATAGACAGAAGGTGTGGGGAAGGATAGACGGACAGCGTAGGTGTGCATGACTGAGCACTTGTTATATCTCGTGTTTTGAACTAGGTTTAGTAAAGAGGGAAGGGGTGAGTAGGAATTAAATGTTATTGAGACTTCTGTTGACGTACAGAAAATACCGTGATCCAGAGTAAAAGCTCGGGGTTTTGAACATGTTAAGAATTTATTGCTATAAAATTACATTTTATTGTCTCGGGTGATTCGACCTTTGATGTCGACCCAAGGTCGTTGCGTAGGGCTGTTACTTAAAATAACTCAGTTCGGCAGCTGAGCTAGAAGTGGTTGCACCAATCACAATCCAGGAATTAGACGGTAAGCTGCAGATGCAGACCAGTATTTAAGGCCATACAGAACTTAGTTCTGGGCCACATGTAGACAATCCATTTACGAGGTGGTCGGCGATAGTCCTCAGCCAGATGAGAGACATAGAGACGCAGTTGAGCAGTCTATTGTGAGGAGCCTGATTTAAAGCTCCAGAGCCTAAGCTACTTGGTTTGATATAAACCCACAGCGTTTACATCCAGCGCTCTCACTCCTAGTGAGGGCCGCATGGTGAGAGTCCATACTAATTTGTAATGATGAAAGTGAACCGTTCTACTTACTTTTGAAGACAGTTTCAGAGCTACCGCCAGACAACGCATGGTTGTACAAGCATTCTCCATGGCGTGTCTAGAGGAAATGTCCATATCATAACATGTCTCATTGAATTAATAGAATTTAAACTGTTATATCCGTCGCCACGTGCGCGGATTCTTTTTGCCATATAACTCATATGACCTGCAAGTAGTCAGATTGAATACGTTAGTCTTTATAAAAGCTGTAGTTTCATTAGTTAGATTCAGTTGCCTTTGAATTGATATTTATATTTATAATTATATTTGTTACATTAATTCCTGTAATTAAACTGCCCTACAGTTCTGCTAAAATTGAAAGCAATTGATTTATTTAGTTTTTAGAGTGCAAGTATTTATTTTTGTGTGTTCGTCGATTGTGGGAGCGGACCTCGAAAGAGTGTCAGTCGAAATATCCCCATGTAACCCACATCGCGACACTGGAGGGGACACCCGGGTTCGAACCGGGGACTCTCAGAGTAGACAGACATGAGTGTGGACAGAGAGTACAGAACCACCCTCCTGCTGATCTCGTTACCATTATCGTATGCCACAAACTAAGCTGTCCATGGTCACTAGTACACTGTATTGTCTTTCTGAATATGTGATACATTTTACATGAAAGGTCACCCGCGATGCACCTAACGTCTTGTCTGTTGCTGACTGATTTCGGACCAGCAATGTTATAGGCCCCCCTCTCTCCCTACCCCTGTAGTGCTGTTGCTCCTATGTAAGCCTAAACTACCGGGCAGAACGAAGTACATGCATGCTCTGCTCATTTTTTTTTGTTCGGGGGGGTGGGATGGAGGGATGGCACAGCAACTACCTCGGCCTGTCACAAATCACAGTAGACTGGCCATTGAATCCAGCAAATTTTCTTTTCGGTTTAAATAAATTAATAATTCATAGGACTATTTCTGTTTAGCGCTATTTTCTTTTAACAAAGATAAAGAGGGAAAAAATCGGAGATTCCTAATTTCTAATGGTTTACCACTACTTTTGGTTTAACCGTTTCACACTGTATTATACAAAAAAAAAATTGAAGGACTGCCTTTCAAATACAAATGGTTACTCTTGCCAAAGCCATATTAAATCTGAATGGTAACTGCAGCTTCACAACTTACTTTTTATTAACTCACTGAAGACCAGCCCGCCACGGCGGAACAACTCTTAAAGACCAGGGGTTTTAGGGGGTATTTCAAAAAATTCCCACAACCACATTTATTCACCAATCCATTCCATATTTTGACACCTAACAGGTTTTAAATTGAACAATGCAAAAAACAAAACTTGAATAAATTTATTCAGATAGTTTTTTTTTCATGAATTTTCAAAATTTGGCAAGTTTCTTTGTTTCGCAAAAATTTCTGGCCTTCGTGTATTGTACTGATGAAGCAAATAAAAATGTCAAAAAAATTGTATGAAAGTGTGACAAGTGTTTGAAAGTAATGTTATTATTCACCTTAATCAACAAGAACTAGACCTACTACTGGCTTTGCCTTCCCCCTTGCCCTTACTCAGTGCATTGGCCTTAGCCTTAGCATGATCGCTGGTACTGGGAGGGCTAGATCTAGAATCTGAGTCAGAATTTCCTATCCCAGGCACGAATTCAGGATCTAGATCTGAATTATAGGCTACATCTACCTCAGATTCATCATTGGTGACTTCAAACAGCTGGAAAATGTTCGTTTTCTTACGTTTTGAAGCCATTGTCTTGACTAGATCTAGTGATCAGCTGTGACAGATTGCGCAACTGACAGAAGTTCTTATTTCGACCCAGTATAGAGTGATAGTTTTTAAAAAATCGTTTTAAAAAAAGTTGCCAGCCGAACCCGGTGAAACTTTCAACGAAACAAGTCAAGATGTTAAACTGCCGCAGAGAACCAATCCCGTAAGCGTTGCGGGAACAGTGCAGGGGTTACAAATTTTATTCATGTACCCCGCAGGCGGTGCGGGATTGGGCTTATGCGTCGATTTAGGTATCCTGCAACTTGTGCGGGAACGGGCGTCAGGGAGTTAAAACTAATCTGTATGTAATTAAATTAAATTAATCAACTAAAATCCCTTCCCTGTCCACAAACTAACTTAAAAAAACAACAACTGAGTATGAAAGTTAGTGTGGCAGTCATCTTGTTACAGATATGATGCAATGCTCATCTACAAACTGTAGGAAACTTGGTGAAACTTCTCCAAACCCAGCATTATAGTTACTTTGCTTTTCGTGTGCTCACAACATATCACTCATTATGAGTTTTGCCATGGTCCCGTTTCTGAGTAAAGTTTCCATGCAGAATTTACAAACATTAAGCATCTTGAATTTTCACAATAAGTATTTGAATCAGTACCAACAGTTGGTCTAAGTATCATCTCTTGTCATGATGATTTTTTCATCCATGTAACAATTAACTGTTGTTTACACATCATTTCCACATTCACAAAATAACCAAAGGAAAAAAAAGAAAAGGAATAATAAAAATGAAGCATTATCTTTTGATTTTGTTTAAGATATAATGAAATGAATCAAAAATGAATGTTGAACACAAGACATCCTTCTTCATCTGTCTCTCAATATTTGAATGCAATAAACTAATATTCAATCCTATCGTATCTTTCCCCCTGAATTCAGTGGTATAGCCTGTGAGAGAAGCATTTCTCCAGCGTTCCATAATAAAAAACAGTCCTGTGGTAAATTAAACCACAACATCAGACACATTAAAGGAATGTTCCTGATGTTTCAGTGTGGGACATCAATTACGAGATCATCTTCATCCTCCTCACCACCATCAGCACCTGCATCACTGAAAAACAATAATCAACAAAAATCATTGTGGTGAGATCTCACACCATGTCATGTACAGCAGGGAATTTGCAGGTGAAAAGGTTTTCCTTAGAATAAGACAGAAGCAGGGTTCTCTACTCCATAATACAAAATATCCTGCCCCATATGATATACAGTGTCACTATGCTTTTTTTTTATAATGGCCTAAGTTGGGTCAACATTGAATTGACTTTCTGTGTAGCGGTACTTCTTGAGGTCCAGCCTAGTAGGCCTACTGTCAGGTGAACAAAAATCAGATGAACTTATTTGTCTGTGTGATAATGTGTTAAACTTTACTTCACTTTGACAGTTGGTTCTCTTCACTTTTCTTCAACGACAGGCCATTATTGTCATTATGTCAGTAGGGTGGCAGTATGTTTAGACTTGATTGCATATCCTAAGACTTTTGTCTTACCATTTCGCTCACAATGATTTACGGCCTGTTAATTTTCAAATGCACATAGGGAAACATGATTAAGTGGTCCTGTCCACAGCATGCGATCCACTCAGCTATTTTTACAGAAAATGACGTCTGAAAAACTCTTTTGCCTTTACAGCAGTGAGGAGCAGAGCAGAACAGATGACGCGGACAAGTATACAGAAGCAAAGAGTTTTTTTATGACATTGTCCGTAAAAAAAAGCGGATGCTGTGGACAAGAGCAGTTAAGCACCATCACCCCCTAAAAGAGTTATTTGTGATAATAAGCCTTATTGACAATACTGTGTTGTTATAGATGATGCTTTAGTAACATGAGTTCAGAAGGTGATGTTTGTAGGCAGCTGTGCACTATGTCATGACATGATAAGGCAAAAAAAAAAAAAGATGTTTTTGAGAAATGGTTCTGGGCAATCCCATCTGATCGAAGAAATGAATAAATGATTGAAAACACCTTGTGCCGGAAATCTTTATTCCTTTTTGTTCCTGTCATCACAACTTACCTATCGTGGTTTGGGTCATTACTAAAGATTTCCATTGGCAATGAGGCTGTAGCTTTCTCAATGCCAAATTCATGTTGCTTTGATTCTAGGTGGCGCTCTAATTCTTCCCTGGTCATCTGACCTGGCGATTCTTGTTTAATGGCGGTTGATTTTTGACTACCTGTGAAAGAATCCCACAACATGTAATTACATGCAGTATTAATGATATGTGAGAAAAATTTCCCTCCTCAAATCGGTGACAGGTTTTATCATTATTGGGCATGAATTATGCCTCAGAGGTCTTGGCATAAATAATGTCTGAGACAAATTACAACAAAACGCTTGTCTTTTTGTAAAATATGAAATCAGACAGTCTGCATTTACCTAAACTTGCTTGTGAACTTATTTTCATTAATTTCAAGGCTGAGAATGAGAAAATATATATGCATTTCAGTTTAAAGTGCTGAAGAAAATGGAAGAATTTTTTTACAGTGTACTGTTAAGAATGAGGGAAAACTTTAAATGTATACTGTCCTGCATAAATACATATAATATATGCTGTAAACACATGTTCATGTCTCGAAACCAACATACAGCCACCCAAAAACGTATTTATTATGGTTGGAGGGGGAGATTGATACATGGAGTGAGAAAGGTTTCTGGGGGGGGGGGGGGGTGGTGTGTGTGTGTGTGTGTGTGTACATGCACTTTTAAAATTATGGTAATAAATGAAAAAAAAAATTATGGTAATAAATGAAAACACTGGAAGATGTAGAGTCCTTCTGCTATCTTGGTAGTATCATTGACAATAAGGGAGGAACAGAGGCAGAAGTCAAAGCACGAATTGGAAAGGCACAGGCAGCTTTCACGTCCTTAAGCAAGATTTGGAGAACCAAGGATATATCTCTAAAAACAAAGCTGAGGATATTCAACTCGAACGTGAAGTCAGTCCTGTTGTATGGATGTGAAACTTGGAATGCGTCCCAGGCCTGCATAAAGAGAATCCAAGTTTTCATCAACAGATGTTTGAGGAAGCTACTTAAGATCAGATGGACAGACAAGGTCAGCAATGAAATTGTATGGAAAAGAACAAGACAGAGCCCAGTCAGAGAGGAAATTGGTAGGAGGCGATGGAGATGGATCGGCCACACTCTCAGGAGGCCAGGAAACAGCATCACGAAGAAGGTATTGGATTGGAATCCCCAGGGCAAGAGATCAAGAGGAAGGCCGCGCGGAACGTGGAGAAGAGCCAGAGAAAATGATGTGCAACGAAGCGGAAAGACTTGGAATAATGTAAAGAGACTGGCCCATGATAGAGAGGGATGGAAAGTGTTTGTTGGTGGCCTATACCCTGATCCAGGGTGAGAAAGGCAATGATGATGAATAAATGAAAAACTTCAGTTAATATTTACTTTTTTAAGCAAAAAAAAGCTGTAGGATTATGTAAAAAATCTAATATATTGTATGGACTAGGTATTTTAAGAAAAAGTCAGATAGCCCTTGTAAAAAGTCACTTAACGTTTCAACTCAACGAAGACTGCAAGAGACTGGCCATTTTGAGGCTTTCTTCCAAAAATCATTGTGAGACTTCAAATCAATCAATCTCTATGAAATTTTGAAAAATTAACACTAAAACCATTGCTCTATTAAAAAAAACAGATCATAAATACTCTAGGTCTAATACTTTTTTATTCATGACTTTTTGAAAATTGTCCTTTTTTTCAGTTCATAATGAGACTTTCAGTGACTCAATTCAAACAAAAATCGCTGCACATAGAGCACAGTTAGGATCTAGGCCCAGATCTGCTTCCTGAGACGAATCACATATCAATCTGATACACTAGAATCATCTTTATCATCAAATAAAAAAGATGTTGGTCCTTTCGGACTTTTGTTTTGATGCCATTGTGACCGTTTTCAGCCCAAGAGACCATTGGGGGTGATTTCACTTCTAATTCCATTACTCAAAAAGTTTCTGTGAAACTTTGCATGAAATGAAATGGAAGTTTCCTTAGCATAAAGGATTGTTCCTGTCACTCTACTGGGAATGATACAGGCGGAAAAAATTCTGAAAGCTGATTCCATTGGGGCACTGGGAACAGTCCACAGCAACTCCCGATGCATCCCGTTGATGCAATGGGAAACATTTTCAGTGAGTTAAAACAAAAAGGCCTTTTCATGGACATTCACCATTCCCAAGGTAATACATCTGAGCATGCCACACACATGGTGGAGCCAAGCATATGAAAAGTGTAACTATTAGGGTGAGGGTAAAAAAACTGCCCAAATCAAGCACATGTACTCTATGGATGGCTCCCACTTCCACAGCCATGTTATTAGGGCTCCAATAATCACTTGGCTTTCTTGCTGTCAGTACTCACCTGTAGATTTACTGCTCTTTTTTCCAGAACTTTTGCTTTTCTTTTTGCTGCCATGAGAATCCCCTATTCCTGCACTCTGCAAAGTTATCACAACAAAGCCTGTTAAAATTCATGAATACTGCTGTTTTACTGCTTATGAGACGAGCAAAATGAATTACTATCTTTTTTTCTCATTGTGCTTCGGCATTTTAAAATTTGGGAAAATACCCTGATTGTTTGTGATATATTCTTTGTGCAATTGATTTTAAAGCAACAAAACTCTTGTCTTCAATCTCGGAATATCAATCAAAAACAACTTGGGAAATATTCAACACAATATTACAGGCTTAAATATTGTCACTTTACTAATACTATATTGTGTGTTAATTGTTATAGAGCTGCACTGACAGGTCAGCAGAAAAACGAGCAACTTAGACTGAGAAGGCAAGAAGTGACTGATGCTTATCAAAGTGGTAATGCAAAAGGTACATCATACAGGGTGTTTCAATACTCACTGCGCTGTGCTTACTTGACCCCTGAGACAGATGTACTGCATCTGATGATGCTGATGTGTGATTTCCAAGCTTTCTCCTGCAATAAGAGATTATAAAACCCATTTCAAGAAAATGGTTTTAAGTGAGGGAAAGTGACACTTCAAAACACCACTTCCTTCAATATCTATCTCACAGTCACACCATACAACTTTGCCCAATAATTTGTTTATAAATACAAGGACACATTTCCATTTAATAATTGTAATATGAATTCCACAACTTTTGCTGGGTTAAAAAAATATGGAAATAATTTCAAACTCTATTATTATAGTATTACAAGTGGCTTGTTTTGTGCATATAAATTCTGGAAAACTGTAGATGCCTAAAACTTTCAAAATAATGTGTACCATGGATTTGTACACTCTATTAGCTGTGGCACAAAATAATAACACTGAGCCAGATTTTCTTCTGGGAAATTCAGAAGTGAAGTGCATATATATATTTTTTAACATAATATTCTTGGCTAACTCACACAATTCAAATAAGTTCCAACTGATGCAACTCCATTACAAATCAGCTGACTGGTATTTAAAATTTAATGAAAATGGTATCTCCTCATGACAGTATTATTAAACAGATTTTATCCTCTTGCAGCTAATATATGCCCATGATAGGTTAAACCAGCAGTTGTTTTTATTTCAGAATAAGAAAAACTGTATTCTTTACTTTTTAGCAGGATTAATGTCTCGATGTCCACCATCCTCTGTGTCGGTGGAGTTTGTTGCATCTGACTCTTCTGATGAATCATCAACTTTTTCTTGCTGTAACAGCCGATCTAATAAAAAACTGAAACAGATACACAAACACTAATTAGGACTCATCTTATCTTTGAGTTTTTAAATGTCAATAGATGTGATAAGTCATGCATCACAGTTTCATAAAGTAAACCATTGAAAATCAGTTTGTCTTGAGAAGACATGAGGGACAGAAATGACATTGCTGCATTAGTTACTTGTTCCTCTAGTAATGTAAATTGAATATAATCATCTCATCTCCTCAGTAAATTATTCCCTTAAATTGAAATAAACCAAATAAAAAAAAATTAAAACAGAGCAGAGACAGCATAAAGGGAATGCTTCAAAGTTAAGATAACATGTTGAACCTTCTATCTCTTGAGACTTTCAGCAGCTTTCTTTGTGCCTTTCTCAGCTCATCAAGAAAACATTCTTGCTCCTGTAAATGAAAGCTAGAATTATAGTTCAGACTGGAAGATGTCCATAGGTATTATAAGGAATTTACATCATACTACCATAGGCATTCAGTTAAATTTAACATGTGGTGCTTGTATGCTATCTCATCATAAACTCTGACTGCTCACATCACTCGCGGCCATTTCCAAAACACAGTGGTAATTATGTTAATCAACATCATAACCCATCAAGCTCTTTAGCTAAAAAAAAGTCATATATTTTCCTGATACTACTGATAGCAATTCTCTGAAGAAGAAAATGATCCAATCATGCCATAATTTGTGAATTTGAAATTTTTAACCCCACTACCTTGACACGGCTGACAATACTGACATACTTACATAGACAAGAAGTCGTAATTTCTTTTTCAGTGCTTTATATTTCTGCTTGTAATCAATGTGTCCATCTGGAAATTCATCTAAAAAAAAAAAACCAGTAAAAGAAATAGAATTCTTTTGTGCAGAAAGAAAAAACCCATTAATTAAATGGACTGACATTTTTTCCATATAATATAGAAAATGATTAAAAACTCAAATGTTAAAATTAAAAAGCGAGAAAGAAACATTAACTCTTTCTGTCCCAGGGCATTTAGCACCAGATGCCTAAGGGACACAACACAGAGCGTAACTTTACTAAGGTGTACATTTTCAAATGACAAAAACAAGAGTAAATACTAAAACATACACAAAGTTAATGTTGTTATAATATATTATACTGATGGGAAAAAGTAGAAGTTTTATGTTATGTACAATTCAGTGTGATTTCATGTGTCTGCTGCTATGGCCAGGATTTTTCACACACAAGAGATGAAATTACGAAAATGGTGATTGATACATGGTGCGTTGGTCAGGCATTTAAGCATCTGGTGATCAAACGCACCATACGTTGATTGGGACAGAAAGAGTTGATGGCACAATACATTACAATCACAATTATCATGCACTTAAGAATAAGTGCAGTTCAATTCATTTGGACAGCAACAACACAAACACAAATGAACATGCTAAATACATGTTTTTCAGATAACATAACAAAGCATGATCTGGTGCTTTCGACAAAAAAATAATTTGAATTTTTTAATAGGGGCCTACTTTCGAAGTCTATCTTAATAAAACATCCTTAATTGGAGACTGTCTTATTTTTCAGATTGGAAGTATATTATATAGCCTGCCAGGCTAGTCTGAACTCTCACTGAGCCTATCAGGCGCTCTTGGTACAATATAAAGTCCCTTGTTCTTGTGAACTGTCTTACCTCACATTAAAGCTTGGTAAGTTTTAAAATATGAAATTGAACAATTGCACATGACAAATTGGGAAAGAGTTTAACATTTCCTGGCCACTTTGAATTCTTACAATTTTACAGATTTCCTCTCTGCTTTGTGGTTGAAGGTGTAAGATAGTGTTAGGGATAAGATTTGATTTAATAGGCCTACTAATACTGTAACAGTGTTTAGCCTACCTGATGCAGGAATAAGGACAGGGTAAGAATACATTTCACATTACAGAAAGGGCGGCCTAAACTGTTTGGTGAGGGCGTATGGAACTTTTTCCAAATTTTGCTACAGTACTACAGAGCAATGTGACACAAACGACCCGGCCAATTCAGTATTCAAGCTAATACTAGATGTCTAGTAATAGATTCTAGCTATTGTTGACTTCCAAGTCCAAGACGACTAGATCTAGACTAGACTCTAGATTCTATGTAAGAAAAAAAATAAAGGTCCCAAAAATTACAGATTCAAAGACATTTCTTAGATGAACTAAATATCGCAGCATACCATCATAATCCCCTGTTACTGGCATTGTGTAAGTTCAATAGAAATAGCTTAGCTTCAAACCCCGGTCATTTGAATCAACGACGGAAGGAAGGCAAATTGCTTCGTTCTGCTTACATGTCCGGTTTCACTTTTAAAGAATGAACGGCGAATGCCATTTGGCAACAAATTAGTCCACACCGGAGAAGCTCGGAATTTACGGAATTAAACATAATGTCAGTCCTATAACTAATAATATAAAAATCAGTAATTATTTATCTAGATTTATCATTGCTTACAATATCTAGAACAATGAAATAAGGAAGCGAAATGTGGAAATAGAAAATGATCGTGGAATGACAATTCTCCTGGCCAGATATATCCACTTCCTTTTTACACAGCTTCCGTCAAAGTAAGGCCATTGCTGTAACGATATGGTCTTTTAATTTGCGAAAAATCGCTGTCCACCGTCATCAATCTGCCAAATTAAATTAACATACAAGCAAACTAATCCTAGGTGCCATTGTCTGTAGCTTTATTTTGTCCAATGTTGCTCAAAAGTAGTGGAGTACAATGAATATCTATGTTGGAGGCCATGTAAACAAATGCATTTTATTCAACGTTAGCTTATAACAGGGTGGTCCTTTGAAATTAGGTGAATATACAAAGTTGTAAACATTTTGAACTTGGGCGGAACATTCTTTGCCTAGATGTATCCATTGTGACATTTTGCAATTCTTTTTCAGATGCCGGCAGCGCCGAAGCAACCCGAATTCGTCACCAAGAAAATTGGTGGCGATAAAAATGGAGGAGAACGTAAAGTCAGAGTGAAGAGGCTGGTAAGAGAGATTTGAATGACATTTTTCCTACCTTCTGGTTGCACCTTTTAAATTATTATAGTTTCAATATCCCCCACATTATAGTCTAGATCTAGATCTAGATATCTTGATCTAGAGATCTAGGCCTACCACCAGGCTACCAATACTACCATTCAAATTCTGCTGTGGCTATACTCCAGTCCCCGGGCTGACGAATAGGAAGGAGTTCCGTACTCAAGCGCCAAAGACCAGAAACTAACTAAACACAACTACCCCAGCCCCTTTTCGCCTGATTAGTCAATCTGACTACCGCCCATTGATACAAACTGACTAGACCCTCACGCACCCAGGTCCATCTGACCATTCCATGTGTTTAAATTGATAACAGTGAAAGTGGCGCTCGAGTAAGGTACTCCTCCCGACGAATAGCCAAACGACGTGCTTATTCGCAGACGTCTGCGAATAAGATCCCAATCTTATTCGCAGATGGGGGGGGTATTTCTTGATTTTGTGATGTCTACTATGGGCAGCGTGTCCAGCGAAGTCGGAAAGTCGGATTTTGGTCGGATTTTTAACTCACGGTCGGAAAAGTCGGATTTTGGTCGGAAAAATCGATATTTGGTCGGAAAAAAATATATGAAGTGTTGCCGATAAGGGGAAAAAAATTATCGCGCAGAAGGAAAAAAAAAATACCCGTGAAACCCAAACCCAAGCTGCGTCAAAATCGCCCTGCCAGTTGGAACGCGAATCTGCCGAGATCACACCTGATTAACGAGACTTTGAGAAAAAGCTACGCTTGCAAAGGCGGCCATTTCGTTTTTCTATCTGGACGACAGCAGTTGATAAAGCATCTCTCTTTTGTGTTTCTTCATTGTGCCCATTGTGAAATTCTGTGCAGCTGGACTTTAATAAATTCTTCAAGATCCAGATAAATCGCGGGAGATCCCATTCTAGATCTAGACTCGAGTAGTGACTTATAAAACGAGCCAGGACGACGGACGGTCTGTTTCTCGGGTTTGATAATTGGGCTCTTCCACTTCGATTGAGTTTCATTTGGACATTGTTTGAAGGATTTTCTCATTCATCGGCAGCCATTCATTGCTACAGGAGGCCACTCCATGTTTTTTTATCATGAGGAGGGTAACGTGTGTTTTTAGATCTGGATCCAACGTAGAATAGGTGGAAACTGGTGATATCGCTTGCTTGATCAAAATCAAGGTCCATTTTTATGGTCTGGTCAATGTCAATAGTATAGTGCTCCGATAACAAATTTCAGGAAGACTAAGAACAACCAAAAAATGGGAAAGTGCTACTTTGATCCCGAGTGGTTAAAAGATCCACAGTATAGTGACTGGCTACTTTGTGACAGTGGGGACAAGGATAATTTCCGCTGTAAATTGTGCAACAGAGCATACAAAATTGGAAAGTCGGGAAAGAAGGCTTTATCGACACATTTGTTAACACAGAAGCACCAGGATGCTGCAGCAGCAACAAAGAAAAACACTTCCATTCTAGGATTTACCAAGACAAAGCCTGGATCTGTTTCAACTACATCAGCACCAGTATCTTCTTTGGGTGGACCTAATGCTGGTTCTAAATCTAGTTGCAGTTCGCACACTCAATCTCAGCTGCCTGTGTCGGATGTACTAAAAGCGGAAATCAAGTGGGTTCTCCATGTTATATCCACTCATAGCAGTGCTAGGTCATCCGACAATACTGATGAACTGTTCAGGTCAATGTTTCCTGACTCTGGCAGTGTTTTTGTGTGTTTTTTGTGTTTGCACTTGTAATTTTGAAACATTTTCCGGGCGCTAGACTGGTAGGATTTTTTAAAGGAGTGGTAGGATTTTTTGAAGTTGGAAAGTGCTGGACACCCTGATGGGAAAGTCCTCCTGCATTCCGCTGTCTGCGATGGCGCAATGGCTAGCATCTGCGATTATCAGTCATAGACTATAGGTCCGGTCCTGGGTTCAAACCCACGGCTGAGCATATTTTTTTTTTTAACCTAGGATCTAGATCTAGTGTGCTCCAGATTACTTTATTCCTGTTCATTTTATTTATTCCTGTTCACTGAACAGGACAAATAAAAATGTAAAATCAAATTTTAAACGTAAATGATTTCTGTTAGTCAGTGCGAATTGAACAGCTGATCTCTCTCCACGGTAACCTGGATCTATTTGCCATGTTTTGTTTTATTACTTTTTTTGTTTCCATGGAAGCTTAATTCATTTTTATTTGTTCTGTCTGACTTTCTCTGTGATTTCACACCCGACAAAATTGGCTAGACTAATAATAATAATAATTCATCTAAAAAAAATTGAAATTGTAAAAAAATATTTTTAAAAATCCTAGCCACAATTTTATACTCTGAAGCAAAGCAATGATGATCAGGGGGGGGGGGGGGGGGGGCGGCGCAGTAAAAAAAGTCAGATCTTGGGAAGCCTCGAACCCCCCCCCCCCCCCCCCCCCCCCCTCCGCAGGCGAGTTTAGTTCTGATAGGATTTGGAATAGAAAATAAAGGAATGTGGGGCAGAGGACGAAGTCTTCTGGCTTTCCGATTTCCCCCTCGACACGCTGTTTGTTTACTCTGAACCGTCCATAGATATAAATTACACTAGGGTCCGTTTCTGAATGAAAAGTGATGCGCATCGTTTGTTTTGGTCATGTGATTGAGATGGACGCTCGAGAATAAAAAATGCGCTCGGGTGGTCGCCGCTGGCCTCTCACTCGCCGAGTGAAGGAATTATTCGTTTCAGATTTTCAATGTATGTATTTGAAGTTAATCTGATCTTTCTAGACTTTTATCACTCGCTAAAATTCAGAGAGCTTTGGGCGATTTTGTATCCCATAGACTGCTCTCACCATCAAAAATGTTTAGGTGAAAGTTTCATCGATAACTCGAACGCTATTTTACGCCGAGGAGGTTGTCAGGTGACGCATAAGGAGCTCTTCCTAAATAAAAATCACAAACAGAAAATCCATCGGCGAATAAGATCAGAATCTTAGACGTCTGCGAATAAGCGTGGCCATAGCCAAATGCCTATAAATATAGGCTACTCCGACTCCAGTCCCGGACTTGTGTGTACATCGATCGCCAATGGCTACCCCAGCCCCTATTCGCCTGATTAGTCAATCTGACTAGACTGCCGCCCATTGATACAAACTGACTAGACCCTCACGCCCCTCAGGTCCAACAAAACGTAGATATCTAGACTAGATAATTAGATCTATCAACATCCATGCTGCCATTCGAATGTTTGTTTTCTTAACTTAGCGATGAAAGACAGCTTTTCATTGGTCCGGGACCGGAGTATAATCACTCCGTTTAAATTGTAGTTTCAATAGGCTTCCAAACCAAATTAAAAGGACTTGTGTTTCCCCCTCGGGTGTTGGTGACCATCACTCTATTGTATTTGAAATTATTTAGATCTAGATCTAGATCTAGTTCATTCTTATAGAACTATTAGCCCTGGAGTCAGATGCAATATTTCTGCAGTCAATGCAATGTATTCTCGAGGGGAAGATTTCCAAGGGGCTGTGGTGAAAGCATGGAAGGAGTTCCGTATGTTACATAATATGGTAGTTGGACACATATTTCATGTTTTGAGCGTTAATTGTGGAGCTACCTCTGGTTAAGTACTGCAGGCTCGGGAGATCTTCCCCTAGTCCGCGCCACTTACCAAAAAGTTAACAAACATAATAATTATGATTAAGATATATAAGCTTAAACAACCTGCATTGGAATGGTCAGATGGACCTGGGGGCGTGAGGGTCTAGTCAGTTTGTATCAATGGGCGGTAGTCAAGATTGACTAATCAGGCGAAAAGGGGCTGGGGTAGTTGTGACTGGCGCGGATGGGCGGAAGACAGGCTCTGAACTGAGTATTGTGGGGTAAAGATTTAGTGTGAGCATTTCTTGTCTCATGTGGAAATCATTAGTTTAACTAATGGCATGTTGCTTCATGAAACAGTTAGTTAGAATTTAATAAGTAAGTTAGATGTGATCAAAGCAATTCTTAGAATGGTGGTGTGCCTGAATGCCTCACATTCGACAAATACTTGCATTATCCTGTTTAGCATATGTTAGCCTAGTCCTTAGTAGAAAGCAATTCATGGATAAAGAAGATGGGGTTTAAAAAGAAGTCTGAGATTAGGCTTTTATTAAAGGTGGTTTATTAAATGGCCATGCAGATGTCTGAGGATAAGATCTGGATCTTATTCGCAGACCTCTACAAATAAGATTAGAATCTAGATGGGATTTTTGGTGATTTTAATTTAGGGAGAGTAGCATACCTATACATCACAATTCTGGCTTGTTTTGTGCAATAATTAGGCTCTTCGCTCGGTAAGATGGCTTGATTCGGAGTAACGCATGGTGTTTCTAGGTAATGATGCAGGCAACCAAAAAATTAATAAAACAAAACATGACAAATAACTGAAGCTAATATATTCTCAGTAAATACGGGATTACTCTAAGTTGTCAGAGGGAGATGAAATTTTCAGTTCACACTGACTAAAAGAAATCATTAACATGTTTAAACTTTGATTTACATTTTTATTTCAAATTAACACTAGAACAGGAATAGGCTAAATGAAAGAAGTAATTTGGAGCATACTAGTAATGATCAGTTTCCCCACGACATCGATGTTGCAAAATACTTAGAAAAAAAAAACATGATTCCTAATAATGAGCAGTGCTAAGTTTAAAAAAAACAACAAAAACAAGCTTGGGCGTGGGTTCGAACTCATAGCCTCTGACTGATAGATAACTGCAGATGCTAGTCATTGTGTTATCACAGACCCTGATAGGCCGGAGGAACTCTCCCATAGTAGATATCACAAAAACCAGGGAAACCCCCATCTGTGAATATGATCAGGATCTTATTCGCAGACATCTGCGAATAAGCACTTCGTTATTAAATTGCATTGCTGTGAAATTTTGGTCTGCTTGCAGTGACAGGTGAGAAAGCTTATATATAGACATAAAATATCTATGTGAAAAGCATCACAAGCACTTAAAAACAGGTCCATGAAACTGTTGTCATGGCACTTGGTAGCCGGTGCAAAATCATGATCTTTTCCAATGATCTTGATGAAATCTTTTATTTTTTCAAGTAATAGAAAAGAGACAAAGTTTGTATAGACTTGCGCAAGAAACAAATTTTTCGTAGAGAAGAAAATCCAGGATGCAACTCGTAACAAGCTGATGCTGATTTATTTCTTTATGCTATCTTATTAAAATAAGTATGCTTAACTGTATGCATTGTTGGACTTGTCTGCATTTTAGTGTTATAATTATACTAATTATACTTGTAAATTGCTATGTCACAAAGTTATATGCATTCCTTCTGCATCTCATCAGTGTATGGCACTAATTGAATCATCAGTTCTTGTGATGACTCAGTGATGGGGTAGTTTTGAAGATCATCTTACCTTATGATCTTTGTGCCATTTCTTACTTAAGATAAGAATTTTTTTAATAGTGAGAAGTTATGCAAGCATTCTTTGGTTCTGTTTTTGATTTGTGGAAGTAGGTAGTGCAACTCTGGTATAGAGTGATCCTCAAGTTATATACTAAGATGTTGCAAACCTGTTCTTTGTGGCTGTTTAATTACAGATTTTTTAATGTTTTATTTTTCAGCCACGATTCTACCCTACTGAGGACAAACCCAGGAAACTGAAAAGTCACAAGAAAGCTTTCAGCGAACACAAGAGGAATCTGAGAAAGTCCATCAGTCCTGGCACAGTTCTCATTCTCCTGGCTGGCAGACACAAGGGAAAGGTGAGATCATACAGTCAACTTTTGGAAATGTTAGCATCACAATTTGATAGTTTTTGTTGTAGGTGAAAATTTGGCAGCCAGTTTTATCCAAGCAAACTAACTCTGTCATTGTTAAGGATTGACTTCTGAAGGATTTGGCAAAGTGTTTAGGATATCCAGCAGAGATGAGTCTTTTTTACGGCATTTGGCCGGGACTTGTGTGCAAATGAATGGCACACGTTTGTAAATCATAGTTCCTGCAGTTTGTCTTCTGAAATTTGGTTGTTTTGATTGACTCTAAAGCTGATCTTTCTGATATTGCATGTGATCTGTATTTCTTGGAAAGGTGGTGCAGTGCATGGTTTAACCTCTGTCTTGCTGGGTATGTGATTTGCTTAACTCTCGGAAAACTGGGCTATTTTCCATCAACGACTCGGATTCAAATACTGATGTTGTATATTGGCCCATATGTGCCCCTGATCTTATTAGAAATGCCTTATGTCATATATGGATGTGTTCAGAATTGAATAAGCTTTAATTTGATGTATAATTTAGGGCTGTTTACAGTAGTGTCGCCACACCAGGACATAAAATATGGCTGATCATTAAAAAAATCAACCCACATAAAAACGCACCCAGACAACATACATACAGAAGAAAAAAAAAGTTTGATGCAAAAGATCAAAATTTTATTACTTGTTTCAAAGAACCTTCAAGTTCACATAATATATCCAAAAATGAGACATGTAGCATGGAATCTTAGGTAGTTATAAGCATTTTTGCAATATAAGAACTCGACATTAGTCGTGAAAATAGCTACTCAGTTACAAAAAATGAAAAATATTTCTACCTGGTCAACAAAGCATACTAATGTTTTAAAAACCAAAATACAGTATAATTCAGTGAATAATAGTTACAATCTGCTTTCAGCAATTGACTGATACCAGAATTTCATGTATGATATTATGACAAAAAAGTAAACATGTAACTGCAGAAAATTGGTACCGACAGATTCTCTCCAACATTAGACATTCAAAAACATCACTCAGGGGATGTTCCCAAAAGCCTGCAATTTCTTGTCTGGTTAAGTCACAGATGTTAACCACACTTTCTGCAAGCAAATTTACTTTTCCTCTCCTTTTTCTCTAAACGATAACAACGCACACAATTCAAAGGCTTATTTGTGGGTACAGGGACAATATGGTGGTCTTCAATCAGTACTTGTTTTTTCTCAAAGAGTGAAACTTTCTTATTTTCATCAAATCCTGCCATTGCAAATAAAGAGTCTGAAGAAAGCTCCTGCAAGTAAAAGAATGGGAGAAAAAACAAAAAACCATGAGTATCGGTACTTGACACGCAGCAAAAGATGAGATACGAATATGATGAACCAAAACAAGAAAAAGGTTTCATAAATGAATATATATATATATTATGTAAACATCAGCAAGCCCAAAAGGTGAATAAATCATGTTAACAAATAAACAAATGCAGAACCTAAATTCTTAAAACATATGAGTTGGGTAAGGGAAAAAAAATCACAAACATCTTCCGTATACTTCTCACCTGTGATGTCTTCTTGCATTGCAACAACCTTTACTACGAAAGAAAATAAGAAGGGTCTAGCATCCACTTAGACTGCTTACCTGGTGTTAAAAATTGCTTACAATCTGCCCATGTCACTACCTCTGGCAGAATCAGACTTGGAGGTCTCTCGGACGAAAGTCTGGCAAGGGATATGATGTTGTGCCCTCATTTTTGTGACCGAATGAATTTTCACTTTCACCTTCAGGTTGCGAGCTGCCGAAACAAAAATAAATTAAAACTATTAGATGTAATATTATTGAAGTTGAAACACAGATCTAGATCTATTTTGAGTTGATAAAATAGAGCTGAAGGAAAATTTTCATTAGATCCCATGCTTTATATCTACTGAAGTCCATAATGCTAACTATACTAAAACGGTATCCATGTGTAAACAATATCAGATCCCACCCTAGCAACATCTGTTGAGTGATTTTGATCAATCAGTGAGCTACATGATTGTAACTAAACAATCAAATTAAGCCTACAAAGACACTATGGTGTAATGTATAATGTATTATAGTATGCTAGGGCTGCTGGTGATGCTTTTAGTAGGTTTAGTGGAGTGGGATCATCATGGCATCAAAATAAACAATATGACTCACCTCAGGTCTAAAGTACCGGCCGCTAGTTTTGGAGGTCTATTTTCGTCATCCGACGAGTTACAACTCTCATCTGGTGACCATTCGTCAGAACTGCCACTTGCTGACTCGTTCAATGTAATGTCATAGTTGTCTGAATACATTTTCAGGTGTAAAAAGTGCTTTTATTGGTCTGCTGTGGGTTTACCGATCGATCGGCTTAGGCAAAATGGCGAACGAGGAAACCCCCGGAAAAGAGTCACTTCAAATACAAAAATAAACATCTTCAGAAACCTGGACTGGACAAAATCCTGGATTTTATTTAATATTTATCATCCCCCTATCGGAAAATACGCTCAGATCGGGAAAATCGAGGCGGGACGCAACGCGATCGGTGCATTTCTGGGCCCTTATCGCTATCGAAACAATTTTTACGATTTCCCTATTGTCAGTCTTCCGGGAGTTAAGAGAAGAAAAAATTATTTCTTTGCTAATTGCATTTATTTGTTATATAATTCGTGTGATTTTGAGACAAGGGCCATGAAATTCGAAAGGATGCTAGGAGTCAACAGTGGCTGGGGTTGTTTCTCTTTGGAAGGGTGGTTGTGTTTTCAGAGACATTTATTCAATACATGATGTTCATAACTTCATTGAGTGCTGAATTATTTTTTTTTCTTTTAGAGAGTTGTCTTCTTGAAGCAGTTGAATTCTGGTCTACTTCTAGTGACAGGTGAGTCAGCCTACAGGTGTGAAAAGCAAAGACAAGCACTTTAAAACAGGTCCTTGAATCTGTGATCATGGTACTTGGTAGCCGGTGCAAAATTATTATCTTTTTTTGAAATCCTGAAGGAATCTTTTGTTTCTTTGGGTTTTATGGGAAAGAGACAAAGTTTAAATGCTATACACATTTCTATACTTTGAACGTCAATTTTTTTCTGGAGAAGATGATCAATTTGATGTTGGTACTAATGTATTTTTAATCCATTTGCATAATATACCTGATAACAGTTAACTAGATCCATTGTATAAATTTGACAAAAATTATGGTTTTTAATGTTCAGATTGAAATACAGTCGAGCACACGAAACTCAAAACACACCTTGGTCGAAATTACGGATCCCACGAACAAAGATCTAGGTCCTGAATTTATTTTTCAATATTCTTTATAGTTATTTCACGCTAACCTCGAACTGTGACACGCATTTGTTGAACCAATTTTCCTGGTGTGAGTGTGATCCAAGTAGCCAAGAAGTAGAAGAAACGGAAAAAAAAAAAAAAACACGCCAGAAACATCATTCGGTTAGCTGTAACATTGTGGCACTGGCAGGATGGTCTGTATGGTCGTCCCCTCCCCCTTCCCCCGATATAAAAACGGCGACTCAAATACCTGAGACGACCGATTTGGGCAGGAAATAACCTTTTTTTTTTTTTTTGTTTGTACTGCGCTCGTGCCCCAGTACGAGCGGGAGTAAAGCCGAACAGAAAAATGCTGAGTTGTGTTCCCCCTTTAATGTACTTTATTGCTGTTGGGCTTGGCTTGGAAACAGTCCTTACCGACGCACTTCCAGAAGTGGAAAAAAAACCGTCGCGGCACAAGGTCGCGTGCCGCTGTTGCCACGCGTGTCAGTTTAATACTTACTTGCTTTTCTTTCAACGGGGGGGGGGAGACCAGGTACATGTAATTTGTGGTACACTTCAGTTGTGTTATTTTCCTTGAATATACAGTAATAATACCTTGTTATTAATGCTTCACGTATTCCTCGAAATTTGGCAAACTCGAACTACATGTAGATGAAGCCACCCCAAAGAACTTGAGTTTTCTGTGCTCGACTGTATCAATTTTCACAACCAGTTTTTCTGTTGCTGTATTTTTGTGCAGAGTTTTTACTGTTTAACAGCTGGAGAAGGCTCTTGTTTCTTGGTAAAGACTTGAGTTATTGTTAATAGAAAATATCACACTCTGTCCTAAAGCACTAATGTACATTTCTTTGATATTTATTTGTAAATCAATAGGCCCATATCATTTGAATGGATGTCCACTGAGGAGAATCAACCAGCGTTACGTCATTGCCACCAAGACTAAACTTGACATCAAGGGTGTCAAAATTCCTGACCGTGTCAATGACGAGTACTTCCGCAGACAGAAACTGAAGAAAGCAAAGCATGCTGAGGGTGATATTTTCAACACAAAGAAGGAGGTACGTTATGTGTTCCTTTTATGATTATTTTGTTTTTCTTGTAAAAAAAAACAACTCATGTAGTAAATTGTATGTAATAATTGGAAGGCTAGGGTTTATCTTGCATAAGCAGATCAGTTGAAATTCGTGTTTGACAGTAATTCCAAAGTTGATTGTTTGAAGAGATTCTGAACTTTGTCCTGTGTGAAAGATTTTTAGTCTTTTTGATGAAATAGGGCTGACTGGTTTGCAAAACTATGTCCTATTTCTGGCACATCAGTAGACCGGTCTTTGCTTTTTTGGTGCAAGAGATCGGGGGAAAATATGTGCAACAGAAAATCTCCTCAGGTGCTAGGTTTGAAATCTCCTATGCCTCAGTTCGGAGAGCGTGCTAGCCTTGAAACAGTATTCATTACATCTTTGAGATTTGGAGACATCTTAGTTTTTTTTCTTTGTTGTTGTCACTGGCAGTTTTGTATGGAGAGAGGGATTTTGTATAAAAATGATTTATCCAGCTTTTTCAAAGTAAGTACAGTGGAGTCCGTGTGAATCAAACGTAGACAATCTGAATTTCTTTTGAAGTTATTTCAAAGTCTAGTTTTTTCTTCTTTATCTCTATTAATCTTTTTTCTATTATTCAAATTTGAACCAATTTCCGATGATTTGAAGTCATCAAGCTCACTCATCTCAATGTAACTTTGAATTCCCTGCCAGCTGAAAACCTCAGTGGCCACAAAAGCTCGGTTCAAACACTTTTTAGCACCAGTGATCACAGAAAGGGAAGAAATTGGGGGGAGGACACTGCCTAATGATCATTCCAGGCCATTAATACATGTAGCAGGGTCAGCCAACAGGTGGGATAACGCAGTAGGTTTACAGTCCTGCATTTGAACATCACAGGTTAAGGACTGTTTTTATGATTGATGACATCACCACCCAGAATGCTTAGCCGACATGATTATACCTTGCTTACATGATGCATGCGGCTAAGTTAAAACAGGCAACAGAACTACTACTACTAGGTTTAAGCCATTCAATGCTGTTTGCTGTCATGGTATGGTCATTTCTAGAGAAAGAATAATTGATCAAAAGATCTACTGGCACCTGTATGGATTGTTTTCTTTGGGGGGGGGGGGGGGTATAAAATTATGGCAAGGGGCAACATGTAGCATAATAATGGTAAATCGAAGTCTCATCCATTTCCCGATGACATCGAATTATGCGGACTCCACTTTAGTTTGGAAAATTCAAATTTGAACCACCCAGTTTCGGATAATTCGAAGTCACCACTGTCAGTTTGCTTCTAACACAAGTGTCTCCCTGCATAATCATTCTGTACCACTGTCAGCAAGATATCTGCAGCTGGATGACCTGGAATTAAGTGGACTTCTCTGTGCCTATATAATTAATGTTTACGGTGATCAGTTGATCTGTACACTGTGCTTGGATCAGGCCTGTAATGCTGTGAAAAATGTTACAGAATGTTGACAAGCATGGATGAGAATTCTCAGGAAATTTCCTGAATTCCGGAAAATTGTTTTCTAATCTTAGTACTAATAATAGACAGTATTTTGTTTGTTGTCCAATATGAATTGGCGTTAGTGTATGTCTGCATTCCAGTACACAGTGGCACATTGCATCAGAAGTTCAGGAAATTTTTCTATCAGTAGTTCCTGTCTCTGGGCATGACTAAGACAATTTTGTGAGTCTTGCAGTAGGAGATATGGCAAAGTGTCAAACACTGTTTTTTTTTTCCTAAATAACCCAAAATTGGAGGGTGAAAAAATGGATTTCAGTCTCTGAATTATTGGAAACAGTGGTCTTGTCTGGATGTGAGTTGCGTGACATGTTTGAAAGCATTCTGGTACAATATAGATTGCATTTTTGGTACCATATGAGAAGTTGGAGCTGTTTTTTCTTATGTTGCTGTTATTGTGCTTTTCTGACCAGGTTTACGCAGTGAGTGATGAGCGCAGGGAGGATCAGACCGCTGTTGACCGCCAACTTTTGGATGTCATCCGCAAGAACCGAGAAAAGAAGCTTTTGTTTGGTTACCTTGGAGCTATGTTCTCACTTTCAAACAACCAGTACCCACACAAGATGGTGTTTTAATATATATGTTAAGGTGGAATAAACAATTAAGAAAAAAATTTGACAGCTTTCTTGGAGTTTTATATTTTGACATGTGCTTTAAATGTTGAACATGGAGATTTCTTGATACAGTCACACAGCAACTTTCAAACACTATTAACCCTCACCCTGCGCAGGGTGTCAAATGCCACCCATGCTTCGCAAGCGCTCACGCCGCATGGGCGGCAAAAGTTGGCAAGGTCAAGCTGACCGCGCCACGTCCAAGCTGTTTTTGAGCCATTCTCAAAAGGTTGGCACAAAAATGTTGCAATGTACTCAAATTTCAAAGTGAGGAATGTTTGATTTTTTCTGAATTTTATGCAATCTTTGATGAGTTATTCATTGTTTTTTCAAGTTAAAAAGATAATTAAGCATGGTGTTTATTAATAAATTTGATTACACTGGGTGGTCTCTTTTTTCTCGTATGTAACTGGTGACACACACACTTACCAATTGTGAAGTATGATGGAACATAGTGGTTGTTTAATTGCCGCTGCAAGACTGTTTAATGGTTATTAAAATGAGATAAGGCAAAAAAAATGTTGAATTTTAAGAAATTACCCACTGTATCATAGACTTGTGTGTGTCAGTGTTACATGCGAGTGAACAGCAGTCTTTCAGTTTCATTGGAAAATAAGGTAGGCACTTTTCTGACAATGTTGCAGTGGAATTTGTTTCAGTTCATTGTAATAATAATAGTTCGTCCATCAGGTATGATGATGACCTTAACAACACCAGAGGAATAAAGAACAGAAATTGTTGAGAATTTCAACACATGGACAATAAAGAGAACTAAAGGACACAGAGGACAGAATGGAAAGACTGTTCTTTCATGACTTATGGCTTCTCATGTGACTGATAAGTCCTATTTTGGCCCTGCAGACCCTTCCGCATAAATGACAAGAGTGCTCCGTTGGTTCAGTACCACTGGGCATTTTCTTGCGCCGTTCTCTTTTTTTGATAGCCTGCTGGACTCTGTCAGCTTCCCATGCTTTGCTGCCTCTGGTAAGGGCCGCCCTCCAATTTGCACGATCAAGCGAGAGCTTTTCCCACTCACTCACATCAATGGCAAAGGCCTTCAGTGATTGCTTGAGAGTGTCTTTGTAACGTCTCTTTGGGGCCCCAACATTCCTCGTTCCATTGGAGAGCTCAGAGAAGAAGATTTGCTTAGGGAGTCTGGAGTCGGGCATTCTGACATGTCCTGCCCAACGTAGCTGAATTTTTTTCAGGTGGCAGAAGATGCTCAATTCCTTGGCACGATTGAGGACCTCAGTGTCTGGAATTTTATCCTGCCATTTGATCCTTAGGATCTTTCTAAGGCAGGCCAGATGAAAGTGATTTAGCTTTCTGGCATGCGATTGGTACACTGTCCAGGTTTCAGCCCCATAGAGTAGGGTGGGAAGGACCACAGCATTGTACACTTTCAGCTTAGTGTCTGTGCGAATGCCGGCAACATCCCACACTCTCTTTCGAAGCCTGCCAAATGCAGAGCTGGCTTTGCTGATTCTTGAGAGAATTTCAGTATCAACACGAGCCGCGGAAGACAGTGTACTGCCAAGATAGGTGAAGTTCTCCGACACCTTCAGAAGACTGTCATGGACTTTGATATTTGTGGTCACAGGATACTTGTCGTCTGGAGTAGGCTGATGGAGCACTTCCGTCTTCTTTGTGCTTATTGTGAGGCCAAAGTTGTCACAGGCACTAGAGAACTTAACACAGTTTTGCATGCTATCCTCATCGTGTGCCAGAAGTGCACAATCATCAGCAAATAGTAGGTCACAGACTTGAGTACTTTTGGTTTTTGCCTGAAGTCTCCTGAGGTTGAATAGACTGCCATCAGTTCGGTACTTAATGCTTACCCCTTGAGGAGGAAAGCTAAAGGCTTCTTGTAGCATTGCAGAGAACATGATGCTGAACAGAGTTGGGGCTAAGACACAACCCTGTTTTACCCCATTTGTGACAGCAAAGGGCTCTGAAACACTGCCGTTGCTTTTGACTGCAGCTTGCATGCCATCATGAAACTGGCGCACTATTGTGATGAATTCGGGTGGACACCCAAACTTCACCAAGATTTTCCAGAGGCCTTCACGACACACTGTGTCAAATGCTTTTGTGAGGTCAACAAATGTGATATACAGCGCTTTATTTTGTTCCATGCATTTTTCCTGAATCTGTCTGGCAGCAAAAATCATATCCGCCGTTCCCCTCTCTTTACGAAAGCCACATTGGCTCTCGGGAAGCAAGTCATTTGACGAGAGGTGATCAAGAAGGCGATTCAGAAGCATTCTTGCCAATATTTTGCCAGCAATTGAAAGTAGAGAGATTCCCCGATGGTTGTCACAGACTTGGCTGTCCCCTTTGTTTTTGTACAGATGGATGATTGAAGCATCTTTGAAGTCCTGTGGCAGCTTCCCTGCTTTCAACATATGATTGAACAACTCGGTCAACCTTTCAATAAGCTTTTCTCCACCGAAGGCATACACCTCAGCAGGAATTGAATCCACGCCTGGTGATTTGTTAAAGGACATCTGATTTGTGGCAGTCCGGGTCTCATTTGCTGTGAATGGCTTGGCAAGAGCTGCATTAATAGGAGTCTGAGGGAGGCGGTCAATGGACTCAGTATTTATATTTGATGGCCGATTTAGCACACCTCCGAAATGTTCTGCCCAACGCTGAATTATGGCATTCAATTCAACAATGCGTGTTGAACCATCTGACGCAAGAAGTGGCGTAGTGCCACAGCGGGATGGTCCAAACACAGCTCGGAGGCTCTCAAAGAACTTTCTAGTGTTGTTTGTGTCGGCATATTTCTGAGTTTCTCTTACTCGCTCTTCAAGCCAGTCATTTTTCATTTTCCTCAGCTTCTTCTGGAGTACACCCTTACATGCACGCAGTGCATCAGCTTTTGCTGTGGAAAAGGGGTCACTGCAGTGAGCTTGGATGAGACTATTTTTTACTTTGAGCACTTTGATTTCATTATCATTATCATTGAACCAGTCCTGATGCTTGCGGACAGGAAAACCAACTGTGCTGCTGGCGCAAGAGTGTACAGTCGTATTTAGGTCAGTCCAGCTCTGTTCAATGTTCTCAGGGTCAAAAGTCACGCAATCCAATTTTGAGGAGAGTTCTGATGAGAGCTCGCTCTGTTTCTCAGCTGAGCAGAGTTTTGAAACATTTAGGCGTTTAGGTGGCGCTTTCCCTTGAGGGCGTCGATTGCGCCTCAATGTTAGTCTGAGCTTGCAAACAATGAGTCTGTGGTCAGTTCCACACTCGGCACCACACATCGCCTTTGTTACAAGGACATCCTTTCTGTCAGTCTTCCTCACAATGACATAGTCTATGAGATGCCAATGCTTTGAGCGGGGATGCATCCATGACGTTCTGTTTCTCACGGGGAGACTAAAATTTGTGTTGGTAATGAACAGGCCAAATTCAGCGCACAAAGTAAGTAAGCGCAACCCATTGTTATTGCATGAACCAACTCCATGAGGGCCCAAAACATTTGGCCACGCTGAGATTTCGGAGCCAACCCTAACATTGAAGTCCCCCACGAGAATCAGCTTATCAGCTACCGGGACAGAAGAGCATATGACAGATTCTAGATCAGAATAGAACTTGTCTTTGGCTTCATCTGGGTTTGTCATGGTGGGCGCATATGCGCTAATGAGGGTGGCTGACTGGCTTTTCCCAACTGGGATCCTGAGTGTCATTGTAGAGAAGTACAATTTACTTAATTCTTCACTGCTGTGTCTTTCTAATTCTTCTGAACATGAAAAAGAAGGCTTGCATACAACAATGACCCACTAGATCTGAGTTACTACATTTAGCATCCTTTACATTATCTATCATGATTTCTAACTGTAAAGGCAATGGTTACACTCCTAACATTGCCACAAGTCCTTAAGGCCGATAACTACATTCATTGTCAGCACATTCTGCACCGTTCACTGTCTTGCATGTAACATTTGGAGAAGTGACACACAGCTTGTGTGCTCGCACGCATTAGACTTAGATCTAGACATTACCAGCGAGATATTCCTACTGTAAATCGATGGAGGCTTGTTTATAGGACTGTCTTTGATGTTCTGTCACAAAAGCTAATCGAAAGAAACTTCCAGCCAAGAAGCCCATGTGTCGCGGATGTAACATTTCCTGCTGACATACACGTTTACTTTGAGAATTCTTGCTTGTAGTTGATAATGTTGTTATATTTCTTTTCCGTACAATGGATAAAGCGCCTGGTGTAGTTCCCGTTCACTGTGAACGCGAACATGTGAAATTAATTTGGAACGGCTGCAGAGGTGAAGACTTGGATGTAACAAATGACACACGCACACATGGGTGCCGTAATCTGGTCGTTTACCCAACACTGCAGCCCTAGAAAGCCTTCTTAATCATGATATACATTCACAGAACTGCTACAATTAAAGTCTGTATGTTTTTAAATACTATTTCTAGGCAGCTGAGCTGTTTCAGGCTCAAACGAAAATAGCGTTGTGACACACACTGTTACATACAAGTCTGCATTTTTGAAGCTGCTTTATTTATATAAGCAGATTAAATTAGGGACTGGAATGTTGCATGTACACTCTAACACCTTCTTTTAGTTCATTTGGCTGTTCTGTGAGTGCCTCATTACTTCTATTTCTGTG
Organism: Onchidella celtica; assembly: GCA_963931925.1. NCBI lineage: Eukaryota > Metazoa > Mollusca > Gastropoda > Systellommatophora > Onchidiidae > Onchidella > Onchidella celtica. The sequence continues at coordinate 48,264,005 of OZ007576.1, forward strand.
GTTCAGTGACATAAAAATAGTCACATCACAATGCAACAAAAAATGAGGATGATAAACAAGGCATTTTCATATATATATTCAATCATCTTTATCTCTGTTCATTGTGAAGTTTGGTCTTTTTCCTATCTCACACTATCTATTTGGCCATTTCTCAGTCCTACAAACTTAGTTTCATACAATTTCCTTGTTTTTGTCAGTTGCCAGAGTTAAACAAAAAGAAGCACTTCGCCTAGTCCCACCTTTTGAGAATGGCTCATTTTCACGTGTCCGGTCACTGACCTCTTTGAGACATAACTACCTTCTTATTGTTCACTGTATCTCTTCTAAATCAAAGGCAATGTGACATGGACATGTTAACCAGTGACCAACTGGCCGGAATCACAAAGGCTAAGCTTTCAAAGGCTCTCCCCGCACTTTCCAAAGATGTAACATCGACATGCGAACTGTCGCTCAACAAATTTGCAATATCTCATTTTCTCACAAGCTGACCACCATCTGGAGTTGTCTGTATCTAAGAACCAATCAGAAACAAGCTCTGAAATAATCTTTGCCCCAAATGCCCACATTGGTTTATTAGTACATGTATACAGATAAAAGAATTGCTTGATGCATGAATTTGACTTGCACAACAATTTACAGTTAAAAATTTAACATAAGTTGTGGGTCAAATGACGTACATAACAACCGACCTTTATTGACACTAGAATTTGACAACATAATTTCAGTAAAAAATCTGCAAGCAAACAATGACTGAAACAAAAACAAAAAGATGTTAACAATAGTAATGGTTTATGACAACTTGGAGTGAACTTCATTTCACTGGATCTAATATTCTTTTTGCTTCAAAAAAATACAGGCTGCACAATTTCTAGTATCAAGATGCCAAGAAAAAAAAAAGATGTTCAATTCTGCCACAAAAACAATAACAAAATACATGTAATTGGTTAATTCCTTTAATAAATGCCAAAAATGGAGAGAGGACCCGAAAGAATTTTAATTTTATTTTCAAATTTAAAAAAAAGTTACATTTCAGAAAATCGCACCACAGAAAACAAAAACCTATGTTCAACAAGAAAATTTTCATTTCATCATTCAAGTTTCAAGAACTTAAAAATAAAACAAACATTATTAGCATGAATCTTAACCCTAGTCCTGCAGGAGGCCACTATATTGGCCTCCCCGCGCAACACGGAAGGCCATTATTTTGTCCGACACGCTTAACCGCGGGAGGCCACATTTTTGTACAGCAACGGTGCGCCTCACGCTTTGTTTATTCGGTTGCCAAGGCTGTCCGTGTTAATCGATCCTGTCACCCCTACTATATCTAACAAAATGGCATCGTCCGATTACGTTTATTACGATGCAACTATTCGCAACTATTCCTCATACTCATGTAATAGTACTGACGGTCTAAAGTTTGAACTGGGGAAAATCTTGGGGAAACTTTTACTTTGATGCTGGTTGTCGTCTACATGTGAAATGAGAAGAAAGGGGCCATGTGCGTATTTGAGGCGCCATTCTATGTCTGTAATTATGAATTCCTATGTAATATTAGGGCATGCTGCATAAGGGCGTCTGTCGGTAGGTTTTTCACCAGGGAAAACTGGGAGAAAATGACCGACTTTGTTGTGGGTCGTTGGCTTTATTTGATGTGGTAATTAGAGAGATATTGTGTTCCTTTGATTAAACCGCTTTTCAATACATGTATGTACTCTACGACCTGGAACTGGAAATCAAACCTCTCGCTAAAACTAACATTATAGTAAGTGGACGCTTTACATAGTAGAGGAGGGAGAAGGCAATGTCACGATACATGTGGTTTGTAAATTAAGCGAATGGCTTAAAAAATTTGTTCACCTGAATGGCCTGACTTAGGGAAAGAAAAAGTGCAGAGGTCTTGGGAAAATGATAAAGCATGTGTTAAACGGCATGTAACTGCAGAAAATTCTTGATTTGGGGCCTTCCATTTCACAATAAAACCTACTGCATATCATTGCAAGTACTTTATCCAAATATCATAGGGGTCCCTTACGATTTTATCCACCACTATTGTTGTTATTGCGTCCTGAAGTATACGTGATACACGTGTTCACGAGGACCCGACCGCCGAGGTTATCGGCAACATGCGAACGATCGGCTGACTGGCCGCTGGCTATCCCCGCACAGGGCGTTACGTGGACGAGTTCACTCGACGCGGGACGAGGGTTAAGAACTGTAGGTCTCCAGCCTAGGTAAAAGTTTAAAAAATGTCAAATAATACACGTGCCCACTTTCATGTTATATCATAATAAAAGACCTGTTCGCTGAACAATCTTGTAAAAACTGCAAGTGTTATGCACCATTAAAGATTTCAAAGAGAATCTCTTTGGCACAGATGAAATAATTTGTACATATTATGTAATGTAATTTTCACCTTTAATACAAAAATGCATAATAAAACGTAAACTTGTGCATGTACATATTGTGTAGAATTTTCAAAATGAACTCAAATTTAACCTAAAAACAAGCTCTGCAAAATTATGAAAGACGATATCTCTCTTAACGACTTCTTTGAACATTTTCAAAGAAAAAAAAATGCGAGATGAATACATCATGAAAAGGCAATATTATATCCTGTGCAAAGCTGTAGATCCGTCTTGGGCCAATATTTTGTCTCATCGTGAAGGCAATGAAGATGCAACCTCGCCAGTAACTGAATGTTACTTCTGCTTAATAGATGCTGATCTAAGGGATTTTTCTGCAATAAAGATTTGTATAATGGAACACGTAAGTTTAGTAGTTTTCAGGGGAACAAATACACACAGTGCACAATCTAGCAATGCATGTTATTGTCAGGCTTATTCTTAACCCTATTACTAGTATTAAAATTACTGCTACATACACATTTCCCTGGTGTGAAGGAGCTTTAAAGAATGAAGGTGGTATAGTAAAATGGCTGTAAATCTTTGGAATAAAATTTTAGCCCATAATATTAATAACTATATATACATTTTTTAATTGGATGAGCATTGTAAAGAAAATATAAAATCTGCTAAAGGCAGTACTGGTATTAGGATTAAACTGAACTACAAAATGCTGCAGTAATCTCATGTAAAACAATCATCTATAATTTATTTTTGTGCTTCATTATAAACATTTTGTCAAATTGCAACATTTTTTATGATCATTCCTATGTCATACCCAGCAAAAGTAGACCCATAAATTTGATTATCTTCCAAAGCAAACAACAAAAAAAAGCCCCTGCATGAGAAGCTTATTCAAACTGAACAAAGCTTTGTCTTATGATTACACTCCAAGCAACAACTGGCAGTAATTACCCTCTTGCAGGTAGTCCAATCCACTATCTCGACATGGCTTTTGTCAAAATTCTGGGTAACTCAACACAATTTTGAACTTCCTTCTTTTTAATGCGACTATATAGTACTAAATATTTCCCCGTAATTCGACATGTTAGTCCATTCTTTCCTCTTGTATCGACACATTTCTTCCCGACCAGAGCACAAGTGCACTAGGTCTACTACTATGCTGCCCAAACACCCATGCAAATGCTCGTATAAAAGACCTCTTTATTTCTTTTTGTAGTGCCGGCCAGGAGAGATGGGAGAGGGGATGGGTGGACAAAAGGGATGACCCTTGGTTTCGATATTGCAGTCTGGAGTTGTATAGAGTATTACAGACTGCGTGTACTAATATTTTTCCCACAAAACATTCGTGTGCCATCTGCGCCAGGCCTTAACCTAGATCTCTCAATTAACTGCCGTACTGTACAAATGTATGTTTGTCCGTATCATTACTTTTTCTGAAGAAAGGTCACGTTGAGGTCAAAAAGAAAAAGTAAAACACTCCGTATTTGACGCATAGGTACAGCATCTCGCTGATATCGGCAACGTTTGCCATGCAACAGCTCCACGCAACAATGATATTAGAGGAACAGTGACTGCATGCCGATAATTAGAAGAGACAAGGGACATAACTGCGTTATTTATTGGACACGTTCACCTTAATGGTGATACAGTGGAACCTGGTTATAACGAGAGGTTATGTTCCACCAAAAATGTCTCGTTATACCAAAGGTCTCGCTATTCCAGGAAAGTGTCAAAAAGGCAAGGCAAGGGGTTAAAATACCCCACTATGTACAGGACATGCTAACAAGGGAGGTAACCATGAAAAATAATGGTTACCTCTCTTGTTGGCATGCCCTGTCTATCAACGTAGACCTACATATTGTAATATCAAACTGAGGGCAGATCTCGGCCTTGATCTCGGTAGGCCTACTTTTTTTTTTCCTTTTGTCTTTATGTGCTGACGGTAACCATGTTTCGATCAAATTACGAGAGAGACAGGTTCAAAAGTTGGAGGCAGACGAGTAACACATTGGCCGTGTGTTTGTGACGAGTGTAGGCATGTGGTCATGAAGCCCGGTGTAGACCAAGAGCATACGCCGCGTGGCGATCAATTACGATCAAAGACTGTGCTGCGAGTTGTGACCCCATCTCTTGCTTGGGCCTAGTAATAAGTATGCACTCTCTGGTCACTACTTGTGATGTGCGATAATTATTAATTGCAGCACGGTCTTTGATCCGCGTAAATCACTAACGGTAAATTTTTTGGTTGCGTGGGTGGTAGCATAGTGTGCGTTCAGTAAGAAAACAAAGCTTCTTAAGCAAGATCTTGGGAGATGATTAGACGGGTGGGCGGGCGTAAATTTATTGATTGCGTGGATGGTGGTGTACAATGCTGTCATGGCACATGGTCAGCAAGTAATCAACGCTTGCTAGGCCTACGTAAGACATGATTGGACGGGTGGGCGGGCATAAATTTATTGACTGCGTGAATGGTGGTGTACAATGCTACCACGGCACATGGTCAGCAAGTAAACAACGTTTGCTAGACCTACGCAAGACACAATTGGACGGGTGTAAATTTATTGATCGCGTGGGTGGTAGTGTCATGCGCTGCCATGACACGTGGTCAGTAAGGAAACAAAGCACTGTCGGCCTGAGTGAGAGATGACTAGACGGATGGGTGTGCAGTAACAGACAAAGAACAATATTATGTCTGACTCGCTACACGCTGTACTGCGGCTGTTCCCACAATTTGCCGTATGCACCCAGAATTAATTCTCTCGCTATAGCAAGTGTTGTGATTATCGATTGCCGTTATTCAAGTATTTTAATATATAGCCTATAGACAAAACGGGGATTTAAAATGTTCTCGCTATAGGCATAGTTCTCGTTATTAGCAGTGTCGTTAAACATGACGGTCCACTGTATTTGAAAGCCCCTGCATATTAACTTTTTTGTTCTTTTCCACCGCTAATCTGTTATTTCGACTTTCTCTTTACTTGACGCAGTTAAGACGGTCCAACTGATGTCGAGATATTAAGATTGCACTGTACTTACTTCTATTTCTTGTGGCCCTTGTAGGACTCTCCTCTTGCGAACTGGAAGAAACAGTTTTCCTGTGAGAAATACATTCATTCTTTTCATTAAAGCTAGAATTAGACAACGTATTTATCACAAAAAAGTACATGTACAAACAACAGTACATGTATAACTTCTAATTTTGTGCTTACTGGAAGTTTGTCTGACCATTATGCTGGAGTTGTGGCCAAAGCAAAGTGTGAGCAAGCTGAGGTCAAGGGATGGGCCAGATCCAAAATTCTTTTCATTTTCAGTTTCATTATGACATGATGACAAAACAATAAACTAAATTGCTGAGAATATTTTAAATCTACTTTTACCATAATTAAAAAAAAACAACAAAAAAAACAACAACCCAGTAAATGTGAGAAACACAGTGTGAAGGAACGCGACCTTTCTAATAAAAAATATTATAAAAGTGTTTTTGATATACCGACAGAATTTGGACTGAATAATTACAGACGAGGATGATAAGAATACCATGTATACACGTAAATGTATGAAATAACGTAGTGTGGATTCATAGGTAGCAGCCTAAAAAGGGACACCCCACCTCATTACTAATATGCGAGTGTGCATGAGAAAACCCACAATATGTCGACAGACCTGATTTTGAGAAAAACGGCTTTGAAGTGAAAATATGGGTCCGACACAAACTTCCAACTTGGCTGTTGTTTAGGGGACCGTGGGATGTTACAGGGTAAACTGTAGACGAGCAGTGAACACTACTCACTATGATCTCTATAAAGGCTTTGTAATTAGACTACGGTCTCCTAACAAGATCCAAAAACTTCCGACTTGGCTGTTGTTTAGGGGACCGTGGCATGTTACAGGGTAAACTGTAGATGAGCAGTGAACATTACTCACTATGATCTCTATAACGGCTTAGTTGTTAGACTACGGTCCACTAACAACAATCACTCCAATATTAATGGGTCAATTAGCTATTGCCACTTTTAGGATTAAATGCCGTTTTCTCATAATCTTGTTTTAGGGGGGTCACTGACTTCAATTTATCAGCAATGTCTTGTCTTTTATTATGTGTACAGAAATCAAAATGTCATGTTTGCGACTTATTGTGGGTTTTCTCATGCACACTCACATATTGTATTAAGAGTTTATTCTTGCAATATGAAAAGTGTTTGAAACAAAAAAACAAAATCAAGGCAGTGGACAAAGATATCAATACAAAGAAAGGATAAGCACATTGTCATTTTTATTTATATGCATATATTTGTAAAATATTAATTTTATTTCATTTGCTATCTACCAGTGACATTCCATCAATAAACAAGTTCTGAAAAAACAACAACACCTTACCCGCTCTTTGGTTCTGCTGGTGATGTCTGTTTGTCACTATCATCATGTGATCTAACCTGAAAAGAAACGAAATTTGATAAATTTTGTGCAAATTAGCTGGCACGACGGGCATACACCATATGTACATGTACGAACAGTGTCTGCCATTAAAATTGTTATTATTTACCATAATGATTACTTAATTCATTAATTTACAATAAAGACATCTCTTTCACACATCAAGAGTACTTTAATACATGTTATGGTATAAGTATTTTGTTTAAAAAATACATAAACACGCAGTAAATAAAGCACGGTGCATTTTCTCTGTGGTTGTCGCGATGTGGGTTAGATGGGGAGAATTCGACTGACACTCTTTCGAGGTCCGCTCCCACAATCGACGAACACAAAAAAATACTTGCACTCTAAAAACTAAATAAATCAATTGCTTTGATTTTTAGCAGAACTGTAGGGCAGTTTAATTACAGGAATTAATGTAACAAATATAATTATAAATATAAATATCAATTCAAAGGCAACTGAATCTAACTAATGAAACTACAGCTTTCTATAAAGACTAACTTATTCACTCTAACTACTTGCAGATCATATGAGTTATATGCCAAATAGAATCCGCGCACGTGGCGACGGATATAACAGTTTAAATTCTATTAATTCAATGAGACATGTTATGATATGGACATTTCCTCTAGACACGCCATGGAGAATGCTTGTACAACCATGCGTTGTCTGGCGGTAGCTCTGAAACTGTCTTCAAAAGTAAGTAGAACGGTTCACTTTCATCATTACAAATTAGTATGGACTCTCACCATGAGGCCCTCACTGGGAGTGAGAGCGCTGGATGTAAACGCTGTGGGTTCATATCAAACCAAGTAGCTTAGGCTCTGGAGCTTTAAATCAGGCTCCTCACAATATGGACTGCTCAACTGCGTCTTAAATGTCTCTCATCTGGCTGAGGACTATCGCCGTCCACCTCGTAAATGGATTGTCTACATGTGGCATCTATCTAAGCTCTGCACGGGTTTAAATACTAAGGCTATGTCTCGACCTTCCGTCCAGATTCATACATTTGATTGGTGCAACCACCTCTAGCTCAGCTGCCGAACCGAGTTATTTTAAGTAACAGCCCTACGCAACGACCTTGGGTCGACATCAAAGGTCGAATCACTCAAGACAATAAAATGTAATTTTATAGCAATAAATTCTTAACATGTTCAAAACCCCGAGCTTTTACTCTGGATCACGGATTTTCTGTACGTCAACAGACGTCTCAATAACATTTAATTCCTACTCACCCCTTCCCTCTCTACTAAACCTAGTTCAAAACACGAGATATAAAAAGTGCTCAGTCATGCACACCTACGCTGTAGGCTAAACTTCCCCACACCTTCTGTCTATCTATTAGGAAAAAAACTGTTGAAAACAAATTGTTTACGAGACCAAGTTATGCTGGCTCGCACAATAATTACGTTTGTAAAAATTACTCACTGCTCTCTCACAAAAATTTACTCAGTGGAAACATTTATGAATCAAATCTGTTCTTGACAGTGGTGTCAGTATCAAAGAGAATACTTAACACTAATAACAGGTTATGCAGGTGCAAATGGTACATGTATTAAACCAGAGCTCTGCAGCTCATACTTTTCTCATGAAAGTACATGGGCTTGTGTTTATTAACAGTCAAACTTCATGTCTTCCAAATGTTCCTGTCAAACTAAAGAATTACAGGGCTCTATCAGGTATTTCACAGGCTCTTTTGACTGTCAGAATTATGGGCAAAAGTCACCAGTATGTCTCAATATACACTGACAAAACTATCTTTTAAAGGCAACAGTAATGAAATCTACATTATGAACACAATACCAAAACTGAACCAAGGTGCTGACATACCTTTTTAGTAGGCCTTGGGCTGTTCTTAGGTGAGCAGGTTGGACATACAGTTTCTGTATCATTTAATCGATGAGAACAATTGGTTCTGAGGAAATATCTCTTTGTGGGAGATAGTTTTTCTGAGGAGTGGGTTGTTGAAGTATCACCGGCATCGGAATCTGACCCATCTGCATCTATACTGACTTTTTGAAATTTCAGTGGAGATGAAATTCTAGCCTTTGGTGTATGCACTGTTGAATGTTCTTTTATGCTACGACTAGTCTGATTAGCTCTACTCTTGGGTGTTTTTTCAAGACTCTGAGATCTTAATTTATGAGGTGACTCAACTGAGTTTTCTTTAATATTGTCCGGAGTCAGATATTCTATAACTTGCCCACCATCGTCTCTCGAAATATTAGTTGCGGATTTTGTAGCCTTAGTAGGTGGTGTTCTCAGCCAGTCCTTCAGTAAATTCCCCCCTTTCTTCACTGATTCTTCTTTAGATTTCTTCAATGTAAAAATCTGTTTTGCATCCTTTGCTTTTTCCATTGCTTGAGAATCTGTGTGGCTTTCTGATTTGGATCTGAGACGAGTGGTCATCTGAGCTTTTTTCTTAGAATTACTTCTCACGGCTTTCAGTTCTTTCTCGGAATCCACCATTTTTCTGATTTCAGATAGCTTCTGGTCTATTTGTGCTTCAAGCATTTTTTTATCAGTGGAATGTTCTTTCGAATCAGCCTTTCCCACATTTTTGTTAGGACTTCCAACTGATGGCTCGCTGTTTCTCCTCAGTCTTGTCTGTTTCTGTTCATCTGGACTGTCTTTAGTGGCACCATCTTTTTCCCAAGAGGTTGCAGTCACATGGGGCGATTTTATTTTTGACTTTTTCTGACTTGAAGTCATAATTTCTGATGAACTATGATGTGAGAGGCATATCACATCTTCATCGTCTTCACTGGAGATCTCAAGAGCATGAGAAGAATCTGTTTGATCTGGTTTAAGCAGCTGTTTACTCCTTGTCGGTGATGCCTTGGCTTTTCTGGTCCCATGACTTGTTTGATCCTTGTCTGTTCTATTTTCAACATCTGACTGAATCTGAGTCAAGGGGTGTGGACTCTTCTCTGATTTACTGTCCTTTCGTGTTCGAGACATTTTCTTTCCAGAGTTTTTCTTACTAATTGATGTCTCTGGAATATCAGCGTCTGATCTGAAAATCTGAATTTCCATTCCATTGATAATTTCAACTTCTCGGTCACTGTTGTTGTCTCCAGAGTCTTGTTGAAATGTTCTGATCAGTGTTGAAGATTTATCAACAAAGTAAGTGGCTGCTGGATCTGAGCCACTGTTCGAGCCATGTTTACTTGTCTTTTCAGCAGGTGACTGCCCAGGTCCACGATCAATGGCGAAACCCAAAATATCTTTGTTCTGACCCGATGTTTTATTTACGTTTTTCAATACCCTTTTTCTATCATTCACTGCCACTACACTGCTCTCCTCATCCGATACTTCCAAATTCGATTCATTTCTCTCTTCCTCTTCAATTCCTAACTCCATTTCCTCCTCACCATCTCTTTCGACGTTTTCTGTCGCATCCTTCTTTTGACCGACTCTGTTCTTGCCCTTTTTCTGCTGTTGTTTAATCTTCTTGTGTGATTTTTGTTGATCAGCTACTCTATCATTTCCTGCAGCACTCTCCTCCACCGGTCCTGATATCATGAATATATCTGAATCATTACTGCTATCACCATTCTTCCCTGGCTCTGCTGAAGATGTTTGCATGTCGTCCTCATCATCATCGTGCCTCATCTTCTTTCTTTTTCTAGGAGGGGATACTGACTGAACCTTGTCCCTCTGTAAACCAAGAAAACAACGTATGTCAGTCAGTTTGAATTTGATAACATTTTTCACAATCAGAGAGTGCTGACCTAACACCCCCCCCCCCCCCCCCCCCCCATTTTGCCACATTATCATCAGCCAAATATTAATGTCCAACCCCAGTTAAATAATTGTCTATTCACCTGGTGCTTTTATGCAATGTATAATTCCAATATCAACGAAGAAAAACTTCATAACATTTTCAATAAAACATTGATAAATAAAGATGGGTGGCTGATGAGAAGACTTAAATCAAGAGAAAAAACTGTATGCACAAGTAAAAAATTGCTGTTTTGTGCAAAATTCCTTCCCATGAAGTCTACAAAAATCTGCTTTAAACCATGGAAAAGAATTAAAACATATAACACTGAACATAAAACAAGAATGAATAATTTCAGTTTTTACTTCAAAATTCACTCAATTTTAATTTTGACTCCACATTTTAACATTTTTGGAGTATCCCGCTTCTGGAGGAATTAAATTTTGTTAAGATAATACACATCAGTAATTACATCTGCCTCGTTTCCTCTTTTGTCTATCACAAACATTTCTTCCACCATTTCTTGTCCTTCGTCTCCCTTTCCTTCTGCTAGTGTTGCCTCGCCACCATCAGCAGCAGTCCACAAACACTTTGAAAACACCTGAAATATGTCAGTTATCACACGTTCAATATTTGTTAAAATTTATCCTGGAATCAAGTTCAGTTACAGTGCACATGAAAATACAGATGTAAAGAGGGATTTGTGCAAGGATGTAACTTATTAATGAAAAAAAATACAAAGCACCCCCGGGGCCATGTGAGGAATCAAGGTTTAGATTACGCAGTTCAGGGATGGGAATTACTGACAGAAAAATTTCCTGAACTTTTGACATAATGCATCACTGCCAACAGCAATACACACATGACTGTGTATACACTAAGGCCATTTTGTGCATTCGATAACAAACACATGTAGTTTTTAATTAGGAAAGAAGATTAACTGATTTTAAAAATCCGGAAATCAGGAAATTTCTGGAGAATTCCCATCCCTGGTAGTTAGACAGGCAAAAGACAGAAAAACAAAAATGTTGCCAAAGACTTTTCTTCTTCTTTTTTTTTTTTTCATATTCCAGTATCATATTATCAGGCTATTATTATATTTCTCTACTAAACTCAATGTCATGGTTACAGTGGTCTGCCCAGACAGTCAGAGAAAAACGTATTAAACATTAAAATTGATAAGTATGCTGAAAAATCAGTGATCAAAATTTCAAAAAAAAACCCAGACAAAAACAAAAAAAGAAAGATCCTCGTACACCAAAAAAAGTTGCTGCAAAGAAGTACAAGAAACACCAACCAATTATTTACTTAAGGAAATAAATAACACAATGCAAAAAAGGTTTATATTTTTACAGCAAAATGGTGTTTGGCAAGTGTACTACAGGTCTTGCAAGAAATGGTGAACAGACATCCTCAAGTGTTTACAAGGTGATAATCGATTAATAAATACATAGACTGTCAAGTGTCACGGCGACACGTGCACCAGATCTACTACTGTGTTACCGAAAATGCCCACACAACTCCATGCATATAAGATCTCTTTATTTCTCTTTGCGATGCTGGCGTCGAAGGATATTGGAGGGGGGTGTATGGACACAGAGGATGACCCTTGGCTTCAGTATCATGAGTGTGGAGTGTCATGCATAAGCGCACGGCAGGAAAAGTACAGTACTAAAGACTGTTTCACATTGTGTGCAATTTTTTTTTTTTTTTGACAAATCATTCATTCCCCGTTCATACTAGGCCTTGACCTAGATCTCTTGGTTAAATGCCATACTGTGCGTGTATCGGTATCATCACTTCTTTTGAGGAAACAGCCAGTCGAGGGCACAAAGAAGTAGTAAAAACACTGCGCATTTGATGTATAGCTACAGCATTTCGCCGATATTGGCAAATGTTTGCCACAAAACAGTGATATTGGGGGAAAGGGTGACAGTATGCCGATAATTAAAAGAAAAAGGGACATAATTGTCTTATTCATTGGACACTTTTCCCATAATGTTGATGTTTGATCCCCCCTTTTCCTCTTCCACCACTAATCTGCTATTCCGACTTTCTCTTTACTCGACGCAATGTACATGTACACCTTTTTCCCTGTGTTGTGGTATTTGTAAACTTTTTGTCACCATATATGCAAAACTTACCTCAATCAACTCTTCCACTGTTTCTTGATCAAACTCCAGCATAAGTTCACTCACTCTTCGACCCTTCAGACTTTTGTCAGCTGGGAAATGGTTCTTTGCCCCAGCCCACTGTCTACTCAGCCAATCAACAAACTTCTTTGGGGCTTTGATATCAGAACTTGTCTGCAAAAAATTACATGCAGTTTTGGTTTATCAAACTCCTATGACTATAAGACGGTGAGGTTGAAACTCCAGTACTTTGTTCCTCTGCTGGGAGACAAACCTAAAAGCAGTGTGATGACATTAATTGTGCTAATACAACATGAATACAATGATAAGCTTTATTAAACTTATAACCCTGCTTAAAATCAATCTTCCCTAATCAGGACTGATATCTTTATGAATCTTGAATAGAAAATCTACAGGTTTTACTGATATTTTCTCAGCCCCGAAGGTTAGCAGTTGCAAAATGTTGACCCTGCTATTTGCCACTTTCACTTACTTTCAAAACAAAACTTCTGTTGGTAATTTCATAAGCACTGCCTTAACCCTCACCCTGCGCATTGCCGCCCATGTTTCCCAAGCGCTCACACCGCATGGGCGGCAAAAGTTGGCAAGGTCAAGCTGACCGTGCCATGCGCAAGCCGTATTTTCACGCGTCGGGTCACTGACCTTTTTGAGACGTAACCACTGTCTTATTGTTTCACTGTATCTCTTCTAAATCGAAGGCATTGTGACATGGACATGTTAACCAGTGAACCACTGGTCGGAATTACAAAGACTAAGCTTTCAAAGGCTCTCCCCACACTTTCTTTCAAAAGGTGTAACATCGACATGCGAAATGTTGCTCAACAAATTTGCAATATTATCTCATTTTCTCACAAGCTGACCACCATCTGGAGTTGTCTGTATCTGAGAACCAATCAGAAACAAGCTCTGAAATAATCTTTGCCCCAAATGCCCACATTGGTTTATTAGTATGTGTCAATCAGGATGAAACCATTTGTGTAGGGCTTGGGAGGGCGTGGCTAGTTATCATGCTTTGTTTTCATGAAAACTACAGCTGTCAGTTTGGAATCATAAGTCAGATCATTGGTTAGAGACTGACAGACAAGGGTTTTGCTGGTTAATTCATTATCAAGCGTGATAAGGCATAGCAGCGAATGTTTTCATACCGATCAATAAAATCCGAACCACGTGGACAGCGTGTGTGGTCATCGCATAGCGGCAAGGGTCAGTGACCCCAGATAAGATTCTCCACGAGTAAGGTCACAGCCAGGACAGCGGGCTTTACGGGTAGCGCGCGGGGTGAGAGTTAACAGAAACTAAAAAATCATTGTTTCTCAAACACTTAACAGCATACAATGCAAAAATTCAAACAGGTAATTTGCTGACAACACAATCATTCAAATGTAAGTATGGGCCTTCTAGCACTAGTAGCTTTGAACAAGGTAATGTTAGACTCTAAGTCTCCCTGACACATCTCAACAAATCAAAGGTGAAATTAGCAAAGTCATCGTAATTACCTGACAAATGTCATTTAATTCCTCGCACACAAATGACCATCTCTTCAAGAGAATCAAATGAAGAAAGTAGTCCATGTGTGATTTCTCCTTTGGGGGTTCTGAAACCAGCTTCCTGCAAAAATAAAAAAGGTAAAATATCACATTACTACCCTCTCTGTCCACTGTAAATTGTAATGCAACCACTGACAGAGAGGCACACTTTGACACACACCACAACTCTGGCATTGCATTCATTCATAAAATGAAGATTCAAAGATGTAGAGATTGATACATAACAGGAATATGTGGATAAGCACTACATTACATCCATTTTCACATGAACTGTCCAATCTCTGACAGAAGCTGTAAAGATTAACCCTTTGAACACTATTGCCCTGTACACCCGTCAAATTCTACGGCGATATATACACTATTGACCTGTACAGCGGTCAGAAGGGTGACACCGCATATTTATACTCTTACGTCATCAAAAGTTGCGTTTGGCCGCTATTTTTTATTCCCAGTTGTAAACAAAGAGAAACTAGAAGCCGGCGCGTAGTTTGCAAAGGTTTTTTTGTGAAATTTTCGTGATGAATGCACAGAATGCAAAGTTTTTTTTACGTATCAAACGGGGCTCAACATGCTGGACCAACTGGCATACCAAGGCCCAGTACTGGAGATAAAAGATAAGAAAAACATTCTGTAATACTCACATTTGCTCCCTATCCATCAATGTTGTGTTTGTTGTGTGTTTCCATCATTATATTACTATGAAAATGGCAATTTTGGGCTGGGGGACCAGGGACAGGGGTTCATAAGGACAGGGGAACCAGTGTTCAAAGGGTTAACACATTATAGAAATTTGTGAATTTCTGGATAAATATCCCAGTGTAAGAAGAAAGTACAGTATACATGTACATAGAATCTATGTGTATATAGTCACCTCAGTAGGGGAAGTAGTAAATTTGCTCCTTCTTTTGTACATTCTGAGACTTCCAGTAAGGCAGTTTTTAAACATCTCTCATTTAATTCAAACATCAGCCAACTTTGAAGTCTCTTGGATTGTTTGAGTGGTTTGTCACTGCACCTGGAAGTTATCAATACAAATGTAATGTGAGGATTTGCAGCATTTTCCCCTCTTGACAATACTGGACTACTTATCATTGTAAGAGCTTATACATTACATAATATGCACTCACAAAACAATAGAGTAATATTCTATTTACGATTCCAAATTCAATGCCATAATTCATAAACCTAAGATCTCGACAATGCCTGTATAAATGACCAAATCCCCGGGCACATAAACACAGTCACACTCCCTTTTCTAGCATCCCCCAGTGCAAGTTATCTGTAAATAAAATGATAAAAACATGCACAATTTCCAAAATTACACAATTAGCTGTGCACATATTTTCAAACTGCTAGCAAAAATATACTCTTTCAAACGCCATCTGAAGACCCATTTCTTTCAGACAAACTAGGCTAGGTGTTTTTCGGCAGCAACAATAGTAAATATTTTTGAATTTCTTTTGTGTATGCGTGTGTGTGTGTGTGTGTAAGAGTTTGTTAAAGCGCCCAGAGCTTGTCATCGACGGGGTTGGGCGCTATATAAATGCAATATATTATTATTATTACTCTGTAGATCAGCTTTCCCCCCCGTTTCAAATGAAAAACTAAAAAACTTGCAACATATCAAAGTGCCGCACATGGGCTTATGAGCTCTCCCTGGCAAAATCCATCATCATGACTTTTCCACCAATTTTCCTAACAGCAAGGGTAAACTAACAGTACGAAGCCAAACAATTCACCTGTGGACAGCGATGAACAAATCCACAAATAATGAAGCCAAAGAGGGCAAAATCTCATAAAACTCGGGAATGTAACTGCCAAAGACCTGCAATGAAATCATATGGGTTTTGACATGTCAATACACCATCAAATCACGTTCTTCTATATAAACAATGTTTAAATATATATATAATATAATTTATATACATCATATTCATATTCAAACTCTGTATTGTTCATAAACTATTACCTATTATTTCGCAACAATCAGGTTTCATCCATAAAATGCGTTAGATGAAGTAGCCTATTGCTATGAGCTAGATGACATTGCAGGCAAATAAAAAAATTCTTACCTGTTGTGTAAGAAAAACATGCTGATTTGAAATGAGTGACCAGAAATCTTTTACTATTGTGAGTGCCTGTGAGGCTCTGAAAAATTAAAAGGAAAATCCTATAACAATTTACATGACTTTGAAATCATCGAGTACAGTTATGGCTGACAGATTTCACAAGGTAAGATAATTGGATGTCAGATCACCAAACTTAAAAGAGAATTGGGTTTGTTTCAGAATAGTATTTTATACCTTACTACATGTCCAATGCAAAGTTACATCCTTCACACATATTCAAACCTCTTTAATAGATATAATCATGGAGTAACTGATGAGCTCATGGCAAGTGATAGTATAGGGAACAGTTTTACTTCTTCACTGCTGCTTGCACATTTACTCATATCAGTGAAGAAAAAGTGAAACGCTGGAAAAATTATATCCCTGCATGATACATTCAGATTTGTTTCCAGCGAAATCATGTCCAATAAAATAAATATGTTTAAAAAGAATGCCCTGTTGTCCATGCAAACAAAAGGTAGGGTTTATAAAGAAAAAACTCGACTTACAGTTTTTCATTTTTCACCACTCCTCTCTCATCAAGCAGGCTTGAAGTTTTCCTACGGCAATAAAACATAAAACATTATTTTGAAACAACTGATCATTTATATGGATGAGTCACTGGATAACTATTCATTCTCAGGGTTTTAATTGAAAAACATTTTACTATGTATTTGCATCCCAGTTTTGCACACTATTATATATATGCAAAGCATCACCTTTCTGCACAAGCCTTGTTCAAACACTTTTGGAAAAGACACCAAGATAACTGATGGCATCAGTGTAACTTTCTGATTATTACATAGAATTGCACTGAAACACAACAGGTTTGGACTGACCAGACCACTTATAAGATTCACTTGAAACTTTTGTCTCAGGTTTTCTCCAAATTCAAAAAAGGTCTTACACTGACTCACTAAGAGGTCACATTATACATAGGTCTAGCATATTTATTCTTAATTTTTAGAACTAAAATAGGTGGGTCATATTATGTGACTGATTTATACTTCAATATTTATGATAAACATAGATCTACAGAAATTGGAAGAGAAAGAGAGAGCAACCATACACTTTTTTTAAAAAACATTTCAAAAAGCAATTAGTAACATACCTCAAAAAGAGCTGCACAAGACTCTTAAGTGCGTGGGTAGACTCGGTAGACAATATCAGGGATTTAAGGTACTGCAAAATTTCAAAGCCAGTTGGTCCACTTTTATCCTGGGCACAGAAAAGACACTAACTGTTAACTAGTTTCATTTTCAGTATACTTCGTCTTGTGTACATGCAATGTCTCTCCTTCTGAACTTTCTTTTACATCCCAGTGTTTTCTCACAAGAGAAAAAATATCAACAGTAAAGAAACTCATGAAAATGAGTACCTGATTTGATGACTGAAATTATGAAATACACCATAGTAATTAAACAGAAAAGGCTGCATATTGGGAACATAAAAGTAAGCTGTAGATGGGCGCCCAGCACAGTAATAGTGAGATTTACCTCCACAGACTGTAAACTTGACATCCATTCTTGCTCATCCTGCGACGTGTGTAACAGTTTAATTAAGGTTGACATTTCTGTAAGAATAAAGACAGACAAAATATGAATTTACTGAAAAAAAAAAAAGAAAACATGCTGCTTTAATTGCATTCATAAAAAGAATCATGAAAAGGCAGTAAAGAAAAGCAAGTGGCACTAGTGGCAGCCATCTGGGTACACAGCTAACTGAATTATCTGCACTATTTACAAAAGAGAAACAACTAAGCTTTTAAGGATTCAGAACTTCAAATAAATTTCCATCAGTTGCATAAATTTACATTATATACTTGTAATTAAGAGTGTGCAAGGGGATGTAATTACACGTATGTATGAGGCAGACTGCAAAATAATGGTTATTTCTCTGCTCAGAGGTAAACCGAACTTTGGTAAATCGAACTATAATCCATTTCCGTACGACTTCAAATTATAGTATGCAGGCTCCACTGCATAAAAAAGAGATGTTATGATGGAGTATTTTAAAAAAAATTATTTTATTATTGGCGAATACTACCGAGGTTTATCCATCAATTTTATAGGCGGACACTGCTTGAGTTTATCCGCAGGTATTGGTGTTGACAAATTACAAAAAAACAAACAAACTGGATTTATTCCCTATTAAAGTATTATTGTTGTTGGGTTAAAAAAAAAAATTACCGAACAGACTGACTGCTGATATAAACACTAAATTATAGGAAAAGAAGAAAAAAACCTACCAATTTACCATGCTGAGAATCGAACCGTTGTCCCCTGATTGACAGGTCAAAATACAAAAAAAACAAAACTGGATTTATTCCCTATTAATTATTGTTCTTGGATTTAAACAAAAAAAATTGATATCTAATAAAAAGACTTAAATTATAAGAAAAAAGACAAAAAGACTGCCCTGCTGAGAATCGAACCACGGTCCCCTGACTGACAGACAAAAGATGCTAACCACTATGGTACTGAGAACCCTGAGCAATCGTGAGGGAATTCTTGCTAAATAAGCATTACTAAACCAAGAAACAAATATCTAGATAAGACCTGAACCTTCGTATGTATCCATTTAATCAGTAAAATTCCACATATATTTAGAAAAGCCTCTCCAGTTTCAATCATGACATCGTTTTCAACATTATGCAATATGAATGTTGATCGGGATGAACGGAACAAGTGAAGAAGACGGAGAAAGGGTTCGAATCAAGGGAGATCACTTGCAAATACAGTATTTATGTTGGCGGATAAAAAAATCCTGGGGGAAATTTTATTGGACAGTATCGGCGGATAAACACTTCAAAGTGGTTTTCATCACCAAGTAAATGAACATCGTGTAGGCATACCTAGATCTAGATCTTACTAATTATGTTTATGAGTGGCATCAGGGCCAGGCTTAACGTGCTCATGATTTGAGCATTCGAACCTAGATCTAGATCTAGATCTGGACTCCAGTTGTTTGTTTCTGCGATGACTTTTGAAAAAAAAAAAGGACAGGGCCTGGACCAAACTCGACTCTCCAGCACTGATAGTGATAGTGATAGAGCTAAGAGTCTTGATCTCTCTAGACAAATCATCATGCAGTGATGCACATCTTGATACTAGACTCCAGATCTAGATCTAGATTATCTAGTCCAGATCTAGATCTAGATCTAGATAGATATCTAGATCTAGAGCTAGATCTACCCAGAATATAGATCTAGAAATCTAGATCTAGATCTAGATCTATATTGTATCATGAAATACATTCGCAAATAGAATCTTAATATGTTACCTGTTTCCCACACAACAGTAAGGAGTCGGGGCCTATCTTGATTATGTCGGCGTTGTTTGTCACACGCCTTCCTTTATTACGCTACCTTTCGCAGAACAAACCCCCATGCATGTGCCCGAAGCGTCAGATTTGTTTCATTTTCACAGAAATGGCATACTTTTTTACTTTCAACACGAAAATGAATCCGTGCAGAATAATTGCGTGCAAAGTTAAGGATAAGATTTTTGCCGAATCACGTTACCTCATTAAAATCACTTAATTTCTGTCCTTGCCGAAAATGTGAACAAATATTTCTCAGTTGCGTTAATATCCATCTTACATTTGCAAAGTCCGCACAAAATTAATGACGGTAAATTTGATTGTAAAATGACTGAATCTGGCAGAAAAATGGTTTACGTAAACCTTTTGGAGAGGCAATACAATAATTTTTCTCTTCAATATTCCCCCTTAAAACGCCATTTTGGCCCATTCAAATGGTGTCCACTTCATAAAAAAGGCAATACATTGTTGTAAAGGTGGTCAAACAAGAAGATGTGAAACGGAAGAGCTTAAAAGGTAAAGGATGTGGGACGACTATAATTATAAAAACCACAGAAAATCTGTGGAGCTCCTTGGTGGGGTCACAGCAAATTCTTGAAGCAAAGTCAAAATATGACAAACAGAAACAAAATGTGGGTATCTAAGCCTCGCTTAAGAAATAATACCAAAACGATACAATAAAAGGAAAAGGGAAGACAAGTCGGTATTTGAACCTTCATTTTTAAATTCATAGTACGCATGCATCACTACATAAGATAGTGATATAATTAGTTTCGAAGCACTACTTTGTTAAAGTCAAATTTATATAACATATTGAGTAAGCTATAAGTTTATATTAAAATACGGTTTACATAGCTTTAAGCTCATTTGTAAAGTGTTAATAAAATTTCGAAACTAAACCAACACATCACAAACGTTAGCGGAAATAACACGGGGCTTCTGGGATAGGCTGACAATGTTGTATAGAGAAGGGAAAGAGAAGGAAAAGATTAGACTGCTGTTGAAATAATATCTTTAAAACCTAAATTCACGTATTTAATAAACCTATGACTTGGGCAGAAGCATGCCTTAAGGCATGAATTATTATACCAGTCATCATCCAACGGGATTTTGACTGTGAACATGGACTACGACCGAAGACATCCGCCGAGTAAGCAGCTAGATGTAGTTACCAGTCCACTGGCTTTCCGTTCTACATTCAGCGTCGATTGCCACCAACAACTTACCCAGCTTATCAAATCTTGCTTATTTGATTAAACCTGTGGGGAAAATGTGACGAAAACATACCTACATCATTTTCACAAAATTTGAAAAGATGGAAGTTCAGTTTTCATATTCAGTTTGTTGTTCTCCAAACATGCAAAATCATATCATAGGCTAGTGAAAGTGAAGTAGAGTCTAGATCTAGAATCTAGATCTAGACTCTAGATCTAGATTCTAGATCTACATCATCTAGACTAGTATCTAGTCTAGATCTAGATCTATATGAACAGATCTCAGGAAATGAAAGTAATTCCCTCTCATATGAGCTAAAAATTGGCAAGCAAGTCACATCCAACAGTTTGTAGGCCAAAACCCTGAAGACTAGATCTAGATCTAGATTATTGGTCAAAGGTTGACTTCAGTAGACATGATATCATTGCAGGCCTACAAAAAGTACAAGGATGTAGAATCTAGATGAGAGACATAAAACATCAGTACTCAGTGACACATTAATGTGGTAGGAATGATGGGAGATGTGATTTGTAGTCCACCATATCAACAGCCAAGATGAGTTCCAACCTGGATCTTATAAATTTTTAACTCTTTCTTTGATCCGAGTTGTTCCTGGGTTAACATGTCAGGCTTAAACAGATGCTAATAATGCCCGTTTGTGACACATATAGCCCACTAACCTTTTTGGCAAGCTGTGGATCATTTTCATGAATGTTTTGAATCGCTTACAAGTTTTTGTAGGCAGTAGACTTACTCACTTAGATGCATTTTGGTTTAAGGAACTTGGATGAGCATCTGGACTTTTTGGTTTTCTTCATCTGCCTGTATCAGAATGTGAGAAAAGTCATAGGATTCCTTTTAAACATATAAAAACTTACAGTCATGTCTGAAACTGCTTGTTCATTTTCCCTTAAGTGGTTAATGGAAATTGTAACTGCATGGGAATAATACTGACTTTATTGGTTGTTTTTTTAAATCAGATATGAATGGCCTCATACGCCACCATCCCAGCCATCCTCCTCCAAACATCCCACCTGAAATGGACAAAAGGAGGAGGAATTATAAGCTGCTGGCGGACCCAATGCTTGAGCAAGGCAAAGATAAGATTTATCGCTTTGATGGCATTAACCCTCATGTAAGTATAGTTGAAAATGGGATGTAGTATAATTTGCAAGACGCATTGTAATGTTGCATCATAGAAAAAGTCATAAAATTGGCAAATTGTGGGGAATGAGAATTTGAGATGGAATGAATTCATTATTCAGATCAGGTACAAAATGAAAGATGAATGTTGGCACTTTTGATAGAAACAACTTCAAAACATCTTGTTTCAAAACATTTTGCTAGGACATTAATGAACAAGGTATTATAAGGTGCTTTTAATACTTCATTCTGATTGCATTCAAAGTCGTTCTAAATATTGTAGGATGATAACCAAGCTTATAATACACATTTAATCAAATTAATGTGATGAGTGTATGAAGAATATTAGAATAAGCTGCTTTTGAACAGGAAGTTAAGAAAATTGATACCTGTGTTCCAGATTTTAAGTGAAAGCAACGAAAAATGGTTGCACTCATAGTCATACTCAAATGCAGATTTCGCTGAAAGTGTATGACAATAAAAGTCTGGTTGGTGGTTATTGGTAGGGACAGGAATGGGATGAAATTCTAACTTGTGACAGTATACTGCAGGATATGAAATTTTAAAATCTATAAAAAATTAATTTTTTAATGCAAAATTAATGTCTCAGTTTTCTCTCTGCTTTTGCCATCTGGATTTTTGCTATACTATTTTAAGGTTAATTTCCATTAGCAGAAAATATGTTTAACTTACTTGAACTGTGAAAATTTAAATGCACTGTGATTCTCTTGTGATTTAAGTGACCATTATCTGCTCCAACAGGATGGTAGAGTGATTGACACTAGAGATCCAAGACCAAGATACCAGCGTATTTGCTATCGAAGACAACCATCAGATTTGCCAATACCGAGATGGAAGGTATACTGATTCAGTTTTCCAGTGATGGTTATAAATGCACACAGTAGTGAACTGAGAAATATTGTGTTTTAAATTTATGTTTATTGGAGGCACTTATGGCTGTTTCTCACTTCCCTTTTGGTTCTGTTGTGGTTGTGCATTGTAATACCACTCCAGGTACTAATTTTGGTAAGTAGAATAAAGACATAAAGTCCCTAGATCACTGATGAAAGGGAAATAGGAAAAAAACATAATTACTTCAGTCACAGTGTATAAATGGGATAAGAATTAAAATGCTAGACCTGTGCCTTCCCTTCATGTTATGAAGAAGATGAAAATTTTCACAAAGATATGTGAGTGTGCATGAGAAAACCCACAATATGTCGACAGAGCTGATTTTGAGAAAAACGGTTTTGAAGTGAAAATATGGGTCCGACACAAACTTCCAACTTGGCTGTTGTTTAGGGGACCGTGGCATGTTATAGGGTAAACTGTAGACGAGCAGTGAACACTACTCACTATGATCTCTATAAAGGTTTTGTAATTAGACTACGGTCTCCTAACAAGATCCAAAAACTTCCGACTTGGCTGTTGTTTAGGGGACCGTGGCATGTTACACTACAGGGTAAACTGTAGATGAGCAGTGAACACTACTCACTATGATCTCTATAACGGCTTAGTTATTAGACTACGGTCTCCTAACAGCAATCACTCCAATATTAATGGGTCAATTAGCTATTACCTTTTTTAGGATTAAATGCCGTTTTCTCAAAATCTTATTTCATGGGGGATCACTGACTTCAATTTATCAGAAATGTCTTGTCTTTTATTATATGTACAGAACTCAAAATGTCATGTTTGCGACTTATTGTGGGTTTTCTCATGCACACTCACATATGTTTTTAAAAGCAGTGGTCTAGAGACTTAATATTGGTCATGTGTATTACTTTCAGTACGATCAGTATTATGTTGGTACACCACCAGCCAAAGAGGTGACTTTCAGCAATCTAAACGACAACATCAACAGAGATTTCCTTGAAAACATGGTCAAAAGCTTTGGCAGGATTGAAGATGTGAAGATATATTACCACCCGAAAAATAGGAAGCACATGGGAATTGGGAAGGTGAGTTCAATAATAGTTTTTTAGCCCTTCCAGTGCCGGCCCATTTTCCAAGACTTTTTCCCTCAATGCCAGCCTATTTTCTGTGATTTTTCCCTCAGTGCCAGACCATTTTTGCAAAACTTGTCCTAACAAGGGTGTAATAGAAAAAATTCATATATGATATTGGGAATTTTATAAGTCTGTAAAAAAGAAACTTTTAGTACATTGAATACCGTAT
The DNA here is from genome assembly GCA_963931925.1 of Onchidella celtica. NCBI lineage: Eukaryota > Metazoa > Mollusca > Gastropoda > Systellommatophora > Onchidiidae > Onchidella > Onchidella celtica. Next base: position 48,288,197 of record OZ007576.1, read on the forward strand.
CGCATAATGAACATATCAAAGTGCTGGTGATGATAGTAGTGGTGGTGGCAGCAGCAGTTTCAGCAGCATCACAAGAATTACAAAAAGAAAATAAACATATATTGCAGTACTAACATTCTGACTTTTATTTGGCAGCAAAACTGCTAAAATCATCAAGACTAATGATTGAACATCATCAATAATCAGCTTGACAAAGTCTAGAGGTGTGGGATCAATGTTTATAAACGCGTTCATTACTGGCTACCGTGAAAATGCACTCGTTTCATTCTTCGTAACATAGATATAGATCTATACACTAGCCTTCGGCTAGATCTGCAGCTAGATCTAAATCTGCATTACCAACTGGAGCGTATGTACGCAAGTCAACTAAATCATTATTGTGAATATCTTCTTGGTTGATGTCAAACCCATCAAAACACTTTCAGAGTCGGAATTTACAAACAAATCCCCGATATTTGATCAACATCGTCGTTGTCAGACTCAGAAGACACTATTTTGTAGTGAAGAGACAGTATCCGCACAAAAAAGCGAATAAAAAACGAACCGATCAGCCGATCTTTATGATCCGGAGATCAAATTTAAGCGTATCCAATCAGGAATTAGATTATTCAACTTCCGGAGCCGTAATCACATTTCTAAGGGGTGTATTTCCTGTTTACATTAGCTCACCTCAGATAGCCCGAATTCGGGCGATAGGCAGTAAGAGGGTAATTGAAGACGTTGCCCGAATTTGGGCGATAGGCATTAAGAGGGTAGAAGAAACCATCACCCGAATTCGGGCGATAGGCATCGAAAGGGTTAATAACAGATTGCAATGACATTTCTGAATTGCATCATCACTTTCATTAAAGATGTAACAAAAACTTGTGCACAATGCTTTGCTGGCACTATTTACCGGGTTAGAATCTCAGCGTTTCACTGGTTCAGAATTGCATTTTAGATATGGTAACTTTCATCCAGTGATGTAGTATTACTTGATTCAGGCTAAAATATTGAGCTTTCGTGTGATATTTTATCATTTTGTGATGTTTTTCTCTGTGATATTCGCATTGGGTTAAAAATGTCATTCTCAGCAATCATATTTGATCAGATGCTTGTGTCATTGGGTCATCATGTCTGAGCAGATGCTTGTGTCATTGGGTCATCATGTCTTAGCAGATGCTTGTGTCAAGTCTCAAGTGCTTCTAACTTACTAGTACGGCATAAACAATCACTGAAATTTGTTAGAGCCGGCAAGTAAATATTTGTGGGAGAATAGGTAGAAAGTCTAATTATTGCTAGCTTATGTTAGGCCACCGAAAGTATTGTATTCTGACCACTGTTATCATGGATGTGTCCGAATTCTGTAGTAAACAGATTAGATTTAAGTTTTCTAAATGGATGTAAGTCGGGGTTTTTTTTGTTTTTTTTTTCTATCCACACATCTTTCAGTAGGATTGATAAATTTTTGAAACACATCAGTCAGCTGAACTGTGAACAAAGGTTGCTCTTCAACAAGTAGTGTGTGCTCTTCTTGCAAAATAGAATATGGCTGTATTCGGAATGGATTGAAAATATTTTCTTTAGAACAGCAGTCAAGGGAATATGTCTCCCACGTCATCTGCTGATTTTTTTTTTAGCAGGGGGCTTTGTGGAATTACATCATCTCTCTTTATGTTTGAGAGTCTTTCACTTGAGCCCACTCCTGGAAGGACACATGATTTGAACATTTGTGTACATTTACTAAATTATCTTACAGTGTATTTCACTCCAGTGTTTTCCTCCACAGGTTGTGTTTGCGCAATCAAAGTCAGCAAAAGCTTGTGTTGAAAAACTCCATCGTACATCTAAAATGGGCAATGTCATGAATGTTGTTCTGGATACAATGGGTGAGTTCCTAAATAACGCTAACCCCGTTTACAATGGATTTTATCAACGAGTAGACCTGATAAATAATGATTGCGCAGGCAGTATTGTTAGTGGTTCTCATGCAGAGGAAGGAAAGAAGTCAAAAGAAATCTTGTACAGTAAAACTTCCTTCACAAAGCTGTCTGTAGTAGTTTGTAAAGCTGTGTGTAATTCTTGAGCTTGAAAGCTCATGTGAATTTATTCCACAGGAATTATTGAGATACCATCTTAAGCAGAAAATGCTTTGTTTCCAGTGTTCCCGATAACGCACGCGCATGCGTCTGAGACGCACAGACAGGATGACATGACGCAGGGAAAAATCCACACAGAGTTTTACTGACGCACAAATTACAAAATTTGGGGGTGTGTGTGCGTCATGAAAGTCCGGCTTTCCGCAGAAGTGCGACTGTGTGATTATCGCGGTGCAGTGTTCTCAGAAACGGCAGATATTTCTCGGAAATGCGTTCATGCGTGCCTCTGACTTAGGCCTAATGCGTTGAGAGTTGCGGCCCTTCCTCTTCTCGCGAAGTATCGGGAGGTATCCAACATGGCGTTACTTCGGTGGTTTAGCAGAACTACAACAAGGCAGCGGGCGAGGAACTGCCAGCTTCCAGACTGCCAAACAGAGAAGAAAGTAGACAGAGAGAGGGAGCAGTATTTCTTTAAAACAGATACTATCACTAACTATTCTAACATTTCCCACCCCTTTTTTTTGCTGAAAGTGCAAATGTCAAGCCATCAGTAAACACAATTACAAATATGATTAGATCTAGTTTTTCTGTTTTGAATGTTTTCATGGCGAATTATTCAATATCTGACAATGACTCTCACAATTTACAGCTGAGAGTCATGATGACTCCCACAAAAAAATCCTGTAGGGAACACTGGTTTCGTTTTAGAAAAGTGAAGTGAAAAATAATCTTGTGGTTGGTGTCTCAGGTATTTGTAGTACATAATATGATAACCCTTAAGATTACACCACCTGTTGCATTTATTAGGCAGTGGCCTGTTAAATTATCAGTAAAATGTTGATGTATGGTGATTTTGATTTTTCATTCACTGTTTTTTTGTTTTTAATGAATTTTTTAAAATAAATTGATAATATTAACACATGGTGAGTTTGATTTTTTATTTGTAGGCAAAGAACGACAAAGACTGATTGACCAGAAAATAACAGACAGACCACGAATTGAGTTGGAGGCGATGGCAATGCCGCCTACCCCAGCGCGGACAAGCAGTGTCGACACCTTGGAGAGATTTGATTATGTTGAACCTGAGAGTGAAAAAAGACCATCTTACAGCATGAGGAAGCGTCAGAGGGAACAAATGTTGAAACACAAAGAGTCAGAAAATGCAAATTCTGGATCTTGTGACACTCCTAGTGCATCATCATCTCAATCTGACTTCAGTGTTGGCAGCCAGTTTAGCCAAAATGCATTCACACCAGGTCCGAGTCCCTTTGACCCACATCAGCCAGTGTTCATGCCACCAGGTGGAGATCCAAATGCTCCATACACCCCATCAATAGACTATGGCTTCAACCAGCATCCTTTGGCTCATCCCCCTCCATTTCACAATCAGCCTTTACCTCCTCATCCACAGACTCCAATTCATCATGGACCTCCGCCAATGACACCTCATCACCCTTTATTCAATGACAATTTTGGTGGGCCTCCCCCACCTCATGGACCAGGCCCAGGTCCAGGGCCTATGCCCTTTGACATGCCACCCAGATTTCATCCAGAGACCCCCAGCAGCATGCCCCAGCCAGGGCCACCCCCTGTTGTATTTGACCACTCGGGAACTAACAGTATGCATAGCATGAACAGCAGGGATGACAGGGACAGGCGTTGGGGTGGCAGATCAACAATGGATACTCCACCCCCCATGTCCACTCCAGTTCCTGGGCCTGGCCCTGCCCCCGTCCCACCAAACATCATCACTCCACGAGGCAGGGATCCCAGGTCAGAAAAGCCACCACCTCTTGATATTCCGAAGGAAATTCCAATGGAGAAAAAGACAGTTCTTCCAGATACTCCGGAAGCGGACAACGATGAGGAACCTCGGTTCATGAGTTTAGAGTCTAGGATCCAAAGCTTGCTACAAGGCGGATCCGAGCCTGATGATAAAGACGATGGTAAATCTGGAGGTGATGGTGGTTCAGAATCTGATGTTCCTCCTTCCCCAGCACCAATGGCAGCTCTTAAACCTCCTGTTCTTATGCCTCCTCACTCACAGCAGGATGGGGTGCCTTGGGACCCCAACAATGTTCATATGCCACCGCCACCCCATAAAGGTCACCATCCTCACATGCCACTCCCACCACATCCACATTCACACATGCTTCCTCCTCCTCCTCATCACACACTTCCTCCCCCACATGTACAGTCACTGCCACCTGGTGTCCCCCCACCACACCTGGGACCACCACCACCTCATCAAAAAATGGACATGTGGACACCATCTAATGGTGTTCCTCCCCCTCATCTAGACCCAGCTTGGGTGCCACCTTCTTCCATGGATGGAGGTCACCCACCTCAGCCTTTTGAACCTCCAAGATCTCAAAATAGCATTGATATGCCCTCTAAAGGGAAGGGCAAAAACAAACGAAAGAATCGCAACAAAGGTGGGGGTGGTGGAGGAGGAGGGGGAAAGTTTGGAGGACAGAATCAGTCATTTCTTCCTCCGGACCACGTCACTCAAAGAGATGGCTGGAAGAGAGGTGATAAACATGGTGGAGAACGAAACCATCAAGGCACCTCCCCTCTTCCACTATTGGACCTTGACTTTAAAAGCAAGCCTACATATCCTGATGAGCCCAAACGCCATAGTACAAATGGGCCTGTGAGTATGGAAATTGAGGACGATAGAATGAGCTTGGACTCTGTCAGTAGTGGTGAAGAAAGGTTGGAAGTGAACCCCCCTGGTGGATCACAGCAGCCTTTCAATGGCAACTGGCAGCCCCACCTACCACCCCCTGGGTTTGAGGGATTTGGTGGTGTGATTGATCCCAGCCTAGATCCAGAAACAGATTATGTGACTCAAATGTTTTCTCGTGTGCTGAATGATTTTGTGAAAGAACTCAAATCCATCATGCATAGAGATTTATGTAAGAAGATGGTAGAGACTTCAGCGTTCAAGTATTTTGAAAAGTGGTGGGACCAAGAAGAGGAGAAACATAAGGTAATGCTATCTTTCAATCCTCTGTTTAGTTATTATAGTCATTGTCTGTGCTTTTCTTCATTTTTCTGTTGTAATTACTTGATAAATTTCTACTATTATGAAAGAACTGTAGTGCTATCAGATCCTGGTGTACTTCTAATTTGTAATTGTCCCTAACCTTTTTCATTCTGACTTTTGTATGTAATTTTAGCTTAATGTATGTATTTATTTTTGTAAGGATTTTTAAAAAAAATACTATTGCTGTTTAAACTATTGTAATGTAAGATACAGCTTTTCCTCAAGCACTTCTATATATTTTCATGAATTCCCATTTGCCAGTAATCACACCCTTGTCAAAAATATCTTCTTCTCATGTTCTTCTTTCTTGACGCGCATGTCATTCTCCAAATCAAGATCACTGATCAGCAACAGTTTTGGCTCTTTAGTATTCAAAATGTGCTTTATACTTTCCTGAGAAGTGAGGACATGGCTAAACAGGTGTAACTCCTCTACCAGAAGTTTTCTATAAGCTCAAACTTTTTGTTTTCCAGTGTGAGAAATGTGCTTTTCAGTCATAACATTGTGTTTAGACAAAGAATATATATTTTATTGGATGAAGATATGTCAGGAGTTTTGTATTATAAGCATACATTAATGGAAGATGAAAGCAGTATTTAGAGAGCCTCTAGCTGCTGCCCCCTCATTTTAGACAAGCTGACATAGTTGTGTGGTAATCATTTTTGTGACTAATATTTTTCATGTTTGTGATGCACTGAAAAAGTGATCCTACTAGTACAACTTTACTAGAAAGATTCGTTTGAGTTCATTTAGGTGTGAACTTAAAAATGTTATTTACACTGAACCAAACATAAATTATTCATATAGTTTGCTTTTTCCACAAACTTCATCCCTCATAAACTACAGTACAACGTTGATAGGAACATGAACTTTAATAATTAGGGGAGAAATGAATGAATATGGTTATCAATCTGAATCATTTAACTGAATTTCGATTTATCCTTGTGAAGTCTGAGAAATAGGCTCATGTCTTTATAGTGTGCTGTGATTGTGTGAAATGTCATCAAATATGGAATGAGTGAGAGAGTGCCAGCCATGTGAATTTATATCTATTTATGTGTTGAAAGATTTTAATAATTCCAGCCAGTTACGTATGCTAAACAAGCACAGGAAATACACTTGAGACAGTGCATGTGATGTATTTGTCATATATGATAAAGCAGGTGTAGCGTTAGTAAAATGGGAACAGGTACAGTTGTGGCTGTTTCACGTCACAGAGGTCAGCCTCACTTTATCTTATGCATTGTATTATTCTAATTCTTCAGGACTTTAGAACTAAGTGCTCTAAAACATGCCATATTTTACTTTCATTTTATGTGTGTCGTTTTGAATGCTTTTCATTATGAGGTGAAAGTTACTTTTTTTACACTTACAGGCAGGGCTCTTTCAAAATATTTACCATGAGTTGTTTATTGTTGAATTACTGTGTTTATGGCATTCTAAATTATTTTATTCTCATCTTATAGCACAGTGGTCTCTCTATAATCCTGCAAAGCCTGGCAAGGAAAAGTAATTAATTTATAAATAAACTGAAGCAAACAGAGTAGCGTAAGATAAAAAAAGCCATTTGTGGGATATGACAGCAAACATGGATCAGAAGTCTGATAACCATCATTGCTTTGTTTGTATTTACAGCAACCGTCCAAAGTAGCAAATGTAGAAGTCAAAAAGGAAAAACAGGCCCCGCCTGCCAACACTACACCAGCAATTACCTCAGCTTTAGCTGGTTTGTTTGAAGCCAGACATCCCTGGGCAAAAGAGGGAGGTCTGGAGACTGGATTGGGTTTTAATCGGTACAGTTCTGGAGGTTTGCTGGGTATCCGCTCTGGGATGTCCAAGCTGCCATCATTCAAGGTAGAAAATCTGAAGTCTGTACATTCTTGCCCCAGTCCTGCTATTCTAATCTCTATTTCCACCTTTTCAAAAATTGAGATAGGCTGCAGTATGGTTAAAACAATTTAATGAATTTCACAAATGTATCTCACCTCTGACAGTAGATTTTGAAGTGTTAAAAAGTTGTACTAGCACTTTGTAAAGTTTAACAAAATTTTACAAATGGCCTATTTGAAATGCACATTAGTTCACTGTAATGATTCTTCTGAAAATGTGTGTAGGCATGGATTATTCGTTATTGAGATTGTTGATTAAAGTAAATGAAAGACTGGTGAAATTTGCCATTGATCAATAAAAGTTGCAGTGGAGTTACTCAGTTATTTTTGTGGGTTGTCCAGAAAAAAGCCCCAGAACCAGTCCCAGCAGAAGAAGAGGAGGAAGCTGCATCTGAAAACAAAGAAAAGAGAGAGAAGAAGCAAATCGAAGATGAAGACGAGGAAGAGGATGAAGATGATGAAGAGTCAGATCTTGAAGAAACATCCAAAGCGCTGGGCAAACGACCTCGACGCAAAATTTACAGCTCTGATGAAGATTCGGATGAGGGAAAAGTTGGTAAGAAGACATTAAAAAATATCTCATACTTCTATTCTAAAACAAATTCATTATGACATTATTTGAATAGTTGCAGGTTTAAATGCTATCAGGCACACTACAGTCAGCAAAACAAACCATTGTTGAAAGTATGATTTTCTGTTTTATAATATTCATAACAAGATGAGGTATCTGGCATTGTCGGGAATAAACTTGTGCTCCCACCCTTTTGTCTTTCTTATAATCTACAGTCTTGTTACACATCTCATAGGAGACATCACAGGGCACCAATATGCACCAAACTGAACGGGTGTCAAACAAAGTCCTGTTGCAGGGGCTTTTCAAAGGGAGCACAAGAAAAGATCATTGTACTTTACATATTTACAACTTGTAAAAAAAAAATTCTCTAAAACTTGAATAAACACAAATAAGTGGATACGAAAGTGATTAGGTTGGATTAGTTGACACTTGAGAAAATTAATTTTATGGTTTTTGAAACTGTCATTTGCTGTGAGCAAAATAAGATGGCAAACTACCCGTGCCACTGTCTCATACTGTGATTTGCTCAGTTGAGAGTGAAATGTAGATACTAGTATAGTCCATTCTACACTTTATTTACTGATTGATGGTGCTCTGAATTTGCATTCACTGAGGCACTGAATTACAGACCCAATAAAATTAGCATGTTAAGTTGGTCATTGGAAAGTGACTGATTTTTCCAACAAAATGAATATTCACTGGTTCAAAAGTAGTGATTATATGTCCTCGAAGGCTTTAAACCCAGCCATCATTTTAGCTGGCTGTAAGCACCTCAGTGAGCGAGTTTTTGTCTGACCTGAGGAACATTTGTGTGGTAATATTTCTGGATCATACTTTTTCCCCCCCCCCTTTCATGGTAAACTGGAACTATGAAGCAAGTTCATTTTTCATATACTTGTGTTGATTTGGATAAGCTGGTTGTTTTTTTTATGTCTGCAACCTCCTTCTTTCCATAGATGCAGATGAAGATGATGAAAAAGAGGAAAGTGAGGCAGAAGAAAGTGATGTGGAAAGCAGTGATGAAGGCAGCGAGGAGGATGATGAAGAGGAAAGTGAAGCTTCGGATGATGAGATGTCAACGGAGGAGGATGATCAGAAGAAAGCCAAAAAGAAACAAAAAGAAGAAGAGGAGGAAGTGTCATCTTTGTCATCAATATCATCTGAAGAGGAGGAGGAAGAAGAGGAAATCAAGGAAAAAGTCACCAGAGAAAGACACAAAAAGTCTGATGAAGAGTGAGTAAAATGTTTTTAGTTTCCAACATGAGAGTTCATGGTTTCCTAATCTTAATATGACATTCATGGGTTTGTAAGATTTGTAATGCTGAATATATTTGTAGCCATGGAATGAAAAAGAATCTTGAAACTAAGGCATGGGTGTGATTCATGGAGTAACTTTTTTAACATCTTTTCCTTTGTGTTTTATTGCATTGTTTCTTTATTATTTCTTACATGAGGCTTTGTTGCCTACAATTTTTTCTTTTCGCCACACTTGACTTATCATCTCTTGTGTATTGCGGCCTTTACAAAATTCCATGAAAGTAAGGAAAAGCTCTGCTTGTGATTTTGAGATATTTCTTTTTGTGTGATGACTGATTTATGGATGTTAAATTTTTCAAATTTGTTTTGATTTTGTTGCACTGGAACCATGTTAGACATTGAAACCTAAATTCTTTACTTCCAGGGATGAGGAATCAGGAGAGGTGAAAACGGAAGAGGAAGAGGAGGAAGATGAAGAAAAGGAGTAAGTGTTGTTGTTACGGAAAATTATTTAACATTTGTCATTTTTCTTGCTGTTGTTATGCTCACAGACTTTTTTTTGTTCATGAGAAAATGAGTTATAAGTTTATTCTTAAATGTAAGTTTAATCCTTCTTCTTTTTTTTTTTTTTTCTGAGTTTCAAATTTAGAATAAGAGTGCTGGAAATGGCTTGATTTAGCTTTTAAAATACATGATATCCTGTTTTGGCACCTAGTCCCTCCTGCTGATATGCTATCTATGGACACTGCCAGGTAATCCCTTGACCCCTGGCCTTTGTGCCTGCGTGAAAAGGTTTCAGGCATTGTTTTTTTTTGTTTTTTTGTCTTGGCTCCACCCCTGAATATATTAGAAAACGATCTGTGGAGAACAAGAAGCCAAATTAATTTGATATTAAGAGACAGGCTTGAAACTACATGAAATTTGTATACGACTGCCGTCTTCAGTACAGTGGAATAAAAAGTTTTCATATTATTATATATTTGATGTATTGTTGGTGCACTATTACTTCTTTGCCATGCATTATTTCTGCAGCACCTGAGACTGTTGTTTGAAAGGATTCAACTGAGAAAAATAATGGGGTAAACATTAGTGTTTAAATGTTGATATTCTGTTATCATTTCAGAGACTTAATTGAAGATGCGAAAACAAAGTCCCCAGCAAGGAGTTTATCTCCTATTGAAGAAGAAGAGGAAGAAAGCAAGAAAAGTCAAAAGAAGAGCTTGTCAGACCATGATGAGACAGAAGACGTTAGAGTTGACGAAGATGAGGATGTAAAAGAAGAGAAGCCAACATTTGAGGAGCCCAAACGGCCAGCTCCAGTCAGAGGCAGGGGTGGGAAGAGAGGTCGGGGAGGTCGACGAGGACGCAGAAGAAGTAGTGAATCTGATGATGATATGAGAGCAAAAGTTGAAGTGAAGGAGGAAAAAGAGGAAGGAGAACTTCCTGACTCAACTGATGCAGAAGCAGCAGAAATGCTGATGGCACTTGCTGGTGGCATGCCTCGCAAGGAAGATGCGAGAAATGTTGAAACCCCAAAATCGAGTGCTGATGAGATTACTGCTGACGAAGTCACATCAGGTGATGATGAGGAACAGAAGAAGATTAGAAACAACGTCATTGCAGAGCATGACTACTTCTCCACACGTCCTCAGGAAAGGGACTCTGATGCCACAGATTCTGCTGATGACGAAGCTGTTCGCATTACTCAGGAGATCTGGATAGATCATAACTATTGCCTACCGTCCGCTCATATGAAGGTGAAAGAGCTACCTGAGGATGCAAATTCTCATGCCAAGCCTGGAAAGTTGACCAGAGAAATGGAAGCTAAAATTGATGCCACAATTGATGACGTTATATCCAAAGCACATAAGAAATCCGAGCCAAAGAGAAAATCCCCCGCTGCCTCTGCTGCAGAGGACAAGAAGCCAAAAGCAAACAGAAAACTGACAGATGTCACAAACAAGCAGCAGAAAGTCAGCCGAGAACTGGCTAACATTTTGATGGATGTGGAACCTAAGCCAAAAGTTACTTTTACACCAAGAAGTATCCATGAAGAACGCCAGGTGTTCTTTGATATTTATCACCATGGCATGGATGATGAAGATATCAAGTATCTCAAGAGAACCTACGATTCTTTGATGCAGTCAGAGGACCCCATGTTTTATTGGCTTAATGATATTCTATGGGTTGATCATTCCCACACTCGTATCCCGGACCCACCCAGAAAACGTAGAAGGGTGGAGGAAAATGTTCGTGTTCATAAAACTGGTAAGTTCACTCATACTCATACAATTATTCATAATCTGTGTTTTTTTTGTTTTTGTTTGTTTCATTGGTGCATGCAGCTATCAAGAAGTATTTTCCTAACCATGTTCTGTTGAGTTTAATTCAGTTAATGAACAAATGAAAAGGTCAAATCATAAATAGTCCTAAAATCATTGCATGCACAGTTTTGTAATTGTGTTTGTGTTTTCACAGGTCATGGGCTTGTTTATACTTTTTAATGCAAAGTTGATCTGCAAGTTTATTGTCTACCTCTCATACATCTGGCAGATTCAAGTTTTTAGTTATTTCTGTTAAATGGGATGATGTGGCATTTGATGGTATCTGTGGTCAATTTCGGCATCTTTGTAACATAGTACACATTATTTTTTAATTTTATATATTTTTGCCTTCATATTAGACTGCTCTTCATGGGTTTCTTTGTAAACATTTTTTTTTCTATTGATGAAATGGATTTTGAAGCACATGATTAGAACAGTCATACATTCAGTAAAAATCTGGGCATAGGTTTTTCTTCATTTGTAACCAAAATGGAATAAAAGTCTTCACCTTCTGAATTCTTGCCAGTGATTATTGTCATGACTTAAGATAGGACTAAAATAGTTATCTAGCCTTAGAGGATTGCTTGTGTGTACCAATGGGAAAGACACAAGCTTATAAAAGAAATATTGATTCCTCAGTTACTCACCTGTAATAAAATGTTTGTCTGTAGTTTTCGACAGTGGATTTATACAGGCTTTTTGCAGTACTTAACATCTTATTTACTTTTCTTGGAAAAAGGTTGTGCTCGCACTGAAGGATATTATAAGATACCATTGGAAGAGAAGATGCAGTATTTGAGTAATGCTAAGAACTTGGCTCTACAACAGCAGAAAGCAGCTGAAATTGAGAAACAGGTAAAATTTGTATAAGATTTCTCAGTATTTCATTTGGTTTAAGAATGTGCTGCAGCTTTAGCTGATTTTCAGTTGATTAGATAGGAAAACAAATTAATACATGATAAAAGTATTGTTAAAAAATCTGGAAAAAGAACATAGACCTACTGATAATTCATCAGGTTGAATCCTGGATGATAATAAATAAATGCATTATTTGGATGTTGAAGCCAAACTTAGATAGTGAAGTAAAAGTGAGTTAAATGGTGTTTTGGGCTGAGGGAAACTGTTTGCTCTCATGCTCAGTTGGTAGCGCATTTATATTATATCTTTGACTCGTTCATTATGGTAAGCGGAATATTTGGCTTGCAGATTTTCATTTCGCTACGGTAAGCCGAATATTCGGCTCAAGTGGACACCTATTTTCCAGCACTAATATCTAAGCGAAATTCTCGAAATACTGAATCCCATCCTGGTCCATTGATTATCCTTTAATGTCTAATGTATTATGTCTTGTGGTTCATACTGAGTGAAAAAAAAACCATTTTTGAATTATGTCTAAATTTCAAGCTGGATAGTGTTGAGAGTTCCCGTCCACACCCACAGAAGTTACCATAGGGAATGAGTTAAAATACAAGATTTGTTTTTCCATGATCACTGGAATGCACTGGCAGTTGTCATGGGATTGCACTTCATTCTGTTTTATGTCTGTCCCTGTGAACAGGAGGATGTGAAAAAGAAACAACAGTCATCGCGTGAAGTTCGCAATGAGAATCGTCGCTTACAGGCAGCAATAGCACTGTTCCAAGAGAACCTGGAAGTCAGTGACTTGCTGAAGTTCAATCAACTCAAAGTGAGTAAGCCTTAGTCAAACAAAGCACTTAGTCTAAGAGCGGAAAGAAAGAAAAAAAAAATGCTAGAAAAACAACAGGAATCCAAGGCTTTAATTCTTGGCTGATCAAGGTAAAGACGTTTCCCAGATTCAAATTTATGAAATTGTGGAGGCGTCAAGATGTAACGGCTCCGCATCTTTTCATATAAATATGCCAACTTGATGCAAGTTGACCAATTGTCATATTTTTGTGATGAGTAGTTTTGGAGTCTTTTCGCGAAACACATAACAGGTCTACTGCAGTTGTAATAATTGATATGATATTGAATCTCCTGAACTAAGCCTATGCTTATAAAAGACTGAGTAAAGAAATGTCGTCGAAATTTCATTGAACATTTACAGAAATACCCCTCGTTATTACTAGCTCCTTTTCATAGTTTCTATGCCTTTGTTTCAGGAGGAAGAGGCAAAAAGAAATTTAGTTTATTTGAATATTAAATTTATTGTGGATGGCATTTCTGGAAACAAAAGTTAGGAACTAAAGTATCATAGGCAGAAGATTTTCCAAGATGGGATCATTGTCTGCTGCCTGGCTTAGACTTAATAAAAGAGGTCTTAATAATGATCATGGGAAGAAAAAAGTTATGGCTTTAATTGAATTTTCAGAGATTTTCTTCTGTGATCTGTGAGACATATCCTCTGAACTTAATTTTTTAGATTTAAGATTTACCACTGTTTCATGCCAATTCAAAAATTGGCAAAAAGAAAAAGTTGTATGTAGCAAAGCCTCACGTAAGAAATAATATCCAACTGATACATTCTTCTTCTTCTTCTTCTGCGTTCCCCCAAATGATACATGGAATGCAAAGAAACAGGGGAAACAGAAAACTTGCAATATTTCGGTGAAGAACCTTTATCAAGAAAATTTTTACAACAACAAACAAAAAAACAGCAACAGAAAAACAAAATGGAAAATTAAACAGATAAAACAATCGAACAACAAAAAAATGGAGAATATATGATAGGTATAGAATTATAAAATCAATATGATAACTTATCTGCGAGGCCTGGCTTGTGCTTCCGTAGAGCATGTCCGCCAAAGTTTTTCTGTAGTTTTTATAACAATACACACAGTAACACAAGTGCATCTTATGCTTGAATTTTTGTACCTTTTTTCATTGATGTGCAGTCTGTGTGGACTCTTGAGCAAGTGTGCATCTATGTGTGTGTGTATGACCTTGTGAGAGGGACCTAATTTTTGTATAAATATTTGCATATTTATTGTATCCATGATATGCGGATTATAATATCTGAACTGCTTAAATCAAATATGTCCCTCCAGTTTTTGGTTGAACTTGTCTTATGGTAAACCTCATTCATATTTCAGTTCCGAAAGAAACAGCTGAGATTTGCTAAATCAGGCATTCACGACTGGGGCCTATTTGCCATGGAGCCCATTGCAGCAGATGAAATGGTCATTGAATACGTGGGCCAGGCTATTAGACAACCTATTGCTGATCTCCGTGAAAAGTATTATGAACAGACGGGTATTGGGAGTTCTTACTTGTTCAGAGTGGACCATGAGACAATCATTGATGCAACTAAGTGTGGAAACTTGGCTCGTTTCATCAATCACAGTTGTAATGTAAGTAAAAACAATGAAATCTGGGCATGTCATCAACACTTTTATCGCTGATGCTTTAAAGAAATTTTACCATTCCATTGCTTAGGCATTTGGGAATTTTCAAAGAAAATTGGAGTACCTCACCAAAAAAGTTTTTGTTTCTTAACCAATTGGCCTAGAATTTTCAAACTTTCATGATGGTTTTTATAAATGGAATAAATAAGCAGGCATAAGATCCAGAGTTTTCATTAGTTAAAATCTAAATCTTGCCTATATGCATCATCTGGATTTTTATCTTCCATCGAGTACTGAAACTTTTGGAAAACCTTAATGAAAGTAAAGCTACAGGGCCTGATGGAATTACCGCCAAATTACTGAAACTTTGTGCCAAGGAAATTGCCCCCGTTTACACTTTGTTGTTTAGAGCTTCAATCGAACTAGGAAAAATACCGGAAGACTGGAAAAAAGCAAATGTTGTACCCATTTTTAAGAAAGGAAATAGGGCTAGTCCTGAAAATTATAGACCAGTCTCCCTGACATCAATATCTTGTAAACTTTTACAGCATATCTTGCACACCAGCATCATGAAGCATCTCGAGAGACACTCAGTTTTAACACATGTACAGCATGGTTTTAGAAAATACAGGTCGTGTGAGTACCAGCTGATCACAACTTGCAATGATTTTGTTAATAACTTGAATAATAACAGACAGACTGACACCATTTTACTAGATTTCAGTAAGGCCTTCGATAAAGTGCACCATGCTAGTCTTTTGACTAAATTAAACCATTATGGAGTTAGAAACAGTACTTTGAAGTGGATTAAGTCTTTTTTAGAAAACAGAACACAGATAGTTGTTGTTGACGGAAAGTCATCCAATCCTGCACCTGTTCTCTCGGGATTACCTCAGGGTACTGTAATGGGCCCCTTGCTATTTCTAGGTTATATTAACGATATGCCAAGTAAGATCTCTCCAGGCACTAAATTATGACTGTTTGCCGATGATAGCCTCCTCTATAGAACAATAAACTCAAAAGAAGATACGGAAATTTTACAGAAAGATTTGGACAGTCTACAAGAATGGAAGAGGGACTGGCGTATGGAATTCCACCCCAATAAATCCCAAGTCCTGAGAATTTCAAATAAACATCACAACATCACCTCAGACTACTTTGTACATGTCAAGAAATTGAGCGAAACAGATGAGGCTAAATATTTAGGAGTTACATTGGACAGAAAACTTACATGGAGCCAACATATTAATAGCACATGTAACAAAGCAAACGGTATACTAGCGTTTCTGAAAAGGAACATCTCTAACTGTGATAGGAAAGTAAAAGAAAAATGCTATAACACCTTCGTGGGGCCCTCCCTAGAGTATGGCTGCAGTGTCTGGGACCCCCACTGTCGAATAAATATAGACCAACTGGAAAGGGTCCAGAGGAGAGCTGCTCGCTTTGTGACAAATGACTATGCTAGAAGTAGTAGTGTCAATAAAATGATGAGAGACCTCGAGTGGACACCACTAGAAGAAAGAAGAGCAAAAAACAAAGTAAAACTATTTTATAAGGGCAGGGAAGGAATTACCCATATCCCACTGAACCACCTCACCATTAACACCAGAGGCAACAGAAAGAATAACATAAAATATAACATCCCAAGCTCACGGATTAACAGCCATCTTTACTCTTTTTACCCTAATGTCATTAGCATGTGGAACAACCTCCCGGCAGAAGTCCAAACACTATCGTCTGCAACCGCTTTTGGCAATGAATTAAAGAACATAATTATCCGTTGCAGCTACCATTGTATTTAAAGTGCGGGTCTATTTCTGTGCACAATCTTGATGCCAAGAGATATTTTTACCAGAGATATATATACAAAAGAATTTACACAACGAATATATTTTAAATGGTCTTAGTATACAGTGGAACTTGGTTATAACGAGAGGTTATGTTCCACCAAAAATGTCTCGTTATACCAAAGGTCTCGCTTTTCCAGGAAAGCGTCAAAAAGGCAAGGCAATGGGTTAAAATACCCCACTATGTGCAGGACATGCTAACAAGGGAGGTAACCATGAAAATAATTGTTACCTCTTTTGTTGGCATACCATCAACGTAGGCCTACATACTGTAATATCAAACTGACAGCAGATCTCAGCCTTGATCTCGGTAGGCCTACTTTTTTTTCTTTTCTTTTGTCTTTATGTGCTGTCGGTAGCCACGTTTCGATCAAATTACGAGAGAGACAGATACAAAAGTTAGAGGCAGACGAGTAACAGATTGGCCGCGTATTTGTGACGAGTGTAGGCATGTGGTCAGGAAGCCCGGTGTAGACCAAAAGCATATGCCGCGCGGCGATCAATTATGATCAAAGACTGTGCTGCGAGTAATAATTGCCTTGCGAGTTGTGGCCCCACCTGGCCATCTCTTGCTTAGGCCTAGTAATAAGTATGCACTCTCTGCACTTGTGATGTGCGATAATTATTACTCGCAGCACGGTCTTTGATCTGCATAAATCACTACCGGTAAATTTTTTTGTTCCGTGGGTGGTGGCATAGTGTGCGTTTAATAAGAAAACAAAGCTTCTTCAGCAAGATCTTGAGAGATGATTGGACGGGTGGGCGGGCGTAAATGTATTGTGTGCGTGGGTGATGGTGTACAGTGCCATCACGGCACATGGTCAGCAAGTAAACAACGCTTGCTAGGCCTACACAAGACAACTGGACGAGCGTAAATTTATTGATTGCGTGGGTGGTATACACCCACACTCATGCTGTCACGAGTGGAGTGAGCGATAGTTAATAATTACGGGGGGAAAGGAGGAGAGTAAAATTAACGCACGTAGACAAGTAAGGAAAAGCGTGCGTGTTATGAGTGGTGGTGGTCTGAATGAGGCGAGAGCGCTGTATTACTATCACTGCAAGTTAGAACGTCCTAAAGAGCGGACGCAAGAGAAAGCCCAGTGGGCGAACATAAGGGGAGCAGTCGGAAGACTAGTGAGAGAGTTTTTTCCAGTGATGACTGGTAGGTGAAACGATGATTGATAATAGTTATGATTGATGTATTATGTTCGTCTATGACCATGATGTAAATAAGTATATGTGAGGAATGTGGAAGTCCGTGATATTGGATATAGCAATGTGCGCCATGAGCGATAGATGAAAGTTGAGTTCATGGATTTGTAGCACGAGTGAGTATTGTGTACTACGATGGAGGTGTGTTACCGTAAGATGTTTGGTGAGTGAAATGTGAACTACTGTGTGTACGCTTCATGGGTTGTAAGGAGAGGTGGAGTGAATAGAAATGGTATGGTATTATACCAATGTAATGTTATTCTTGTAGGTGTCGGGGACGGGCCGAAGAGCCACCTCGGTGAGCACAGGGGATAGGCCAGCATAGGGCCGGAGGCCACACATAGGCCAAGAGTGAGGCTGTCGGTGCAGGACAGTAGAGGCACATAAAGTCGTGGCAGTCTGGCCACGGACAGGGACGTAGATATGAGCGTGAATGTGCTAATTGAAATGATAATGTGCTATTGCCCTGCTGAGGTGCTAGTGGAATGCTAAAGTGTTATGGCAATAGGAAGGTGATATTGAGAGACTGCGGTGCCAGTGAATTATTAATGTGCTATTAAGACCCTGAGGGGAGAGGCTGAGGCCGAAGTGTCTTTAGGAAGTAACTACCGGGTTGTGGATCCGAGGAAGAGTGCATGTGGGAATAAGGCCGTGGTACGGCAGTTAAATTCAATAATATAATGTATGTAATTGCGCTATTATCTGTATAATTATGTTTAATAAATGTGTGAGTCTGATGGGTTGTTCTGTTAAGTGTTAAACTTGTTCGTTCGTGATTGTTGTCCTGTCATAACTTATTACATCTCCCAGTCTGGGATTTGTGACACTGGGGGCTCGTCCGTTGTGACTCGTCCATTTTCGTAATATATAGTTGTAGTTAGTTAGTAGGTATTTTTCAGTGGGCATTTGTTACTTTAGCTTTTGTCCACGTAATACTTATCTTGTGGTAGGAATTTGTGCTGTCTTTGTTCGTGGGATGAATGGAAATTTCATGATGGTATGATTTATGTATATTTATGAATATGTATTGATGCATGTATTTTGATGAATATGTATTAATGTGTACTTAAATTTCTGCAGAGAGAGTGTGTGTGCCAGCCTGTAGAGGTCAAGCAGCCAGAGCTCCGAGAAAGGGGAGGAACTTAAGTCTAGGGAAAAGTTAAGTGAAAGTCAAAATTTTTGTGCCCTGGATTGAGGGCTGTCTTTTCATCTGTCTTTTTCCCTGTTTCTGCTGTTTTCGTTGTTATTGATTGTACGGGCGGTGGCGCGGGTTTGCTGTGGTGAGCGTAGTTTATCCTCTTCGGGAGGTGGGCTAAATTTGGAACTTCGTTCATCACAGTGAACAGTTCTATAGGGACCTGTATTTTTGTTTAGATTGTGGCGTTCCATCTTCCTCGTTGTTTTAGGAAGACGTTTCTCTTGTCCCTCTCTGACCTATCTGTAGATACGTTCTTTTTTTTCAGACTCTGTTCTTGTTCGTACCTTGTAGTGTAATCGGCGTAGTTAGATTGCATTTTTTTTCCATTATATTTTCTTTTTTAGGTCTTTGTCCTAGTCTGGTTCGTTGTTCCTCGATGTCCTTGTGGTCCTTCTACTGAATTTCTTCATCCTTGTCTTTTCTATTCTCTTTTGTTATTTAATAGTGCTATACATTGTATGAACATAGAATTAGTTAGAGAGAGTATGCTATAAAATGTTCAGTAGGTAAATTTCTGAATTGTATTTGAGACAATTGGGTGTTGTTATATCTGGTGTGATCTCGGTCTCTGGTCGTGTCGTTAGTGATCATACCGACAGGTTGGTCTTTTTCATAATACATACCATAACCATAAATCTGTGAAATGGCGGATCTCCGTGAGCTCATGAAATTGGGTACGGAACTTGGCCTTGAGGGAGAGGAGCTGCGCGGCTGGATTAAAGAGCAGCAGGCGGAATTGCGCGATGAGCGTGCTAAAGATAGAGAGCGAGAAAAAGAGGCTCAGCAGCAGGAAAAAGAGGCTCAGCAGCAGGAAAGGGAGTTTAAGTTAAAGGAGTTAGAAGATAAGCAGCAAGAGAGAGAGGCTAGGGATAAGGAACAGGAGAGAGAGGCGCGAATAAGAATCGCCGAGTTGGAAATCAAGAAGAATACGCCAATGGAAACAGTTGAGCGGCAGGGGCAAAATAAAGGCGGCGTTAGGATTAAGCTGCCTACGTTCGACGACCGGAAGGACGACATAGACGCCTTCCTTTACAGGTTCGAACTGAACGCACAACTGCAATGGGGCGAGAATAAACAATTATGGTCCACGTACCTGGCTTCCTTGTTGCAGGGGCGAGCGTTAACCTACTTTAAAGAGCTACAGCGCGAAGACGTACATGATTATGATAAGCTGAAGTCTTTGCTGCTTCGCCGATTTGCGCGTACCGAGGAATATTTCCGGGAGCAGTTTAGGCGAGCACGTGCGGATACCAGGGAGGACTTTGCTGCCTTCGTCGCGAGACTAGCAGAATATTTCACGAACTGGGTGGACTTGGCGCATGTGGGCGCCGATTTTACTAAATTGAAAGACCTAATGATCCGTGACCAGCTCTACACGTCGTGCCACAAAGATCTGGTGGCTTTCCTGAAAGAAAACGAACCCGCGACGGTGCAGGAGGCGTCTAAGTTGGCGGAAGCATACCGTACGGCACATCCGTCCAAACCAGTCGCGAGGGCGTACGTGCAGGATGCTGGTTACGTCGCCGTTGTTGAGGGGTCGCCGGCAGGACATAGAGACAGGTCGCGTCAGCGTGGTGCCTATAACGGGCAAGCCCAGGGGCAACGTAGGGGGTATCACCAATCACCTGCATATGGATCCGGTAAGTTTGACCGAGCAGGAGGGCTAGGTCGCGGTAATGGCCGAGGGCGATTTGTGACCTTTGCCGATGACCGACGGCATAGGGACTTTAGTTCCGGTCGCGATGGGTCACGGGGACCCAGGTCTAGCGGAGCACAGGGAGCGGAATGTTGGACTTGCGGACGCGTGGGGCATTTTTCACGCGATTGTAGGGCCGCGAAGTGTTGGAACTGCGGAAGAGCAGATCACATCAGCGTGAATTGCCCTGCAGGTAGGATAGCGGCGAACGTGGATGACAATCGCAGTGGCTCCAATCCATGTTCCCCTAATAAATTTCATCATGCGGCTGCGTGTGTTACATCGGACAACGGAGGCGGACAGTATTCTAAGTGTCCCAGTTGTGAGAAGTTATTATCTTCCGGTGTTTTACCTTGTGGGAGAAAGATCCCCGTTATAAATTCATGTCATACAGGAGGTGGTCTTAGGGTTTATCCGGGGTTTGTTGGGGACGAACCGGTCTCGGTTTTACGAGATACAGGATCTACCGTTGTGGGAGTGCATAGGGACTGCATTCGGGATTCACAGCTTACAGGTGAGACTGTCCCGTGCATCCAATTTTCAGGGGCCATAGAGAAATTACCCATGGCAAAGATAGTGATAGATACGCCTTTCCTTAGCGGGGAAGTCGAAGCAGTCGTTGGTTGCTTTCCAGGCGCCCAGCTCATCATTGGTAATGTATCTCGGGTAGGTTCCCCTTCCGAGGAGAATGTGCAGGCATGGTCGCAATCAAAAGGTATTGACTTTTGTGCCGCAGTCGAGACACGTCGACAGGTAGGTGATAAGGGTAAAATTAGACCTTTGGCAACGCCAGCGGTCAACCTGGATATCACACCAGGGCTCTTGGCGACATTACAAAAGGAGGACCCATCATTGAGTCCATGTTTTGAGGAGGCGCGAACGGAGAAAACGAGGAAATATAAGAACGGTTCGTCTTCCTTTGTTATTCAGGCGGGCATTCTGTTCCGTAAGTATGTAACGGGGGCCTCCATTTTAAAGCAGGTCGTTGTGCCAGCATTGCTAATCGCAACAGTATTGCATTTGGCACATGATGTCCCATTAGCGGGTCATATGGGAATAGCTAGAACCAAAGAAAGGGTTCTTGAGAATTTTTACTGGCCATCCATCGACAGAGATGTACGATTATATTGTAAGACGTGCAGTGCGTGCCAAAAGACGACGCATAAGGGTCGTACACCTCAGGCTCCTCGTCAGAATATTGCGGAAGAAGCTTCGAGTATCGCTTCAAAAAGAGCAAAAGACTATAAAGATAGAGGTTCCAAACTGAGAATTTTTAAGCCAGGAGACAAGGTCCTATTGTTATTACCTACGGACCATAATAAGTTATTGATGACATGGAAAGGTCCTTATGTTATTGAGCGAGTTGTTTCAACGGTAGATTACGCCATCCACATTGATGGATCGAGTAAGGTTTTCCATGTTAATATGCTACAGAGGTTTTATGAGAGACCAGAGTATCTGTGTGCACAGACGAAACCAGAGGAGAGTGTCTTCTCTATTGCTTGTACGGGGGTCGTAGACCAGTTGGACTGTGACGTAAGCGACACCGAGGCGCAGGAAGAGTTACAAATTCAATTGCCGGAGTTAACTCCGACACAAGGTTACAGGGACGTAAAAATTAACCCTCGCCCGTGCAGATGCGGGGCCCTCTTGCAGAAGAGGGACAGCAAAGAATACATCTGACGTGATACTGCGTGTCGTAAGAGGCGACTAAAGGTGCAAAGGTCCTGGTCTCCCGAGAAGAGCCAGTTGGCGGTGGGCCAACTACCCACCCGGTAAAAATAAACCAGTTACAGAAACACAAGCAAATACTTTAAATCAGTCTTTTATCTTGGGAGAAGGGGGAGCATCTGCACCTGTAGATTCAATGAAGGACAATGGACAAAGCCGAAAGGTGCAACGAAGCGGAAAGACTTGGAATAATGTAAAGAGACTGGCCCGTGATAGAGAGGGATGGAAAGTGTTTGTTGGTGGCCTATACCCTGATCCAGGGTGAGAAAGGCAATGATGATGATGATGAAAAATTAACCCTGACCTTACGAGTTCAAGGAGTGGGGAACTTAAGACCCTGTTAGCGTCATTCCCAGATGTTATTACGGATTTGCCGGGTCGCACTACGGTGATCCAGCACCAAATAAAGTTGACTTCGGATAAGCCAGTATTTCTTAGACCTTATCCGCTGCCTTTTTCTTCGAGAGATAGAGTTATAAAGGAAGTTGAGTCAATGTTGAAGTTAGATGTGATAGAACCATCAACATCGCCGTATTTATCACCCATCGTCCTCGTGAAAAAACTTGATGGATCGGTGCGGTTCTGTATTGATTTTCGAAGATTGAACACTATTACGGTAGGCGATAGGGAGCCTATTCCGTTTCAGGAGGAACTAATAGCTTCATTGGCCGGGTCCACGTGGTTTTCCAAGATAGATTTAACGAAAGGTTATTGGGAAATCCCTCTTACTGAGGAGTCTAAACAATACACGGCGTTCCAAACGCCCATTGGATTATTCCAATTTAAGGTCATGCCATTTGGGTTGGTAAACGCGCCAGCGACGTTTGCACGATTGATGAGACTGGTGTTGAAGGACATACCTAATGTCGTGTCATTCTTTGACGATATAGCGTGTCATACGTCGACATGGTCTGATCATATTCAGACACTAACAGTAATTTTTAAGCGATTACATCAGTTTGGGTTAACTGCTAAACCCGCAAAGATGGATTTGGCATGTCCAGAGATAGTATTCTTAGGACATATCGTGGGTAGAGGTGTTCAGAGACCTGAAGTAACAAAAATTGACAAATTAGTAGGGTTGCAAATCCCTAAAACAAAGAAACAAGTCAGAAGCTTAGTGGGAATTTTAAATTATTACAGAAAGTTCATTCCAAATTTTTCCTCCTTGTCATCTTCTCTTACTGACCTTACTAAGAAGGGACAACCCGATAAGGTCCAGTGGACGTCTGAATGTCAGACAGCATTTAATAATTTGGTGACAGCATTATCATCGTCACCCATTCTGATATTACCCGATTTTCGATCTAATTTTATCCTCAGAACGGATGCGTCGGACTCTGGTGTCGGCGCTTGTCTTCTACAGGAGAAGAACGAATGTTTCTATCCTGTATGTTATGTCAGTAGGAAGTTATTGCAGAGAGAAAGAAAGTATTCTGTGATAGAGCGGGAGTGTCTTGCCATTGTGTGGTCCGTCCAGAAATTAGGACGTTATCTCATGGGACGAGAATTTTGTATCCAGACAGACCACAAGCCACTGACATTTTTGTCGAAGAATCGTTCGTCCAGCCCACGCTTGTCTAGATAGGCATTGGCTTTGCAGCCGTATACCTTCGTTATACAACCAATTCCAGGAACCAGCAATCATATCGCCGACTACCTTAGTCGAGCCTAGGGGAAGAGTTCAGGAGCTTATACATCGGAGGATAGGAACATTGACAGGATCTGTGTGAATGAGTCGTCGACTTTAAAATATTGACATTATAAATATGATATGAAGAATGGTTGATAGGTTGATTGGTTTTTGATTCTGTATTAGGTATTGTGTTTAGTTAGCTATTGGTGATGTGATACATATATGCATAGTGCAGGGCATATTGATCCCCATATTTTCCCCTGATTCCGGTATTTTATGTGCTAGGGGCATTGGTAGGTCATTTTTAATGTAGGTATTGCTCACGCTCACTCGTTGACAGTCATCTTGATGCGAATTGAAATTAATTGCATTAATTTTTTTGGGGTGGGGGATGATGTCACGAGTGGAGTGAGCGATAGTTAATAATTACGGGGGGAAAGGAGGAGAGTAAAATTAACGCACGTAGACAAGTAAGGAAAAGCGTGCGTGTTATGAGTGGTGGGGGTCTGAATGAGGCGAGAGCGCTGTATTACTATCACTGCAAGTTAGAACGTCCTAAAGAGCGGACGCAAGAGAAAGCCCAGTGGGCGAACATAAGGGGAGCAGTCGGAAGACTAGTGAGAGAGTTTTTTCCAGTGATGACTGGTAGGTGAAACGATGATTGATAATAATTATGATTGATGTATTATATTCGTCTATGACCATGATGTAAATAAGTATATGTGAGGAATGTGGAAGTCCGTGATATTGGATATAGCAATGTGCGCCATGAGCGATAGATGAAAGTTGAGTTCATGGATTTGTAGCACGAGTGAGTATTGTGTACTACGATGGAGGTGTGTTACCGTAAGATGTTTGGTGAGTGAAATGTGAACTATTGTGTGTACGCTTCATGGGTTGTAAGGAGAGGTGGAGTGAATAGAAATGGTATGGTATTATACCAATGTAATGTTATTCTTGTAGGTGTCGGGGACGGGCCGAAGAGCCACCTCGGTGAGCACAGGGGATAGGCCAGCATAGGGCCGGAGGCCACACATAGGCCAAGAGTGAGGCTGTCGGTGCAGGACATTAGAGGCACATAAAGTCGTGGCAGTCTGGCCACGGACAGGGACGTAGATATGAGCGTGAATGTGCTAATTGAAATGATAATGTACTATTGCCATGTTGATGGACTATTGAAATGATAATGTACTATTGCCACGTTGATGGGCTATTGAAATGATAATGTACTATTGCCATGTTGATGGGCTATTGAAATGATAATGTGCTATTGCCCTGCTGAGGTGCTAGTGGAATGCTAAAGTGTTATGGCAATAGGAAGGTGATATTGAGAGACTGCGGTGCCAGTGAATTATTAATGTGCTATTAAGACCCTGAGGGGAGAGGCTGAGGTCGAAGTGTCTTTAGGAAGTAACTACCGGGTTGTGGATCCGAGGAAGAGTGCATGTGGGAATAAGGCCGTGGTACGGCAGTTAAATTCAATAATATAATGTATGTAATTGCGCTATTATCTGTATAATTATGTTTAATAAATGTGTGAGTCTGATGGGTTGTTCTGTTAAGTGTTAAACTTGTTCGTTCGTGATTGTTGTCCTGTCATAACTTATTACATCTCCCAGTCTGGGATTTGTGACACATGCGCTGTCATGACACGTGGTCAGTAAGGAAACAAAGCATTGTCGGCCTGAGTGAGAGGTGACTAGGCGGATGGGCGTGCAGTAACAGATAAAGAACAATATTATGTCTGACTCGCTACACGCTGTACTGCGGCCGCTCCCACAATTTGCCTATGCACTCAGAATTAATTCTCTCGCTATAGCAAAGGTTGTGATTATCGATTGCCGTTATTCAAGTATTTTAATATATAGCTTATATAGTAGAAAAAACGGGGATTTAAAATGTTCTCGCTATAGGCAAAGTTCTCGTTATTAGCAGTGTCGTTAAACGTGATGGTCCACTGTATGCTTTTTTAGCCTCCGAACAGTAGCGTCGAGTCTCTTATGGTGCAGTTGAGGGATCGTCTTTGCACATAGACGAATCAACTTCATGAGAAGAAGAAGAAAGGAACGCAAACAATCTCAGCTATGGGAAATTTTTTTTTTTTAAATACTCAAGTTGCATCAGGTAGGCTAAAAAGAAAAAATTTAATCAGCAGTGAAGTCAATGTTATTAACAAAAGGAAGTCACTTGGTTATATTATCATTGTAGTTTTCAGGCATGGCACTTTTTATGGCACTCCTTGTCAGTTAGACTTGAGTGGAATGTTGCAACTAGAGGGCAATACTGGAAATGTGACTGCAGTTGAATGTGGCAATGAAAGTGTTAATAAACAAATGGTTGCTGTATTTATCATATTCAGGAAGATGAACTTTTGCGGTGTAAAGTAATAACTAAATTTTGAGTTTAATCTCTTAACAAATTTAAAAAAGTAGGTAATGGATTACAGAACAATGTGCTTTCATTTTAAGTGATTTGTGCAGACAAATCAATATTAAAGCCTGTCGTTTTTCTTCTTTTATTGAAGCTAATAGCTGTGATTACTGCAAATACAAGAATTTGATAGCCTTTGAATAGGTATAGCTTTGACAATGTTTGTTTTAAAATCAGTGCTGCATATGGATTGAGACAAGATGATGTTGTCATCCTAATCATCAAAATGGACATATATATACCTTTTAAAATTGCCGGACGTTTGTATTTGGATTCAGCTGTAGTGAAACGAAATGCATAATTAACATTTTTTTTTTCATCTGTTTTGAAAAGTGTTTAATTTCTAAGAACTAGGCATAGCACCATTGTAATTAAACAATGGTTGCCAAAGTTAGCTTACGTTGTGTGCTTTTTTTGCCTGTGTATGCGGAGTGATTGTCATCTTGTAGTGAAAGTTTCAAAGACAGTTTTAAGGGGGTACCTGGCAGTAACTTCATTTTTTGTTATTTTGGCTGTTAATCCCTTCGACCCCATAGTGACGTACCTGGTACGTCACAAAATTGTGCAATTTTTGCCGGTGTGCTGTACCAAGTACGTCACGGAAGTTGCGATACTCTGGGTTCCCCAATACCATGTAGACGTACCAGGTACGGCATACTAAAACTGCTCTACAAATGCTTTGTATTAAAGGCTATGGGCGAAATTCTGAATCTGCATTGAATTTTACGCATACTCGATTCCAGTTTTTGGAAATTTCTTTACTACTAGCGCTTCATCAGAGCAAATAATCTTCGATCAGTTGCGTTCCTCTCGTCACTGTCGATTTGATTGTAGCTTTGTGACCTTGTATATTGCTTGAGATGAAAAAAACATGGCATATTTAGAAACTACTTTCAATTTCCTTTCAGAAAATGTATACTTTTGTGGGGATAACTGTACAAATAAACGGATCATAGTCAATTTTAAAATATAATCTTAAACACTAGTCGCACGCTGTCGTAATGGCTAACCAAAATAGCTAAAAAACCTGTCATACCCAGGAATGCAAAATGCGTCGTAACGAAGGGGTTAAAAATAAAATAACTAGATCAACTTACTTCCTTCTTAGATGGTAGGAATTGAATATTAAGTGTTACCAACAAATTTTGTTCATTATTGCTTTGATACGTAACAATGTTTACAAGCTATTTTGGATTTTTCAACAAAGCATATATATATGACTCATTGCAAAATAAGAACAGCCCAAATCTACCTGTGTTTACACCCTGTTATGAACTGTCAAATTGTGACCAATAATGGTATCTTAGAGTTTTAAAACACATCATTTCATAAAGATAAAGAATTTACTATTCGATTTTGGGCAATAAAAATGCAAAGATTGCATTTTTTTTCACTTGAAATCAATTTATTTTATTTTCGGGGGTTTTTGTTGTCCGTGTGTGCACACTGTTATTTCGTGGATCTATTTAGATAATTACATGCTGTAAAAGTGCATGTGGCCGTTCCAACCACCAACAGTCGCATCTTCAACAATAACAAAGAAATTGGGCCGAAAATCAGTACCAGCGTGGCCTAAGGCGCATTATGGTCGATATTTTAATGAGTTTGCGTCCGACTTTTTTGTGTGCACACTGACAAAAACAATTTCCATTGTTAAAGCAAGGGCACTAACTCTAATAAACTGAAACAAAAGAAAGAAATGTGTACACATGACATATCACACAACTTCGATGTGACGAACAACTTTCCTTCATTGAGTAATATTCAGTTTTGCATATTTAAATAGCTATATATGCAGTTTAAAAACTATACTTTGGCAGGTAGATTTGGGCTGTTCTTATTTTGCAATGAGTCATATATCTCAAAATCTATTTTTTAAAACTTTGCATACAGGTGACTTGAGATCATGTTGAAATATCTGATATTTATTTTTTTAATGATTTTTTTATTGGACATGCAAATCGGATCACCAAAAAAAGTAGACTCTGGGGTACAACAAAAATGCAAATTAAAAATTTCAGTTAAAATATCAGAAAAAGTAGTTGTAGATTTGTTACAACACACAAAAGGAATATGCATTCAAAATTTCATAAAGATTGATCAAGGAATAAGGGAGATACCAACTCTGAAAGAACACAGGTAACTAAGAAGTAATATATACCACCGTAAATCCCCTTAAAGCAGTTTCTGGCATCCATTATACACCCTCACAGCCCTGAAAGTGTTACCCAAAAACTGAATGTTCACTATGCAGAAA
Source organism: Onchidella celtica (assembly GCA_963931925.1). NCBI lineage: Eukaryota > Metazoa > Mollusca > Gastropoda > Systellommatophora > Onchidiidae > Onchidella > Onchidella celtica. The sequence goes on from OZ007576.1 coordinate 48,316,683, forward strand.
TATCTCACCCTGCTAGTAATTTTTTTAGATTACAGTCAACCTGTGTCAATAAACGAAAAATTTCATGATATTGCAGGGTGCCTTACTACAAAGTGCCGAATGGGATGAAGTTTTACTGGTTAGATGGTTAAAAAACTGCAATACGTCATGGTGCTAACTTTAGGCCTGTCTATCCATGGTGCATCTATTAATGTAAAAATCATTCACAAGTGCCAAGCCATTATCCTGGAAATAAAACTTCCTGTCAGTGTAATGGCCTAACTCATTCATAGACGTAGGCCATTTTGGTTCTGGGGTTGATTCAGCTAACATGGATGATGGCCACTTTTACCTAGAGACATGATGGCCTAAATCTGACTGCATTGCAAAAGAATTTAAATAAGTTTTTTGCGATTTTCTCAGAAGTGCAAAAAATGATTTAGGCCAAAAGGTCAGCACCATGACGAATAAAACTTTTATTGGAGTTGGTTATTATTATTATTTTTATTACTATTATTGTTATTTTGTTTTCATTTTCTTTACTTTCAGCCGAACTGCTACGCAAAGATCATCACAGTGGATTCACAGAAAAAAATAGTCATTTATTCCAAGCGAGACATCGACGTGAATGAAGAGATCACCTACGATTATAAATTCCCATTTGAAGAGGACAAGATTCCTTGTCTGTGTGGTGCACAAGGCTGCAGAGGTTACTTGAATTAGACGGCACCGAGTTTTACATTTATTTTCTTAACACAAATAATGCCGCCTTAATCCCATCACTGCCACTGGTTAGGAACGCCCAGTCATCACCGCAGTAATGCTTTATTCTTTCTCCACTTCTGAAAAAATGAGATATGGCTCCTACTTGACACAACAAAGTGTATTTTGTTATTTCTGTGTCTGTCATGGAGGTATGACACCTTAGGCAGCAGATTTTAAAGCATTAAAAAGTTGTTCTGTCTCTCTGTGAGGCTTCGCTACAAACTTTATAAGTAAGGTGACAGTGTGGCAGGAAAAAAGCTGCAATTTGAGCCTGGTGCCAATGGCTGGCTTATCTGTGAGAGTATTGTCAAGAAATATGACTTGAAGATTCCTCAAATGTTACTCTTTCTTAGTTACTGTAATAATTATTTTCAGGTCTTGTCACTCATATGGCTTTATACTATGGATGGACAAAGAAGTGACCTTTTTAAAGGCCTGAAGATTTTCTGCTTGACCTGCAAATTTTCTAAGCAGGGAATTGAAGAGATTAAGAGCACATGAGACTGTGACAGAAGGGGGTGGTCACAAATGTGAATTTTGGACAAAGAGTGTCCCAAGCTAACATGTCAAATAACACACGAAATCAATCGTTCAGGGTATGTACAGAAATTATGATTGGAAGATAACTTGGCAATATTAACTTCAGGAAGATTTCACTTGAAATTACACCTTGAAATTTAACGCAGATGATGCAAGACAAAATTTTGCGGGAGTCACCTTCTGTAACAGTCTTATCTTATAATAATGAGAGCAGGGGGTAAACTGTCTGTGACGCTTATGCATTTCATGGCCATTCAAGCTAGACACTTGAAAGTTTGCATACTACCGTTTTTAATACTGCCGAGTTGCATGGCTGGCTTAGTTTTTGCGTTTGACTACGTCTTATATTTTTTTGAAAACTGTGAAACGCCTTAGTGTTTAAACCCGGACTAAATTCCTGGTGTAGTTTTTATGATTGTTAGATTGTTGCGTAACGGTGTAGCAAGCGATACTCAGTATCGAAGGCTGTCATTTTGCACAAACTTCTGCATGACGTCTAAGCATATATTTTCATGGCCTTTAAGCGAGACACTCACAATTTTGGTATATCTAGGCCCAGGCCTACTGTTTTTTTTATCCTGTCGAGCTGCATGGATGCCGTAATGTATGTTTATATAATTGTTATGGGTGGCGATTCCGCAACCTCTTTACTGGGCGCGAGCAAAACCGATGCACAGTATCGAATATGCCATTGCCTTTGAGCGTGGCCTGCTTGAAAGTAAACAAGACATGTGCTCAGCTTAATGCTAGACAATGTTGTGTATAGCCTGAAGGGGATGTCCTCCGTCTGTTCGCGCCAGTCAAGAAAACACACTAAAGGGGGGACTTTTGAGCGGGCTTATCAAATGGTTGGGTTTAGTATATGTATGGGACAAAGAAAGAAGAAAGAAAAGGAAAGCGCGGGTTAGGGGAGGTCATCATATTAATTATGTTTGTTTACTTTTTGGTAAGTGGCGCGGACGGGGGGAAGACTTTCCCCCTGAAATTTTGCGACCATGATTGTCCGGTAAGCGAATAGTTTAAAAAACTCAGCATTTGTCTAACCTGTCTTTGCAGACTCTCAATCTCTTTTGTTTTGTTTGCCACTCACCGTTCGGAGAACGGGTGCATTTACTAGTATATATAATGGCAGCTTGTTCATATGGATGAAGATACATACAAGTAGTGAATGATTAATTAACAACAGTGATGGTAGTCTCTCGAAACTGAAAGTGGACAATACGTGTGGTTGAAGAAAATCCTTTTTTCACTCCTAAACAAATTCACCCGCAAGCAGCAACTTCTGTAATCATCCATTTAGACAAGTGTCCTTTCACATTTTGGACACTTTGATTGTAACGCACACAGAAATTTGACTCTGCTGTTGTTTTGTTTATGTTGAGTCTGCATCAACTCATCATGTAGGTCATGTATACTGAAATATTGTTGATGTCAAACTGCTTTCTTTCATCTCCCCAGCTTTACAGGACCTCTGCCAGCTACTGATATACACCATTTTTTTCTGTTTCTTATTTGTCAATTAACTCATTCCAACTGAAGGCAAGCTGCAGTTGTGCACATCTGGTGCCCAGGCAAAAGCAGTTAATTCTAATTACTTCATTAAATGTTGTTTGTTTAAAAGTTTGTTGTGGCACTTAAATATCAGTGTATTTCAATGAAATGAGGTCTGCGTTACTGTAGAAATGGACAAGGTTTAAGAAAGTATATACATGTAACCTGTTGCACAAGAAATAATTTAGAGTCACGCTTAGTGGCATTTCAGTCAACTGAGAGTTAACACTAGCCTCAACGTGATTGTGTTTCACTTTCAGTCTTTGGAAAAGCAAAGCCATGTATTCGCTTTCAGTCTGGCAGTGAAAACTAGAAACAATCTATTATTTAGCCTACTTCCGTTTAATAAAGTTTGTTGCCAGCATACAAGGGCAAGAAATGGCCAACTGCAAGACGCATTTGGGTGTGTCAGGTTGAGACGGGACAAGAAGCATTTGGTTGCAGTGGTTTGGAATGAGTTAATCAGAATGTTGTTCACCTCCTTACTGCTTCAGTCCCTGTGCAGCTTCCCTGAATTTGCTTACAATCTTCCATTTTCTACTCTGTCTTACTATTTAATAACTGTGGTTAAAATGTGCTGTCAAAATATGGCAAAAGAAAGGGGAAAGGTTGTATGTTACAAAACTAGGCATAAGAGATGATCAAGACATGTTACAATGAACCAGAATTGTCACCTCACAGATTTTCTGTGGTCTTCTGAAATATTTTGTCAGTCACAAAATGTGCTGAATTCCTTTGATTTTATCCTTTTTGATGAACTAGATCTACATAGACTAGTCACATAATGAAAACAGATGAAAATGAAATTAAATTTGCATTTTAACCCTTTGAGTGCTGACTAAAACAATTGGTGTATATAAGAATTGTTTCATAAGAATGAAAATCGTGGACTAGGATAGCAAAACAATTGCACATTTAGAATGTTCTAAAACCCAGCTAATTTGAACCATACTGGCAGCTCTATGCACTGGAAGGGTTAATTATTAGCCAGCTCACCATTTATATAGACACAATATAGATGTCTGTCTTTATAATGTTTCCCTTCTCTTGAGCCTGCAAGTGGTAAACAAGATAATTTATGTCAAATGTATTCTTCTTTGTGAGTTCAGACAATAACGAACATGCAAAATGCAGCTATTAAAGACTTTCAGGTCTTCTTTGAAATCCTAAGTTTTGGATAGCATGCAAGGGAACTGATGTACATTAGTTACTACAAAACGTATAACATTAAATTTCTTTTCCTTATGTTTTCACCCCAGTCTTGGAATGTAATTTGCATTGTTGATTGGCAGCTCTTAATTTGTGTGATTATTGGTGAAAATAAAGAAAACAAAATGAACTGTTTTTGGAAGAAAAAAAAAAAACAAAAAACAAAAACAAAAAAAAAAAGGGTTCTATCGTTACTTGTGCTAACGTCCAACTTTCTGCATGAGGTGATTCCTGCCTAACATGTGCAAAAGGGTTTGAAATGAGCAAAATATTGTGATTGTGCTTACATAATGGCCTCTGTCATTTACAGTCCTGAGAAACACAAGTAAAACTTTAAATATTTTATTGAAGTGAAATGGGTGTCTCAGATTTGCTTGTTTACATAATCTAGAAAGAGCATAAAGGGGCAATGCAACTTGAGCCTAAATCTGATTTTGACCAATATGGTAAGCACAGTGGTGGTATTTGGTATCAATTAATTTACTGGCTTGTTGCTTTTGATCATACTGATGATGTTGTTAAGTCATTGTACATATTTGTTGTGTGTATATTTTGCTTCATACCTTCAGGTGTCTGTGAGAATTAGTTATGATTGCTGCACTTTCAAAGTATCATACATACACAAACCTGCTCACATTGCATTTTGATTCATGAGCCAGTTTCATACTATAAAGAATTTGATTGTTTATTTATGAATATGTAGTGATTGTATGTATGTGAGGGTCAAAAATAGTGCAAGTGCGAACTTGTTGTAAGTAAAATGTATTTATTTTGCTATTGATATTCAGCACATTTGTAGTGAACTTAGATTGGCAAGTCATATCTGGTCAATTGGATACCGGTATTACAAATGAATACATTGTGTAATAGAATGACTTTTTTCATTGTAGCAAACAAACCATGCAAGAGGAAAATCTGTTCTGTTTGATAGTTTAGTATTATCTCTTGTGCTGGACTAATATTCATGACATGTTCAAGAGATGAGCCAAACGGCTTCGACTTTTGGCTACAGTAAGTTCCTTTCACATTTGATTGTCCATTTCGCATACTGGTGTCCTGATGATAGTGGTGGTTTTGAGTTTTGGCTTACCATATATTACTGTTTCTGATAATGTTTTAAACTCTCACAAAGTGACTTATCAACATTGCTAAACAGGTTTGAATTTATTTAGCTGAAACATTTTTGCCATTTATACAAGAATAACAAAAGTGATCTTTGAAATGCCTTCCTGTATAAACAGGCATGGGAACTGCTGATGATAGAAAAATTTCCTGAACATTTGAAGTAATCCATCATGGCCAATGGCAACTCCTAGGCCCATCCATATTGGACAGTACGCTACAATGTTTACTAACAGTGGTTGTATATCCCTTTAAAAAAAAAATCGTATCATCAAAACCTGGGAATCAGGAAATTTCCAGAGAATTTCAATCCCTGTGTAAAATGAGAAAATCATTGATATGTCAGTTTGTGAGAAGGATGATTTCATAACTGTCAAAAGGTGCACATTAGAAAAAGGAAATTTTGTCCAAAGGCAGAACAAAGCATTTTAAGTGGTCCAGATTTTATGATGATAAATAATTTTTATTACACACTGTAGTTTTGATATTTGCAGAAATTGTTAGAAAGCAAGAAAAAGTGTTTTTTGTTTTGTTTTTTTTATTTAAAAAAAGGCAAAAAACTTGTGGGCTCACAGCAAAGTTAAAATATGGCAAAAGCAGAAAAAAAAAAAGCTCTATTTTGCAAAGCTCCACTTTAGAAACAAACAAATGGATAACTGTACAAAATACTGAAAATAAAAGCTGTATAGTTTTCGTGTTGCTCGGCTTTGCAAAATAAAACATTTTTACTTTAGACGCTTGTCAACTTTGTTCACTTAACTATGGTCGTTTTTTTTTTATGTGTGCGAGTGTGTGATTAAGTCATTTGTAGTGCTGATGTACCTCAGTCATTTTAAATCACTGGAAGGCAGTTAATAATATCGAGTGCAGATTTTCTCTCTTAATGGCCAATGTTTCTTGGTTACTTGTATTGTTTTTTCCTACATTTTTATCCATTATGTAGATAGCCACATCATCATTACATCTCATTCTAACATTTGAAAAACAACAACAACAACAACCATACACTGTAACTATTCATGAAAATGCTGTAAAATTTATGTGTTGTAAATATTTGTATCATTGTGAAATAACATTTCTATGACAGATTGTGAGAAAATGAGAAAAATAAAAATAGTGGAAAAGAACCTTGATTTTTTTCTTCTTCTTGTTTTATGTACATTGATGTGTATTTTGGTGATCAAGTATGTTTGTTTTCTGAAATACATAATGTAGTAGCAAGTTGCAAAACCACGTCAGTAATTTCAAGGTAAGCCCTAGGCCTAGAAACATGGATGTCGCCTGAATACTTTTAACACAATGCAGTTTGTGATGGACGAGTAAAACTGGGGGTATTGTTTGTGTCATGCTCAGTGAGGACATTTTTGAAAGTTGAGCCTTACGTTTTCCACTGCCTTTTTATCTGATACCAGCTATGGTCCCGGGGTAAATCTGTTTACAGCTGTATTAGTTTCAGTTCTGGGTGATTATAAAGTAATGGATCTGCTTCACCTTGTAGGTTTATTTGTTGTTGTTTGTTTGTTTTAGATATGTCTTGCTGCACTCACTTTGCATATTAACACCTATGCACCCCATCAATATTCATTAAGTGGCAAGAATCAGCACAGAGGCTAAATTAGCCTTTTGTTGCATAGTATGTTCAAAACTGTGTGTTCACGAACTGAACTCCCATTAGACACACTATACATAAGAGTTACAGAAGCACAAAGACTCTGGCGATGGGAGTGAGCGTAATGCTGCTTTACTGCAGTTTAAAAAAAGAGCACTACACATCCATAGAAATGGGCAGGGTTCAGAATGCCTGAAGTGCATTTGTAATAATATCCAGTGAAACGTTTATCCCACGTAACATGGGGTACCCCGACCGGTAGGAAACAATTACAGTCTTCATATAAATATTGGAGAATATCAAGACAGCTGCTGCTTCTGCATGTAGGACAACTAAATGTACTAATGTCTACAAAGTTGGAAATACATTTTTGTGGACAATTGTTAAAGAGTGTAACTGTTCAAATGTCTCTTTACAAAATTATGTAACACAAAGGTTAGCATTCATGCTTTCCAAAGATGCTGATAACAGTTCTGATGGCATCTTTAATATTAATACTAATCAGCTCTTCCACACACTCAACCACAGACAAGATGAAATCACAAAGCAATTTTCAATGAAAGCTGTATTATGTCTACCTCTATAACAATAAAATGACAAAAGATGGAACAAACACACAAAATGTTCTCTTGAACTCATTCTTTCGCAAACTGCCCTTGTCTCAAAAGCAAAATTTTCTTTCTCAGTTCATACAATGTAATGCTCCCAGCTATCCCTGTATTCAAGCTTTCAACTGCTTCACTCATTGGTATTGTGATGTACTGCCCATAATGACTGTAGGCAAATTGCTTGGCCAAGGCACTGAGGCCTTCTGTTTCTCTTCCAACTACCAGTGTCACACTGCCTAAATCTTTGTCATCCACTGCAATGTTCTGCTGCTGACTTGCCGTTACTTGAATCTTAGAGTAATCAAATACTGTCAGAGGTACTTTGTGAAAAGAGTACGCCCTTTTCTCTGCATGGAACTCCCGATGTAACAACTTTTTATCTTTCACCTCAGAGTCCACGTCACTGTCTGTTTCACTGTCGGAATCTGTAAGCTCACCGGCATCCATGACTGGAAAAAGCACATTTATGAAATGGGTCAAACATCTGGAATTGAGAAATACATTTACTCTGAATTTCTAAAGCAAGGGTCAGCATTCTCTTTGTCTCTGTAGGCCACAATGCATTTTAGTGAGTCGATGGTAGGCTAGATAGTGCCTTTTAAAAAAAAAAAAAAAAGAGCAGAAAAACAGTGGTGTCTCTCAAGTCTGTGCTCTCATCAAGAGAGCTGGATAAGCATGGTATCCCGATATTTGCTTGCAGGCCGGTCGTAAGTTGCTGACCCCTGTTCAAAAGAATAGTCATTTCAGGAATTCCTTGCTTTCAATAACATGACCATAGTTGTAACACATTCACTTTAACATTTTTAAAAATTTGTTTGGTAAATTGCTGGTTGTGTGTAAGATAAATAAGAAGGAACAGAGTGCACAAAAAAAAACATAAATTGTGACATTCAATAAGTATGTTCGTTGTCAAATTTAGTAATTCTTTCAGCAATGCTTTATTCAACCTCCACTTTTTATAAAAACTGAGATAAGCCATGATATGGCATAATGAGTGGTTCATTAAATTGAAAGGCTGAACTCTATGAAAGCCATAATAAGTACAGCCCAATCCACTTATCTCGACATGGCTTTTGTCGACATTCTGGGTACCCCGACACAATTTTTAAGTCCCAACCTGTTCCTTCTGTAATGCTACTGAATATTTCCCGGTAACTCGACGTGTTATACCATTCTTTCCTCTTATACTTATATCGACACATTTCTCCCCGATCAGGGCACAACAAGTGTTCTACATCTAATACTATGCAATCGAAAATGCCCAAGCAACTCCCTGCATATAAGACCTCCATTTCTTTTTGCGGTGCTGGCCCGGAGGGGCAGGGGAGGGGGTGTGTGGACACAGAGAATGACCCTTGACTTCTGTAACGTAATTGTGGGGTGCCATTATAAGCGCCCGGCAGTAAAAGTACAGAGTACTACAGACTGAGTAATTTTTTTTTTTTACAAAGCTATTCGTGCCCTGTTGATACTAGGCCTTGACCTAGATCTCTTGATTAACTGCCGTACTGTGTGTGTACAGGTATCATCACTTCTTCTGAAGAAACAGTCAGGTCGAGGTTAAAAAGAAATAGTAAAACAATGCACATTTGGTGTATAGCTAGCTACAGCATTTTGTCGATACTGGCAAATCTTTGCCACGTAACCTCTTCACACAGCAGTGATATTGGAGGACGGGTGACAGTATGCCGATAATTAAAAGAAAAAGGGACATAATTCCGTTATTTATCGGACACTTTTCCCACAATGGTTATAGTCGTTTCCCCCCCCCCCCCCCCCCTTTCTGTTCCACCAGTAATCTGCTATTTCGACTTTCTCTTTACTCGACGCATGTCAGACAGTCCCACTGATGTCGAGATATTAGGATTGCACTGTGAGTATTTTACGAAACTAAATTCTTTGTTTCTGTGTGTTCATAATACCTCTTTCAACATCTTCACTTTTAAGGTGTCCATCAAATGCCCTTGCTAGTGTGTCTGCTGGTCGAGAACTGGCAAGAAAAACTTGAGTTCCTTCATCTAAATAATTTGGTATATCCACCCAACTCAAGCCAGTGTAGATTGGAAGGCTGAAGTGACCACCCATTGCAGATCTTAGTACTTTACTCTCCCACATGTTAACACTTCCTGAATTGAGAAAAATGAACACAAAATAAATTTCAAATCACCAAAGTAATAAAAGCTAAGCATCTTATATGGGAATTGAAAAATCTTCATAAGGGAGGGAGAGGGAGAGAGAGAGAGAGAGAGAGAGAGAGAGACACAGAGAGAGCGGGAGAGGGAGATAGAGAGAGAGAGAGAGAGAGAGAGAGACAGACAGACATTGGTGGGGTCTGGAAAATCTTCCAAGGGCTGAAAATGAACTTCTCGACAGGCCCAGCCGTAAACATGCATTATTTCATATCTTTATGAATACACAAATGACAGCAAAGAAATCTCGATAGAGTGAACAATTCCCACCTATGAAATATAAAATACATGTATTGTGAAGTCAGGGGAAAAATGATTTCATTACAGCTATGATTTATTTGTCTTTCACAGTTGACAAACTTATCCTAGGGTATTTGCTAACTTCATATTGTTCAACATACAATCTGTATTATAAAATACATGTTTGATTCTGAGATTTGAAACTAGATAATTATTCGGTATGACTCAGGGGGTCTTAAGCAAGACCATGTTTTTGAAACAGCCTTTCAAAGTATTCTCCCCCACTCAACATGCAAAGTCCCATCTGGTATAAACAACAAATCAAATAATCAGATCTCCCAAATGGCAGGTAACATTGTGGAAATCTTGTTTCTAGATGCTTCCCTTGTTGCCTCAAGGCTTTGAATTTTGCTTCTGAGAAGTTCTTCCTTAACAAATAGGAACAAACAGAAAAATTAAGTCGCAAGGGACTGGGTCATGTGGGTAATGAAGATGTGATATAACAGATTGATTGATCGATTGAATCAGAATCCTGGCACACCGGACATCCCCATAAGCACTCCTCTCCCCGCTCCAAGATCCATTTGAGGGTTTTCCTATTGATTGTTCCTGTGGCTAGCTGATTCCACATTCACATTGACATAACAGAAAAGGACCCTAACTAAAGGCAAATTCACATGTTTGTAAATCTATAACATTCAGTATACAATTCAATGAGAACCAGGATAATTTTGCTTGGAACTGAAATTAAAAAAAACAACAACAACAACAACTTCAATACTAACAATTCTACATAATTATTAACATATACACGTACATGACTGTACAACAAATTTATCCCACACATACAACAAACGATGTACAATCTACACCAAGCTAACTTTTTCCAATCAGATTAATGCACATCTGAAAAAGATCTCCCTGATTACGGGCAAGTCTACAATGGGTACTAAAGAAATTTTCTTCCTTCAACATTTAACATATGTCAAGGTATTATGGATTTTCCTCTAAAATTTATAGAAAACAAGACAGAGTTTTCAGTAATGACCACAAAAATATTATAACCCGTGGCCAAAATGTATATTGAAATCTGTATATAATGACAATGGATTGGCAAGGCCATTCTCCATGAACTCCTCCATCATCATAGGTGGTAGAGATGTGAGATTTTCAGGCTTGATATAGTTCATTCCCAGCTGGTGTCTGGTAAAGAAAAATGCCTAATTTATGCTTCCTTTGATTTTTTTTTGTTTTAAATATCTCGGGAAGTGTGTGATTACCGTCAACTTTAAAGACCGCCCGGCCATTAACCTGTGACCTATGTTAACTACAAAGTCCCACACACACGCTCATGATACGGGAGTGAAAGAGAATTGGTGCAAGATCAAAGTAAAAATGTTCCAAATACAGATCGGTAGGGACAACTGTCCTCATGGATTTTCTTGCTGAATAAACTAAGTAAATGAAAAACGAGTTACATACGGTGTAGTATTTTCACCAGATTCGCCTGTCAAAGTTCCCAACAGATTGGACTACAATAGACTTCAATGAAATAAGGGATGGGGGATGGCATATAATTACCTCTTGTTGACAGAATACGTTTACAACCAACTGCGGCAGCTGTGCGTATCAGTGTACCTGCATTCCCAGGATCCTTCACACTATCAAAGATAAGAGTGATTGGCAAGGGATCTGCTATTGGTGAGATTGCTTCTCCTTGTGATGGTTTCTTAAAAACACCTGCGAAAAAGAGTACATGTACGAAATCATATTATAATACAGCACACACGTAATATTACAATGGCTAATTTATGCTCTGTGGAACATAGATACCATGATAGGAGAGTGCAGAGTGCGAGTCTTACTTATGCCTTACAAAATATTGTCTAGTCTGTCTTCACCAGTCTTAGATGCACATATCAACTGTTCACATCATATCATTTCTCTCTTGTAAGAAATCTAAGATTTTAGTCTGTCAACACCTGCATAGCGATATCCATCGAATTACTGACAACTGGAGCACTTCTGTTGAACGTCACCTTTATTTCTGTTTGAGAAAAAGAAACCATCTGATCTTTTCTCAATCTCAAAACTAATTCCAAAACAAACACACAGTGGGGACACGGTGGTCTAGAGGCAAGGCAATTGCCTCTCATGCTGAAGGTACCGGGCTCGAATCCCGGTCGGTGCAGGCATGTTGGAATTTTGGCATTTTTCTCATTTCCTGTCCCTGATTCTATGGTAGGTAGATTGAGCACCTACACTTCTCGGATGAGGGCGAAAAAATTCGGAGGGTCCATGTGCACGTTGAAGATATCTTGGCAGTTGGAAATTGAAAAGAGCAGGCCGAACAGGCCACTACCGGGACAAAATTAGATAAAATTTATCCCTATCACCCCCCTAAAAAAACGCCGACTGACACTGCACAGTGGTAACGACGTGTCTGCTCCAGTTATAACTGGGCTGCAATGACACTAAGGCAAATTTCCTAAATGGGACTAAAGGAGTATACAAAATACAAATACAAAAAAGTTTATAACAGAACCTATTAAAAAATGGTGGAAATTTTGCAAATAGCCAAGTAAAATAATGTCATTACAAGGAATTGTTGCACTCACCTATAAGTCCAGCAGGTGTCACTGTGTCTGACCATGTCTTCATGTCTCTGTACAAGATTTTGTAAAGATCAACACCTTGAAGTAACTCCACAGGAAAACGATTCAGGACTTCGGGATCACAGAAATACAGACTCTTTGCCTGTGCTCCTAGTAACAGGGCATCTTTGATCAGCCTTTGTCCCTCTAAAAATATAGTTTCTGTGTCTCTACCCGGCTGTTTGGATTTGGATGGCAGAATGGTTCTCCTGAAAAATTCAAATCTTCTATTACAACCACAACTGAAGTAATATCTTATGAATTTTAAGTAACACGAACAATTTCTTCCTATGATCCCAGAAAATCTTCCTCATTCCAGAATATCTATCACATGGTATGTATTCCTTAATCACTTCTACTAGACTTTGTGAAGACTTTTTATGGGAAAATGCCAGCATGTAATCATTGTAGAAGAGAACATACTAAATGGAAAAATGTAACATGACATTATTATTCTTATAGTTATAATCTTAAATTTTTCTTTGGAAAGAGTTCCATATGTCCCAGCCACCAAGACCTACCCCTAATCTTGTTCTTATCCTGAGCCCAAAACCTGATCTTATCCCAACTCAGCCCCTTATCTTTCAACCAGAATAAAATTAAGGTTTAGGGTAAGGGATAAGGTCAGGCTTAGGGATAGGTTTGGGTATTGTGTCTCGTTGTTCGGGTCGTATCATAAAACTCTTTTCTTTCTTGCAACATGGCAATGCACCTATAAAAACAGTATACTGCAAAGAAACCACCGCGTAACTTTGATCCCTAATTCCCAAATTAAGGAATTCTTACACATGTAAATGTGCTGCTCCCATGATTAAATAATTAACTCGGCTGTGTAAGAACCTAGATCATGTGTGAGGTGACGGTAATCAGAGAAAAGTCAAATGGGAAAAAAGCAGAAAAAGAGGACCACTCAAGGCCATGACTTCAGGAGCAACTGAGGGCAGAGCAGCCCCCCCCCCCCCCTAGAAAAGTCAAATGGGAAAAAAGCAGAAAAAGAGGACCACTCAAGGCCATGACTTCAGGAGCAACTGAGGGCAGAGCAGCCCCCCCCCCCCCCCCCCCCAGGTGTGTTGGTCCACTGGATGAATGTCTCTATTAAAAAAAAACAACAACAAAGCAAATAACATAACTTGAGTGTTTTTCCACATGATCTTTTTTTTTCCCTGATGTCTAAGGGGAACCAGGTGATCCCAACACATTTTTCAACTTTGGGTACATTGGTACCCATGAAATCGTCTATGTCTTCATATAGATCCATGGGTGCCAGCAACGGAGCCATCTGAAACCTGAAGATCACTTTGATCAAATCAGGTAAACCTGAAGTCGCAGGCATTGAGCAATGTAGTGATAAATTTAACAACAAACCTACCAACTAAATGATACCTAAAGCGCATAAGATATATAATAGTTTTTAATACCAATACTGTATAAAAGGCAAATTCCAATATAATATATCAGGCAACACAAAACACACTTTACATGTCACAATAATGTACCACAGTTACTGAGCATTTTGTGTACACCTACTACTTTCTACGACTACGGGTGCAAGACAATGTTTCAGGGGATGCGAAAACTTGGATTCGGAAATTTTAAAATGACAGTGTACATGCCATCTTCAAACCAGATATTGCTTTTGTAGGGGGTGCAAGAATATATCAGAAGTTTTCCAGGGGTGCGGGGTATAGAACTGTTGGGAATCGGCGTTGTATGAATAATGTACGTGACTGCAACAGTTTTAGTTCTGAAAGATGAATACTATTTCCTAGTTATATCTGAATGTGGAAAAAATTTCTCCAATAAGTTTGTAAGACCTATCACAAACACCCAATGGACAAAACATGTAATCATTACTTTTGTGCATGTTTATTATTTTTGTGTCTCATAAGCCAAGAAAATAAAATAGATCCTGTTGTGACTGTCTCCCTTTCAATTCAACACCGTTAAGCTGAGTTTTCAATATGAAAATAGAAACAGGACATGAGCAATGTCTAAACCTTTCAACTACTTCAAGTAGTGAAATAGAAAGAATGTTTTGCACATGGAAACACTCTTTCTTCTTATCACTTAATGGAGTGTTGACATTTTCCGTTTCCGTACACATGAAAACACGGCTTTGGTAATATGCCATTGTTCGACTCCCACTACTTACGGCCTCTAATAATCTATGGTTAATAATAGAAGTGTCAGACCTATAGGCTTCACTCATGCTTGATGTATGAGGACTTTTATTGGACTTAATAAAGTGAAATCTGGCTATGCTGATGATATTGATGCTGGAGAACTAGAAGAATCTGAGGCAGGCCCATTTAGGCCTTTCTATTGTACTCTGTAGTTATCTCTACACTTTAAAGCATCCATCATCAAGTTAGATCTAGTACAATGATTATGTTGCCGATCATGTGCCAATACAGATCTATGGGGCATGCTTGAACTTGATCTAGTTTTTTACGTAACAGTGTAACATGCAAATCAGTCTGCACAACACATTCCACATTTACAATACATATGGAACCAGCCCACCGGATATATTCTGAACAAAAGCACCCATCATCAATCAACAATAAAAGTTCAAGTAAATCTACCATTGCAGGCATCTACTTCTAAAGTAGGCCTAATATTAGTTATAATTCTGGTGCAGGCCTACTAATTCTGATGCAGGCCTAGAACATGAAGTCAGCGCAACACATGATAGGCTACGTTCACTCATAAAACACACGGTACAAGAGGGTCTTGACCAGACACAGTGCGTTATCTCATGACCCAGTAACTCTCCGCTCACTTTCAAATTCGCCTCGTTGTCAGTGCGATTAAGAGCAGCTGATGCATGTTGAGCCCTAGATCTAAAGGGTTCTGCAAATCAGCCAGAGCCAGAACACGACAGTAGACGACATAGTTTAATCCATGACGATATGCCTTTGGACAGGGTTAATGCTAAAAATAGAGTGCAGAGCAGATCTCTCCAACTCACACGTTTGCGCTTTTTTGTTTTGATTAACCAATTGTTGTTTTTTTTATGTATTTAATTCTTCAAATAGTGAATCCAGAGAACAAATTTTTGAGACATAGTGAAAATGGAATTACGGTATATACCGGAGGTCTGGTATCCATGTATATCTAGATCTACTCTCTATGAGAAATCAAAAGATCTGAGGCATAGGCCTAGGCCTGTTGTGAAAGAGGACAGAAAACTGGATCTAGACATTAAAAACAACAAACTCACCCAAGTCGAATGTCACCTTCTTGTATTTTTTCATACTTAAGGCCAGATGGAGTTTCGAAAAGCGTATTCTTTTTCAATATCTTGTCCTTCTTCTTTTGATTAGCTTTTTGATCTTTCTCTTTCAATGCCGACAACGCACTTTCTTCACGGAGATTCCTGATTGCTTCTTCTTGAAGAGGATCGCCGGGTGCGTAGGGATACTGCGTATTTTTCCTTGGATCATAATCTGTCTGCTTGCCATGCCGTGTTTTGTATACTCTAACAGATGCTAAGTAAATCGACTGCACTTGCAGTTTAACGTTTGAGGAGGCAATAAACTGAATCTTTTTCAGTTGCGCTGACACGGATTTGCAAGCACATTGTAGGGCAGGTCGAATGGCAGCCGCCATTTTGACCAGTATAAGGTCACGTGACGTGTTTGATTACAATCATGGATACAGTAACAATTTTAATAGCAGATGCCACTTTTCTGTGCTTATTAAGCACTGCTTAGTCGATTTAGTCATTCGGACAAAGTGTAAAGTTACGAACCCCCTGGCCTTGTACGTGTATGTAGGTTTTTGGAAAGCTCTGGCATGCCGATTAGTGATTTGCACAGAAGCATTGGGTCTATCCACCATGTAACTGGCTATGTACAGTTCATGCATCCGTCCACGGATCATTAAATTACAGCATGGCAAGACTCATTTTGCAAGCAGACTCTGTGCAAATGGAATAAGTGTAGATGTAAGCACTTAGAAAATATATATAGGGTCAATTTTAGTAATTTATGTTTATACAAGCATAAAAGCTGCACTTCGCGCAAACCCCAACCACTGCCCGGCTCATCACTTTCTACCCTCTGTAGCAGGTATTCCTGTGTTCTAACCTCACTGCAAGCATGCTGAGTAGTTTACATCAACCGGCACGAAATGTTCACACCATGGTTCACGTGCTCGTGAAAAAAAAGGGATCGGAGGAGAGCAGTCAAAGACCCAAAGCAAGATAAAAAAACTGAAAGGCAAAACCAATAAACAAAATCCAAACTTCAATGCACCCTCCACAGTATTTGAAACCTATATGCAAAATTTGTTTACTATAGGTGGCCTCATAAAAAAAAAAAGCCTTTTGCGTTCAAAGCTGGAGAAGTTGTGCATTATATATATATAAATTTATTCATTTTTTGATAAATGCCAATTTTATTTCGGAGACTCATCATTTTTGTTTGTTCTCCGTCCAACTGACAAATGGCTTTTGTTTCTCCATAATGATTATTATGATTTGGCTGTTGCATTATTTGCGTTTGTGATCACCATAAAAAACAATCTGTTCTTTGAGCTTTTTTTGCGCATTATTCTTATGTGGTAAATAATTTGAAAATCTACAATTCCAAAAAAGTCCGAGCTAACATGTAAAACTTGTTCATGCATTTCATTTTCAGCCATGTTTCTTGTCTCAACAGTTATTAACTTATATCTTACTTCCATTTTCAAATCTCGTGGAGTTAATATTGTTAAGTGTGCTTAGCCCTTCTCCTCAGAATGGATTTGTCTACTGGTATCGATTTTTGTATCCTTATTACTGAATAAGGATGTCATTCTCAAGTCATGTGGACATTTACAAACAGGAACACAAAAAAAAAACTAGGAAACAAAAAGGTGTGATGAGGAAAATGTAAATTTTATGTAGAGAAAGGAGATGGAGATGTGGAGGGATTTTTCAAAAATAGGTATTGATTTCGTTATCATATTCAACAAAGTTATTGGCAGTCGATTAATTAAGTAGTATCGATTCCCACTTCCAGTTTGTAATAAAAGCCAGACAGTGTCAAGGGCAAAGGTAGATAATCATGTTCTTGAATTGTTAATATTTTGAAACTGCAAAATTTTGAAGCCTGTTTATTAAGAGGTGCATATCTTCAAAGAATAATGCTAAACCCAGGTGTTTGAATGAAAACAAAAAGGTTTGAGCAAGGTTAATATAGGAATAAATTTAATATATGAGTTTATGCAAAATGAGGTCAAACCCATAACGGCCGACAGTGTGTGGATTGTGTGTCATATAAGAAAAACCCAAAATTTATTTATAGTACAGAACAGCCACTTTGGGGAAACCCGGGTGTTCACTGGCTCCTGCTTCCATGTAGCGTCGAGGTCGGCGGTCGACCAAGGTACTCGCACGGCTAGTCGTGCCCAACTAGCCTGTAAAGCTTAGGGTCTGGCGAGTTTCCTCCCTTAAGGCTCTTCTGAGGGACTGAGAGTTGGGGTGGAGTTTGGTCGGGGGTAGGCCGGACAAAACACACGGATTAGAACCTACTTCCTTTGATCTTAAGGGGCAACTGGTACTTAGTATTAGACTCAGGATCGTCCATGTCATGGGAAAAGTGCTCTCGCAACCACATATTCAAACGGCACACGTAGTGTAGCTATGTAGGGTAATGTGTGCTGGAGTCCCCGTGCCACTTTTTTTTTGTTTTTATTTATTGACTTATTATTTTTTTGACAAAACAGTAGTCACAATTATTATCTCCTGTTTGTTTTGTGTTGTTAGCATTTTCTATTTTGAACGTTTAAATTGGACACAAGTTCAGTTATGTATAATGAAGCTTTTTTTTTTTTTTAATGTATAGTTCTTTAATAAGGGTTTATTTCTTATGGTTTTCTGGAAGAAGACCTCGGTCTAATTACAGAGCCTATTTGTCAGCGAATACTCACGAATATTATCAGTGTTGTGTTAATTGTTATCCAGCAAGACCATTTTGATTTAAAGGCAACTGGAATTTGGGTATGGATTAGATTTTGGAACAAGGTAAGCATTGCAAAGACTGTGCCGTATTGCTTAATCTTCAGTAGTTCCAACGTGGCATGTCGCTGTAATCTTATGATGGCAGTGAATCTACACTATATACATGATTGTTTTTCACGTAATAACCAAACAAGTCACATTTCATGTTAAATACACTTTTATTAGGAAGTGAGTTGCTGCTACAACTTCCTACAACAATGCTCTAATGTTGCCTAATGTGCGTGGGATTTTTTTTTCTCTAAAAGAACATTGATTTGCAACCCTTCATCCCCTGCAGATAAGTATTTGGAAATTCAACGATCCATCGCGTACTATCCTTAATGGATAGAATTCATTTGAGGGTTACATCAATAACAATATTAACCTTTGCACATCACCCTGAGCTATGCTTAAGCACCTCAGTGCTGTGACTTTACTTGCTATATTAATTTCTTTTTTTCTTCAGACACCTATGAGACAAGTCTACTCATGTCATTTGCAATGTAACAGGCTAATAAGGATATTTCAGACAAACAGTATATGTATGTTCTGTTGGTACAGGTTGCTGTGGACATATGCATAAATTCTCAAAAACTGGCAAGCAAGTATCATTTGAATGATTTAAGTCAACAAATATTGTTACATTTATCATCAGGAGAAGAGGAACAGATGAGATTTTGATGAAGGTAAAGTTGGCTTGTGCACTTTTCTGGCAAGACAAGAAATATGATAAGTATTATGGGGCCTTTCTATTTTGGGTGACCTTATATAGGCTTCATATATGTAGCCCCAATAAACACTCCCCTTAATAATGAAACTACATAAGGTCACTCATTATATAACGGAGTATTTATTGGGGCTACATGTAGCCTTCCTACCAACCCAACGCCTGAATCATTATTTAGGCTACCCGTTTCTCGCTACGGTAATGTTTATCTCTGGTTAGCCCAAATTGTTATGAAGGCTACATGTAGCCCCAATAAACACCCCCTTCTATTTTTATTTCTCAGGTGGAGGTGGAGCAGAAGCTGGGCTGTGCTTTAACAAAGAATTTACAGAAGGTATAATGCACTTTTTTTTCCCTCGAGTTAAGTTTGTTGGTGGAGAGCAGGTCAATTATGTCATTTTTTCACTATAAGATAAGATAAGATGAGATATGACTTTATTATCCTGTTTCCAGGAAATTTGTTGTCACAGCATTCAGTAACAGTACAACAGCAAATACAATATCTAAGACCTACACGTCTTTAACGCACACCGCACACACGCACATTGCTCACACAACATTACCAACAAGTATACACACAAACACACACACTGTAAGAACAATCCATTAGGACAAACTAACAACAGCATACTACATCAGGAAGCACTGCTAATTCGAATTGCGGATGGCAAAAAAGATCGTCTATAACACTCGCTGTTTGTTTTTAAATACAGTATTCGTCCATTTCTTTGGGATCGGACTATCTGATGGAACAAGGGGTGGGAGCAATCATTTAGAACTGATTTTAGTTTCTGTTTGCACGAATGCATAAATAACTCATTAAAGTTCACGTATTCACTGTTAGTTAGATGGCAAGCTATTCTGATAATAGAGTTGTTAATTTTGTTCTTGTCTTGCTCCTTTGCATTTCCTCCCCAGGCTGTAAAACAAAATACATGTAGAATGATACTCTGGATAGTTGATTTATAAAACATCTGAATGAGTGTTTTATCTACATTAAATGATCTAAGTTTCCTCAAGAAATACATTCGTTTGTTTTCCTTTGCGTGAACTGAGGTGGTATGAGCGTGCCGGTCGAGTTTGGAGTCAACATGGATTCCCAGATATTTATGAGACTCGACTCTATCAACATTTTGATTATAAATTTTAAGTGGTGGAAGTGATGTGGCAGTTGTTCTGAAATCAGTTACCATTTCCTTTGTTTTCTTTACATTTAATAATAAGAAGTGATGGGGCTGGATCAGAGATGACATATGGGAACGAGTACTATTTGAGTTACACAACTGTAGTTGGGCACACATTTCACATTCTGGGTGTTAATCACCAGGCTGGGCATTTACTATGAAAATGTTGACCTAGAGAACTAACTCGCCAGGGCGGGAGGCTAACCCCTGCAAACCCAACTATCTCATAGACGCTCCTAAAGTTGCGTCCTTGTAATATCCTTATAGTGTGGCTCATGTGGAAGTCCTTCCGACGTTTGGACCCATCTTGGACTACCACTATAATTAGGTGGATGATAATTATAAATGCCGAGAGACATTAGATAGACTGGACCCAGCCCTGAACAGAATCAAGTAAACAGGGCCTATGAGGTTGGCATACTTGTGTGTAAACCTAAAAGTAAGGGAGTGGTCATTCTGTGCTCGCCTACTGTGTGCAGATCTATGCCTGACCAAGACAGTGGTTACATGCTGCGCTACCTTTCAAGTGAAGGCACTACCAATCACTTTTTGAGAAGGAGAAACTCCTGCAATATAATGATGGCAGCAAAGTGAAAATGCTTTTCTCTTGAAATGAAGGCAAAATTTATTAAAGAGGTGGACGAGGGTGTATAAAAACAGGGCTCAAATCTGTAGGGACAATGAAATTTTATTTTTTCCGGGAGAAGCCCTATATTTACATGAGTGGTTCCCCTTTGACCTTGCTTATAAATGAAGTGTTGCAGTGGTTCGGTGAATGCCGTTGTATTCGAGTTCCACTGCATTCATATCTGATGCAGGGATTCATCTCTAGTGATATTATCTGACCACATGAAATGCCAAAACAATACAGGATTTGATACGTCATGTTGTCTTTAACTTTACACCTTTTTATGAAGTAATCTTCTGAGTCAAGAAACAGAACTATGGTTTTGTATGTGATCCAAAAATATCAACTATCAAGACACATACTGACTACTCATTCACAAGCTTTGCATGATTTTATGATTATTTCCCATGGTACATCAAAAACCGACTGGAAGTTTTGTGGCATAGTCCAAGTGCTTATGAATTTTTTTTTTGTCTTCTTAGAATGCTTGTCAGTTTATACTGTGATGTAAATGAAATGTACCAATTAAGATTGATATGTCACACACACAGTGCGCTTAGGTAATGATGTTCATTGTTCCTCAGGTTGACAACCAATAACCATTTACAGTCATCATCATCGGCTGTCTTGCTACTCACTGGAGACATCAGCTGGCAAACGTCCATTTCTGTCCATGCATCATGCATCCCTGATGTCACACAATTCCTGATGATGGAGCAAACCTGTGACATTATATTACCTTTCCGCCATCATCACGTACAGAATGAGGAGAGTAGGCCTACTGTCAATGGTCTAGTCATCTTTCCTGACTTATTCTCTTTCACCAAATTGAAATATAACCTACATGAAACCTACAGCAAAGCTTGAGATGTTCATCTCCTTTTAGCTGTCCACCTGTCATAAACAATATTTTCTGATTACTCCCATGCCACTTGCACCTTCCACCCATCCACCTCAACCCATTTCCAAGAAAACACTCGCACAACAAAACATGCCCACCACATCATACTAAAAAATGCTTTCAAAAAAGCAAAAAAAAAAAAAACAACAAAAAACATGACAATATATTTGACTGAAATGTACATGGTATACGTTTATTTTATGACATTTTTTACAATTCAAGTAATCAATTTGATCATACTGAATCAATGAAGAGTATTAATTTTTTGTTTAGGCCCACACCAGCTAAAGAGATAATGGTGTTCTAATCAACTGTGAATCTTAAATGAAGCCATTCTAATTTTTTTTATTTAAATGTAGTAGCAGAAACATCATCAATATACAATGTATGCATTTTCAAAATAAACATTATTGATTCAATGGATAAATTTACATACACTAATTTTTCAAGGGCATATTATATACACTGTACATGTATTCACTTATTAAACAAACAACATTTCTGTACACATGAAAGAACAACAAAAATTATCTTTTGGAAATGACAGGTACACAATGTCTTTTTTTTTTCTCCCTCTGTTGTAAAATCACTACAATATACCGAGCACAAAGTTATATGGGCCTAGATATCTGGAATAAGTCTCACTTTTTTCCCTTTTACTTTAAGTTAGATCATATTATGGCCATGAAAACATGAGCTTTCTAGGACATCAGTTAAGAGAAAACACATGCCACTAGAAGTAGGTAGTCCAAACTGCCCCGCTGAAGGGGTGAAATCCCGTTTTGGCATAATTTTAGGCCAGCATTACAAGGATACTACTGCTGTGTTTTTATGTATAACGGCATGTATCCTACATCAAAATAAAGTTCAAGTCTTCCTCTGTCAAAGTATTTTATCTCTTGTATTGTTTAATG
This sequence comes from Onchidella celtica, assembly GCA_963931925.1. Lineage (NCBI taxonomy): Eukaryota > Metazoa > Mollusca > Gastropoda > Systellommatophora > Onchidiidae > Onchidella > Onchidella celtica. Next base: position 48,339,489 of record OZ007576.1, read on the forward strand.
TGTGTGGCCATGTGTTTTTATTGCTTGAACAAAACAGTCTTGCCGTTTTCGCCCTGAGCCGCACATACCGATTTGACCCCCTCATAACAAAGGACCTTGGCGCATCGCACCGATGTAGCGCACGTGTGAAAATAACTCACACAGAAAGTCAGATAAATGAGGTTTAATTCAATGTATTTTTCATCCTGTTTTAAGTTGAAATGTATTTTTCATCCTGTTTTAAGTTGAAATTCCTATAAAAATCGTTTTTGAAAAGTTTGTTGATCGAGAAACTGGCGGAAACTTTAATAGATCAGGATCAAAATTATACGCATATGAACCTCAGCCTTTGTATTTTCAGGGTGTGCCAAAATTAGACTTTGAGCATGTTTCGGTGCGAAGCGCCGACTGTTTTTATAGACCCACCCAATACTTAGTTTCGTCACCTTTTTCTGTCACTCAGTGCTAAGTCAATGGTGACGCGGTTAACCTAATTTTCAATAAAAAAAAAATAAAAACATAATTTTTGTCTCCCGTGTAAGAGTTCACACAAAATTGACGTCGGGTGATGTTTGATGATTAAAAAAAAGTAAGATGAGATGCTTGTACTATAACTGTACTCATCGAAAAAAATTGAGCGTAATGTACACCCCCATGACTTGGAAACAGATAATTTTTAATGCTGTGACTCAATAAAGAGTCATTTTATGGGCGGTCAAAGCTGGACTATTGTGCACTCTGCAAAAGGTAGCAAATTCGAGATGTTTTTTCACTTTTGAAAATGCCATAACTTTCAAACCCTTTAAGCCAGAATGACAAATTTGGTATCAATATTCTTAGAAAAGCAAGCTCCATCAGATTAGACAATAACCGGTGAGTTGTGATAAAAAGTAAAAATCAGTTTGGACTACTTAGCCTACTAGAAGTTAAATGTTTCAGATATACTGCAGCTGACAACAATGACCAAAATTAAGATAAGGCTCAAAAAAAAAAAAAATTGAAAAAAATTGTACAATATTTTTTACAAAGCATGGATTTTACAAAATACATTTTTTAAATTCCTTGCCACACTGTCAAGGCCCGCTGTGACAGTACAGATTTACTGCGTTTTTTTGCCTTTTTCTTTTTTAAAAACCTATTCAATAGTGGTCAAGTAATCTTTGTTTGGCAACTTTTGGAGCACAGTGTATGGGCAATTTCTTTATGGTCAATAAGTTAACTCTTTCCCTACGGGCCAGCATTCCACTTCTGGCCGGAGCCATACTGTACTCCGCATTTGTAAACAAAGATCACCTTACTGCACAACAGCGGTCCAAACTACAAACTTATCGCACGTGGTATCGCTGGACATGCTGGGACAAAGGAAGCTTTACCAAGAATTTTATTTTTAAGGCTGTTAAAATTTTCCATTACAGTGGTCAGGGAAGACTCTTACAACGTCACAACACGGGCTGAGTTTTATCGGCCATTGCTAGGGAAGTGTGCAACACAGTGGGCGTTGTAGCGTAGGGAAACAGTTAAGCATGTAGTACATAAATTACAAATTTCATACATGGATTTAAAAATTAAAATGTATATTCTAAAAACAGAAAAGGAAAGGTAATACTATAATAAATGTGATCATTTTTAACCTGTTGGAATACAATATAATACAATCATGCATAATACATGTACTTGTCATCTGGCATGGAAAATGTTTTGTGGCATTTTCACTAAATTTTAGCATTACATAATAATTTGATCACAATGTGTCTTTGTGCACAGTTAATACAGTTATGTACTAAACATATCAAGAATTCTACTATCTTAGATTTTATACCCAAATCATGAGTATTTGTTGCTTGATCTGTGAAGTTCAGGATTTTCTGTCTGAAAAATACTGATTCTAGTTCTCTAAGATTTTTAAAACATAGATTGGTTTCCCTATTGTTTCTAGAGCTTCAACAAATCACATGAGTATTAACATCACAGAAAAATAACAATAATCATTAGGTCAAGGTCGTTATACTTAATTTGAGGCAAATTGGTAAAAGTTATTTCTTTCTTTATGTATACTAGTTGGCCCACCGACTCACGGAATACACAGATTTTTCAAATTTCGATCACCTCATGTGTAAACTGAGGCACAGACCGAAATTTCCTGCCGTATGTTTTATCTCGAGTCAAAGAAAATGCATCTTTTTTTTTTTTCGGGCTCAAAATGTTGGAACACAATTTTCTGTTCAACTCAGCTGTGGCTCAAAATCAATGCAAGTCTTAAAAATATATGTCAAAAACGGGCAAAAAGAAAAAGTTGTATGTTGCAAAGTCCCGCGTGAAAAATAAAACCCAAATGATACAAAGCAAACTGAAGAGAAGACATTTTTTGTATGGTTTTGTATGCGCATAAACTCATGGAATTCCTACATAAAGACAAAATGAAACTGTATAGTTAGTTATGATTTACACAGAAAGGAGAACATAATATGAAACATTTCACAGACCTCATCATAATGTATGCTATGTATATTAGCTTAGTGTGCATACAGCAGAGATCAACCTGGCAGGGATTTCTGTTTTGTATTAACTCATTCACTACAGTAAGCCCAATATTCAGCTCGCGGATGTTCGCTTTGTTAAGGAAAGCCGAATATTCTGCTTGAGTGGACACCAATTTTCCAACGCTAATACCTAAGTCAACTTCTCCAAATACTGAATCCCATCCCATTGACTGACTTTCCTTTAATGTATAACATGTTACGTCTTGTGTTTATGCTGAGTGTAAGAAAAAACATCTTTGAACCATGTCTAAATTTCAAATTGGATAGTGTTGCGAGTTTCCGTCCACACCGACAAAAGTTACTGTACGGAATGAGTTTAAAAAAAGAAAGAAAAAACCCCTATGTATACAGACAATCCTATAAAAGGAGGAACAGTTGACAAGTCTGATATACATAATAATATGGAAGTGAACTTAATTTTTTAATTTCTTTTTTTTCCCGAGACTTTCACTTGTCCGACTTGTCTTTTCTTATGAGATCATGTATAAAGAATACGTGAAACAAAACTCATCTTTTAATATCTTGTTGAATTAACTGACTATAATTTGTGTTTGACTCCAGCAAATGAACACAAGCCAAGCAGAAACTAGCTTAACTTTATGTAAGGTTAATAGTCTCACATAAAGTACCACTTACAAAGTCAGGAAACAGAAGTATCAGCAACCTTGCAGGTATTAACACTTTCACTTCACACCTTTCATTTAGCTATTGTCCCCCCCCCCCCCCCCCCCCTGCTGAAAAGTTGCACACCATTTGTCCTCCTCTGACTTACTTTGGGGCAACACTATATAACTTCTTGTACTGTCATACTGTCATCTGCATTTCATTGTATTGTTTGGGTATTATTTCTTACATGAGGCTTTGCTGCATACAATTTTTTCTTTCATCCGTGTTGCAGTAAGGAGTGAACAGTAGACTCAATAACATGATCAAGCGAGCAGTGAGGAGCATGGGGTACATATTGTTGCCTTGATAGGACTCCCGGTTTAGAGTACAAGAGTCAAAACATGAATATCAACAGAAATACTGATTCAGAAACTTATCATTGCTCCTATACAATAGACATCATGGCATTACGTCAAAAACCCACTGAAGACTTCAGAAATAAAACTGTCTGAATCCAATGACACACTCTTCATCACTCTACACCTTTCACAAACCATACACACTCATGCAGTGATCATAAACTGTATTGCACTGAAAATACATGTATACATACAACTCCACTAACTATCATTCATCTTTCTTCCTATAAGTGCACACACAAAAGCACCAGGAAATTCTCTTGGTGTTGTCTATTTCGAGCGCCACATAGTAAATTATTTTAACTCCACTTTAAAAAAAAATAAAATTGAGATACATGTATTTGGCATACTTGTATCCTTGACAGCCTGCAAATTGTGTTATAGGTTGTTGGGGGTTAAATTCTGAAAATTAAATGAGAAAACAGCTGTAACAACCAGATATATGCCAGCCACTTGTATTGTAATTGTTCCAAGGTAGTGCAAAAGACTGGACTTTCATGCACTCATCTATTTTCTGGCCACCTGGGCTGAACCCGTCAACTAAATGACCACTTTAGTCAGAGACACCTCATGGGGCTCAAAATATACCCATGTCCCGTGAAGGTAAACTGAGACTATTAAAATTTATATTGTGCATTGCTGTTTAGTTTTACCATCCTAGCGGTGCATTTAGTTTGCCCCTAGTCACCTTGGTCGGCTGACCGTCAGAGATCATAAATTTTGCTCTACAGACAAACCCCACTTACCGATCTCAGCAATAGTGCTGTGAGCCGAGTCAGGTAGAATTTCTGCAATTTAGCCTGAATTTCCACTGTTTGAACTTTAAATTATATACTTGGGTGTGTAAGGTATCAAATAAAAGGTGAGACATGTATAACCTGCACACATTACTTTGCTTCTATGTCAACCTAACAGCCTTCTTCCTTACGCTAAGTGAAGTTTTTTGATGTGTGAGCAGTAAATCTGTTTTATTCTTCCTTATTCTGTTACAAGATCCAATATTTCACTCAAACACTTGGGGATTCGATACACTTTTGTTACTCCCCTCTACAGTGTTTTGTGCGTACAGTAGTGCTGCATTCTTGCCCTTGGTTCCACATTGGCTTTCAAGATGTAGCACACAAACATTTATTTCTTCTACAGTGTTTTCCAGGGAATTTTTTGCTAGAAATAAAAAATGGAACATTCCTTACGTACATGTACTGCATTTAGAGTGTCTTAATAAACTTTGCTGGACATGTGGGGAGAGAAGCCAAAAAGCAAAGACGGCTAACCAGAGCCGGTTTATGTGTGAAACTTTCAAGCCAGATAGTATTCCTCTACTAAGGCTCCAACAAAGGCAATGACTCACCCGCCGCACACTCAAACATACTGCGCAACAAATGAGTTCAAAGAATCTATCATTTGAGAAAACAAACGCGAGATGCAACTCTCCAGACTGCTCAGAACTGTGTTGAACAAAGAGATCACATATGGATACCCTTTGACGAAAACTTGACCATAAGTGAATGTGTAGTGTATGATCTTTGTAAACTTTCTTCTCTTGCTGGCCCCCTATTTTTTCCACAATCTCCGTCTCTCTCTCTCTTTTTTTCTTTCTCTCTCTCTTTTTTTCTTTCTCTCTCTCTCTGTCTCTCTCTCTCTCTCTCCCTCCCTCCCTTCCCTCTCTCCCTCCCCCCCCCCTCTCTCTCTCTCTTGGTGCCAGATAAACCCCATTGCCTCTTCCATTGCAAGACTGAGGAGCAAACTTAGGTTTAATCACAATTTTTTCTTTTGGTCCACTTTTCCACAAGACATTGCACCTAAAAATCCCTGTTTATCTTTTGAAATCTGATGTGTGTTGAACCTCAACATCATCCTTGCTGCGTCCTTCAAGAGTCTGCCTAACTTTGCTAATATGTTCGATCTACATTTTCGTCCATGATCGTCCATGCCAGTCGGCAAGGCACCTGAGAGAGGGAGAGACAGAGAGGACAAAAATGGTCTACGACCTCTAATGATGATGTGAATGAAGCTTTTTTAACACTAAAACATTAAATATAGGTGAAGACCAACAGGTGTAACTTGTTTACTTTTTGAGAGCATGATTTGTTTTTGTGACAGCGTGTTCGAAAAGCTGAAAAAGATCTCAAACGCCCAGTTCATACTAGTCTCACAAAACACATCTGTGCATACATAAGAAACCTTATGTCAGATCAACAAATAGTAGGTGCAGATGAGGCGATAGGACACAAGTTTAATTCCATTAATAGTAGCTATGCTGAAATTCACAAATTCATTTCCCGCATGCACAGAATTGATTCATCAGAGTATGACAAAATAAAAGGAAAAATCACAGCATATCTAACCCTTTGGAGATGGGGGTATTTGGATGCTACCAATCTAAAAAGACAAAAAAAAGACCATATGTTTACAACAGCAGGTAGATTGGGCAATATCCATAAATTTTATGAAACATGCGTTCTGACTGGCTACAATACAAGACCATGACACTCGCCCATTCATCTTTTTTCATTGTAAAATAATTGGGCAACAAAAGTGGTCTAAGGATTCCATCAGAAGGTGTCATCCAAGGGATAACGACAGCAGAGAAAGCATTCCACTTGCTTATGCCACGTCCACAAACTCATGACGAGCTTGCCATTAGTGACAAATGTTTACTTGCGAATGCGGTCTTTGGTTCTGATCAGCCTGGGAGACAAAGTATTCAGCCTGTTTCCCACACTGAAAGATCACTTTTTTGATCATGAGATCATGGTTAAAGAGAACCATATCACACAACTTGTGAGACAGATTGTTTTCTACTACTTGCGCATGAGACAACTGAAGGCTGGCAAGCTACACTATCAGAGGACTATCTACTATCTTGCAAGGAAAGAGCCCAAAGAGAATGAACACTTAATAAAATTGTGCTTTCAGTGGAGTGTAAACTGTTTGACACAACTATGGATGATATTGTGTTCAGTCGTAGGGATACTTTTCATTCATGGGTGAGTGGCACGGAAAGAAAAGAAAGACTGGAATAAAAACTGAATGGTATGGAGAGCAAACTGGAGGGGTGAATGATGAAAGATAATTATTGCTTTGGTTTGTCTGCCATAATACATTATATTACTATGCAATGCTTGAAGAATACAGGTGTGTGAGGAGAGAGAGAGAGTGTGTGAGCATTTGGAGGGGGGGGGGGTGTGTGTGAGAGGAGGAGGCAGTGGCAAGTGGAGATAAAGGGATGATTGTCTGAATGCGGGCTAAAATATTAAACTTTTGTTTAAAAAAAGCATTTACATGCATTCTTACGTTGAAAAGTAGTAGGGTACCTTGCCTGCCAACCCATTTGAACTGAAACGGTACACTGGAGTTGTGGGTACAATAATGACCAAAAGAAAGCACTATCCAGCAACACTCAAGGTGAAGAAGTTACCAAATCGGGGTGATTTCAGGTACTTGTGTTGAAACAGTATTACATGTATGGTGTGGCAGGATAGAAAGCAAATTATACATTTCATTTCAAACTGACAGAAATACGGAAGCCTCAGATAGTCAGAGATTACAACTGTTTTACGGGCGGCTGCGACAAGAATGATCAACTCACAAGACTAAATCGCAGCCGAAAGCATTACCAGTGGCCTCGGCGTCTCATCATCAAATTTTTTATGTCATGTAGGCATGCTACAATTCCTATGTGCTGTACAAAGCTAGCAGACATGGTGGTGCCGCGTACTTCATAAAATACGTGAAGGAACTATTTCTGGCTCTGATTGGAAACTACAGGACAACAGCTCGACTTTACCCACGAAAGGAACCATGCGATCAGCACCTGCTGCCTGGTACATTGTAATCACTTTCCTGAAGTGCCATGTGATGCCTCATCCAACAACACTTGCTGTGTGTGCATGGAAGAACAGCTTGTGTACAAAAAACAACATCCTGAAGTAACAAAAACAGCTTGTGTACAAACAACATCCTGAAGTAACAAAAACAGCTTGTGTACAAAAAACAACATCCTGAAGTAACAAAAACAGCTTGTGTACAAAAAAAAACAACATCCTGAAGTAACAAAAAATAGCTTGTGTACAAAAAACAACATCCTGAAGTAACAAAAACAGCTTGTGTACAAAAAACAACATCCTGAAGTAACAAAAACAGCTTGTGTACAAAAAACAACATCCTGAAGTAACAAAAACAGCGTGTGTACAAAAAACAACATCCTGAAGTAGCAAAAACAGCTTGTGTACAAAAATCAACATCCTGAAGTAACAAAAACAGCTTGTGTACAAAAAAAACAACATCCTGAAGTAACAAAAACAGCTTGTGTACAAAAAACAACATCCTGAAGTAACAAAAACAGCCCCATCAGCACACCACCATGGCCTACATTTAATACAAATACAGAACGAGCACAACTAGCAAATCTGTCTCCCCGGCCGATAGCAGGGGCGACAACTAATAAATAAATCTTTTCCAGTGCCATTGGCACTCAGCCATGGCCTCACAGAACCCCAATAAACACATTCCAGCGCCATCGGCACACCGCCATGGCCTTCCTTTTTATTTTCTTTTTTCCACTGGCACACCGTCGTGGCCACCCCACAAAATACAATAGTCTGTCCCCGCTGCCGATAGCAGGGGCGACAAACAATACAAAACCAAACACCCTCAACACCGGAACATTTACCACCCTTGCCATGGGGCATAAAACCTTACACTCTGTAAGGAAACCCCCCCCCCCCCCCCCCCCATGATAAGAATCCTTTCTCTTCTCAGCCTTTTTTTTTTTTTGGGTGCCAGCCTGTAATATAAAAGAAGAAAGCAGCCCGAATGTGAGCCCTTTTGAGGGCTAGACGCTGAAGAAAAGGAAGGAAAGACAAAGAAAGAAAGAACAAGGATACCCAAATGGGAGCCCTTTTGAGGGCTAAGAAAGCCACGGGATGCAAGAAACAAGAAGAAAACAGAGAAGAAGAAACAAGAAAAAGAGAGGTGTAAATGCCTATAGCAGTGACCCTCCCAAAATAAATACCTACAATTTGAGTAACAAAAACAGACACCACAAAATGACCAAGACAACAGTTCGCTGCTCACTGTGCAGAAGATTTCTTTGTGTAAAAAGAGGGTCAACATGCTGGCCAGACTGGCACACAACACAAGAATATTGGCACTAATATACTGGTATGTCCATTTTCATTGATAATTACAGTTGCTGTTACTTGAATCTGCATGTATGATCATTAGTGTTTGTAGTGCCTTTGTTTTTGTGCTCCTTGTCTGTTGTACATGAAAATATGCTCAGGAGCCAAGGTGCAGGGGACCAGGGCTGAAAGGGTTAACTTGATTCTTTGTGTGAAATGTCGATATAGTCACTGTTTCACTCCATGAAAGTAACTGACATACTGTCAGCAGCGTACTAAGCCAAAATCAAAGCAACCGCATAATTTTAATCGTGCTTGACCAAGGTGACCAGGTCAATGCCACGGAAAACTAAGTGCGCCCTCTGCGGAACAGCCGTGTTTGGAACACTGCAACACACTTCATTTGTCACTTGAAGTACACTATGAATATCGGTATGGGTATACTGTGCATAATGTCCCCACTATCTTGCACCTTACTCGACAGACCTTATCCTCAAATCAAGTAAAAAAAAAAAATCGCAATTATTCTCCTGTTCTACCAGATATCCTAAATATAGGATGGTCCTGCAAAATAAGAGGCAGTTGGCAGGTCTACTGACCTGTGTAACTGGGAATATAGACCCCATTTCCTACAATATGATATAAGAGAAAATGTCTTTACAACATTCTGGAGCCTGACATGTTGGCAATCAGTTCTTTTGAGTGAATTTGACATTACCATCCATGTTTGGATAACCGTCACTCATGCAAAAATCTGGGACAGACTTTTCTTTGGACTGCAATGATTAAAATTCTGGCTAGTAGATTTTTGCTAATGTCCCTTGGTATGTTATAATTCTCAATGCAAGCCATGGCACCATCGTTTCTCTGTCTTGTACATCATCCCCACTTCACCTGCTTCTCTTAGCTAAAGTCTACTGTAATTTCATTTTGTGTTTGATGAACTGCGCATTTCCCCCTTCCTAGTGCTGTCTAAAGAAAAAAAAATGACATCTACATTAGAGATCTGCAGGAAATCTATTAAAAAAAAAAAAAAAGGTCAGCATACATTACCATGACAAGATTCCAAGAACCCAATATGTTCTCCTGACAATTCGTTCTACCTTTGAATACATGTATGAAGTTTGGAGCAACATGTTACCCATAATCAACCATGAAAATTCTGAAATTCATACCCAAAAAAGTACTGCAGATTTCCTTATTCTCTCTATCAGTTTGTGCAATAATTGGCCTTGAATGTCAAGTTGTCTGGCAAAACATTAAAAAAAAAAAAAAAAGTCAAATACTGAGCTTTAAACAGCTAAATAAGCCGGAGATTCATTCTCAACAGAGTTTTAGGCCCTTCTATGCCTTAAATGTTGAAACTTATTTCTTTGGTCCCTGCACTGTGACACTCACTTCTTACCCAGACTTGAGCAAATTTTTTTCTGGGGATCCATTACAGTTCCCTCCTTACCAAATTTCTACAATAAAACAAAGTTATAAATAAACATCATAAGGACATGTTCGAGTCTGTGAGACTGACTCCTGACAAATCCTGGCAGACCCGCGACTCGCTCAGTTCATCTGCTAGAGCATCCAGAACGTCCAGCAGCAAGTCCCGACTCAGTCTGCGCAGGGAGGGAAACCGAACAGCCTGAAAGAACGCATAAAATGCAGCTAATCAGGTTGTGTTCTTTTTCTTTTTTTTTTCTTTGTTGTTATCGTTTGTTTATTTTTTTGTAGTTGATATGTGATGAAATAACATATCGTCCCGATCATTCCACAACTGCCTAAGTCGGGTTTCGGTAACTTTTGAAAATCAAAGAAAACTGTTTACTTCAAAAATAGTGGTAGCTTTATTAGGGAAGTGTAATATTTCACATAGAAAGCTATAGCTGAACAGAGAACCCAACTCAAGTCTTTTCTCTATGTAGCCATAGTGGTATGTTTGTCTTATTGTCCACCCCATCTTGTTTCTCTCATGCGCTGACCTAATTATATTGGCAACGTGGTTATATGTAAATTACATCTAAATTTCTTTGTCTACACCTGGGCTTTGTACTATCCCTTTGTTAGTCCCAAACAGAGACGCTGCACGTGGACTATGCCCACGCTGGCATCGGTACCTTCTGAACTTCTTTGTCTGGGCGATGCATTCCCTCCGCAGGTCAGCTGACCACTGGCGCGAATATAAGTTTGTCCAGTCTGACCACTTAGTCATATTCCTATCTGACGGCGAGGGGCACAGACATATTGAAAGCCAGTAGTAGTTAAAGTTCCATTTCACATTTTTGGGTAAGTTGGCATAAGGATTCTATAGGTAGTACTTAGTAATTTTATGTGCTTTTCATTGTTGTAGTTTAAGTTGAGATATTGTTTTAATGTCTCATGTGTAGATGCTGTACTAAATTACTTTGTGACCTTGTGCACTGATCACAGAGTGGAAGTATCGTGTAATTCCGGTAAAGGCCTATTGTGTGTCCGCGTATATTTACCATTAATAATGCGTTTCAAGTTAGTATTCTTAGCCAGGCCTAGCTTTATTTTAGTGCCATGCATTCCTTCCAGTCCAGTTAAGCTACGATGCTGTTCTGTGCAGGTGTTATCATCAGTATCTGCTTGCGCGCACGTGTCGTGCCACGCGCTCTTTTATAAAATGCATTTCAAACTAGCGTCATACCAAAGTGATTGTCCAATTGCCTGGTACATATTAATTGCCTAATTTAGCCAGCTTTAAGCCTAGGTCCATACTGTGTAATACTATTGGATTGGAGTCCCCATAAATAAGCTTTCATTACTGTATGATGTGTTCCCATTTAATATATTCTGGACACTGTTCACACCCTTGGACCCGCCTTGATCTAGTCACTAAATCCACGTGACTACCCCTTTGTTTAGGTTAAGCCGCAGCTATGGTCTGCTTGGCATCATCATTGGGGTTGGCCATGTACTAGCTACCTAGATTCTAAGTAACCTCTAGGGTGGGATGGTCGTCCACCCTGTTTAGTACCTGTAAGGCCCGTGCTTCGATTATTATTTATCGATTGCTGTAGGCTATCAAGCGGACTTAGCCACCTTATTTGCTTCGTACGGTTTGGTTCTGCGCTCTAGAGCTGTATGTACATGTATATATTAATTTACAGTTATTTATGCACATGTGTTTGTAGGTTTTTATGTATGCTTTTACAGTAATTATGATCAAGCTGTTGGATTTAGCTATATCGACCACGTGGCAATGGCATTGTTGCCATGGTGTTGGGGTATCCAGCTTATAATACATACATTAGTTATGTTGGACTTCGGATCCAATGCCTCTGGCTTGAGATCTATGGGCCTCCACTATGATCATAGATACTTCGGTGTATTTTCTTACAATCTGAGTAAATTCTTGCATTTATTGATTATATTGTAGTTCTGGAACCTTGTATTGATTTTGATGATTAACGATGGGCTTATAGATTCTTATATGGTCACCAGCCTAACTGTTTATATGATTAAGAAGGATTCAGACGACACTTCCAGGGGGACTTATGAATTATCATATGGTGGTCATCCTTGTGTGGTCCACGTAAAATAGTAATGCTTGTAAATAATATTGGCTACATAATCCATAGACTGGGTCATGCTTAATTGCCATGGGGCCTGTTAAGTATTACTTTAGAACAGTCCCTGTGTTTTGGTTAATAATCTAATCGGTAATATATATGCTTTTAGGGGCAGTTCCCTGTGCATATTGCGTCGGGATAGGACGCGTTGAAAGTTGTTATCGGGCCGTAAGGGGAGCCCTGATACTTGTTTAGGACGCCGGGAAAATTACTGCTGGGTTACGTTCCCTTGCTATTTGTCATTTTTATTTTTATTAAGCCTTGGGTGTTCATTATTTTCTGTATGCAATGTGTTCATGCTGTATATATATAATATTATGACGTGTGCTTATCATGCTTTATTCTCTTGTCTCTACAGCCTGAGCCGCTGTGTTGGTTCGCTTCGGTTTTGTTGGTTTCTTGGTTTTCTGTTTGGTTTCTGTTCCTTTTTTTTGTGCTCTGAAATAAACGATAATATGTTTACGACCCCTCTATATATAGCAGAGTTAGTTATTTTGTTTTTGTCCTGACGACCGACCATAACCCATCCTTGTCGTCTGCTAACATCTATTTGGCTTTGTAACAAGACTATGCTCCTCTGACAACAGTCTAACATGGTGACTTAAGTAGATGTGGGTTTTCGTTTAAAAACTCATAAGTCAATAAAACAAAACAATGTAACTGTTGAACAGGGCAACGTGACTGTCTGATTAAGGTGAGCATTTCATCCCAAAACACCAAAAAAAAAAAAAAATGACATATGCAACTGTGGAATGACCATAATGATACATATATTGCTTTATGACTATTTATGGAAAGCTGATGCAATAAGCAGTTCTTGACAATTCCCTTTGGTCAACTCTGTGAGGTTTCAGAAAGCAAAAAAATGCATTAAAAAAAAAAAAAAATCATATTAATAACTTTTTTCAAACACTTTTTGTCACATTCAAAATTCTGGCTAGTAAAATTGAATTTTGCAGTTGTACCAATCCATAAAGTTCAGATGACATGTACACATACAACATCAGTTAAAATGTCAGATCAATTTGTAGTGCCCCAACATGAACAGTTCTTCAGTGAATTCTCGTTAATGAAGATAAACTTTATCGTACTATAAACACACTTTTCAACTATACAATGGATTTTTTAAAACTAATAATAGATTGTGCAAGCTCAGAACTCCTTAAACCATTTAAGAATTGATTACCAGGCCTGTTTCAACCAAATTTCTGTCTGTAAAGTGTTTATGTCATGATCTTTGCTTTTTAAACAATTTTTAATGTTGGTCCATACAAAAAGCTTGCCCTGGATACAAAAAAAAAAAAAAGTGCTGTAGCTCCACCCTCCCTGATCTTGGAAAAGATAGAAGATCTAACCTTGGTAAAATGATGGACTATCATACTCAGTGCATGCTTCTTCATATCCATGGCCTGAATTTTGTCAGCCGCCTCCAAGATCTGAAAAATACAACACAGAGCAGATATCTGTGGGTACTGACCAATGTCAGGTCCTAATAAGATTTCTCTGAAATACTTTCAAATTTAAAACAGCAAATAATTTTATCTGAAGGACACAATGTGGAACAGATACAGCCAATGGTGGATTTCAGGTTTTCAAAAGACCTGTAAAATAATTTTTTTAACCTAAAAATAATGAACGTTCTCTTCAGATCAGCTGATGATACAAGTTACTGTTGCAAAAACAAACAAGAAAAGAGGTTTATAAATAAACTTTCTGATAATCCACATTGGGTGATCCCTCATACTTTAAACACAGCCACAAGATTCATGAGTGGAAATTCAAATCAAATGGAGAAAGTGGGGGTGTCTTGGACATACACTTTGGAAACCCCTAGGCAGCATTATTCGCCAGGCCCTCAAATGGAACCCCCAAGGCAAACAAAACCGCGGGCGTCCCAGGACAACATGGCAAAGATCAACTATAAGTGAAGCAAAAATGCTGGGACTCTCATGGGGCCAGATTGAAGCCGCAGCCCAGGACAGAGCAGGGTGGAGGACCTTGGTGGACGACCTATGCCCCGCTAGGGGTTCAAAGGTTCAAGTCAAGTAAGTCAAGTCACAAGATTCATGGGCACTTGAGTACACTGGGACTAATGTCTTAACCAGTTAAACTTAACATGAATCTGACAGAGAGCATGAATAAACATCATGAAATCTTGTTGGCTCATGATAGTTGAAAGCCAAAGCAACCATAGCTGTGAAAGGCAATGCCACCCAATAGTGGGAAAGTTACAGAATAACTAAAGCATAACACTGTTAACAGTGAGATACCTCTGGCATCCAAAATACTCAGGGGACACATTGATCTAGAGGCAAGGTGCTAGCCTCTCATTCCTGGTCAGTGCAGGCATGTTGGAGTTCTTTTAGGGGAAAAATTTCTGTCCCTGATCCTATGGTAGGTAGGATCAAGCACCTAGTCTTCTTGCTACTGATCCCAACAGCAAGCACATACAGAAACAAGAACAAGAAAAATACAAACAAGAAAAGTGAGGTTAAATGCCAAGCGCAGCGAAACCTGCTAAAATAAAGAGCTAAACACACTGAAAATACTCCTAATAACATTAACAAAAACCCTTGTCGAGACTGCTGACATAATAAGAGAAGGAACAATTCAGCACCAGGTAAAGGTGTACTGTCAATGCATGGACTATAGTTAGGCCATTTAATAGTGTTTGTAGTTCCTTACCATTTTACCCCTAAAAATTGACTTCATTAAATAATTTTTTAACTGCTGCATTTTCTTACCTGTATGACATTCTGACAGGACACATTCATTTCCAGGTTGTGTTTGCAGAAAGCCTGGAAGACATTGAGAAACACTTTTACTCCAAAAGATCAATATAGTTCAACATAGTCTGGAAGGTACAGTTTAGATAAACAGTTATTGATATCATGTGAAAGAGAACTCTTTTCCCTTGGATTTGATGCTAGATTCATTGAATTCTGAACATTTTTAGACTGTGTTATAAGCAATTGAAGTTGATGACTATCACTTTTTTTAAGACGTAAAGTTCGTTTGAGCAATTACTCAATAACTAGGCCTATACCTTCCAGACCAAAGTGTCGCGATGCCCCACAATTTTCAATTGTCACTCCATATAATTATGTTTGCACTGTTTTGAATATTCTAAACACTTATAAAGCAGTGAAGTCAACATATTCAGCATATTTACATGAACTATCAGAAATAACACTGTTTAAAGTGCCGAAGCTTACTGGGTGATAGATTACACTTACCTGCAGCCTGTTGTTAGTGAAACCATAGAAATAAGGAGCAGCAAACAAGTACAGCGAGTCCTCTGGTGGCATGACCACATCACCATGGTAAATATATCTCATCAAACTGTCAAAAGCCTGGCGGGACGGGACCATTTCTCCAATGGCAATCTATCAGATTGATAGACATAAAGTATAATTTTAACCTTGTGATGCTACAATGCAACAGAATAAACAGGAAGTCTGAACTGCATAGGTCAAGTAATTATCAAATGCCGAAGTAAAAACTTATATTGAGGAAAAAGATAAAGAGATCTTTTACTTTCTTATTCACTCAATTATTCTTTCATGTTTAACCCTTTTGTTGCCAAGCCTAAATGCCCTTCCTCTAGGCCACCAGAATGATGGATTATTGGGTAGAAAGACAGCAGGGAGTAGTATAAAATTAGGAGTGTAAAGCATGCCCCAACAATGTCAGCTGACCTATTGGCCCCATGGCACTTTTAGCATGAAATGTTAAGGACTATATGTCAGCCAAGCGGCAGTCTTCCGCAACATATAAGGGCAACGAGAGGGTTATTAATGTATGTTTTCTCCTCCCCCCACCCCCCCCCCCCTTTCTTTTTGTCTGCTGCCTTTTATTGGTTTTCTTGCTTTCTTGATTTTAAAAAAAAAGATCCCATTCAGTCTTTCACATGACATTCAATTTTCTCGTCATTTGTCCAGCAGTGTAAGGCTTTTTGAACACATACGATTTTGTTCTTTTATGGTAAATTGTAACTTTCTACCAAGCCCTGAAACCCTACTGTGGCTCACTGCCTATCCATGCTCAATCAAATTGCTTATTTAAAATAATCCTGCCTAATGTGACCCCAGGCGACATCCCTGCTTGTGCCTAATGCAACTCAATGCGACCATGCTCGTAATTGTCCAATGCGCCCAAATACATCTCCTGTCAACGTGCTGTTTATAAAGTCTCTTAGCAGCCAGACTCGTTGGCAGCGTGATTTAGAGCTATAGCCGTATTAAAGACGAGTTCGCTCTTCAGTTAGAAAAAAACTAGATGCGTCTAACTTGTGAACTTTTTTTTTCAGTGAAGTGTTGAAATCACTGAACATCTACATTTTGGTACCATTTTCATCAAAGCTAGACAATAATTATGCGCACAAATATTTTTAAAAAATGTCAGTGGTAAGGAAATTAGAGTTATTTCCCTTGCTTTGGCATTGGGGCAGGAAAAGTGGGAGAGCTCCTTAGGCATTGGACTGCTATTTTTGCACCAGCTTCAGGCAGGAAAGGGTTAAACTTGAACCAAGGTACACAAAATGTAAACATAAATTTTAAAAATAACAGAGAGATTGCAAGCTGTCAAGTTACTAAATTCCCACCTAAGCACAATGCGGACTCCTTTCTCTCTTAGAAAATCTAACTGACACTGATTTTCCCGCATAACTTACATTGACAATATTATCTTGTGGGGTAAATGATCGAAACATTGCTTCAAAATAACTGCTCCTGGCTCCCAGGATGGCTTTGTGGGCTGGTATGTGGGTGCCATCAAGAACCAGAGTGATATCACAGAACTCCTGCCCATTCAGGCGAAACTGAGCCAGGTCTTGTTCTAGTGAGTTACCTAGAGAAATACACAACATCTTGTTTGTAATGAAATGATTTTCTTTTCTCCAAAGCGACAAGTAAATCTCCAGTGAAAACATTTTTCATAGCTGCACTAACCTCAAACAAGATCACATCAAGAAAACATCAACTACCAAATGACTATTTATGTCATTCATCATTTACAGTAATCAACAGAGAAAGAAATTTACCTATACATACAATTCACAAATTCTCAATCTTTGAATGCAAAAGGCTTTTATATTAGGCCACCTACAGTAACCGAATTTTGCACGCAGGTTTCAAATACCGTGGAGGGGGCACCGAAGTTTGGATATTTTGATGCTTTTGTTTTTCAATTTTTTTTTTTAGTTTACTTTGCGCCGCTGACCACTCGTCCCCAATCTCTTTTTTTTTTCACGAGTACATGACCCATGGTGTGAACACTTCCTGTTGTATGTAAGTCACTGCTGTCGGCTTTTTTAAACCTGTGTCCGGGTTTAAACTATTCACCTTGCTCGAGGCTAAAATTAGAATACAGTGTCTCAGGGAATACCACGTAGAGAGGATAGAATGTGACGGGCCAAGCAGTGGTTAGGGGGTCCGCGAGAGGCGCAGCTTTCAAGCTTGTTTATGATGAGTAACAAACGACAAACTGAAAATAGCAACTAACAATTAAGGCTGTTAGGGGCGCCAAGTATTTTAAATTGCAAGCCATTGCTGAACAGCGAACACGACTCGGTATTTTCTCTGTTTGGTTTTGTAATTAGTCTATGTACCCCCAACGACATTCAAAAATTAAAACACACAGTTTCTGCACCTCTTTGAGAATGTTTTTCCAGAGTCTTTCCAGGGCTTTTCCAAGGTTAAAATGTCAGATTCCAGGGCTATTTAAATGCAACAAAATGAGACAAAACTTATTTACGTATTTAGTTTTATTAAAAAATTTGTCCCCTATTTTTAAAATGTTTTGTTAAACCCCAGGGAGAAGTCCAGGACTATTCCTGGGTTAATGCACAATTTCCAGTGCTGTTTCTCAAAGTTTTAACTCCCGTTTCCAGGAATCCTTGATATTCCAGGGCTTTGCGAGGACCCCAACGACAGCATTAAGATTAGTTCAAGAAAGACAAGAAAACATCAAAATTGGTTAGTATTTCAACAAAAATTCCTGCCAAATGATTGATACTGTGTTAAGACACTAGTAATTTGTAAACTTACTTGCTAATGGCTCTGGTTGCGGATCAAGAAATCTCACTGGAGGGTCTAACTTTCGTCTGATGATTTCCACAATCAGGGGTTTGTCTAAAGTTTCAAACTCTTTGCTCATGACAATCTGGTTAAAGTTGATCTCTTTCACAATGAAGCGCAGACAGAAGCCCTGCATGTCAGACCAGTGAAAACATACATATATGAATTTCAATACACACACACAAAAAACAAAAAGCAGAAATGAAGGCTCTGAAATGCTCAAACATATGTAGACATAAAGGAAAAGATGAGACTTAATTATTTTGTTGGAATGGGCTACGGATATTTATATTGTTCAGATCAACATCATATCAACAAAAACTGATACAAATAAGCCAGCTTATGTGTTCTAAGGTTTGAGCAAGACCAAGTCTGTCACTGTGGAAAACCACTTATACTCTTTTTTAAAATCAAAACAGTAATTGCAAATCTCTCCTTAACTGTGCTAAAAATTGTTTTATGAAGAATGTCAACATACACTTCTACCACCATCTGTATCAGCAATTCAGAACTTACCTTTAAGAAATCAAGCTGAAGTCTGGCCGCATTGTGCAAAGCAAACAGAACACTTTTCAATCCTATGCTGGCTTCTAAAAACTGAACACACAGATGTTGGAGTCTGCCCATTTGGAGCTGAAAGCACAAAAATATTTATTGTTGTTCATTCATCCTCATTTTCATTTCAGTGCAAGTGTCTGTTTTAGATAAAATCAGATTTTTATAGACTTTTTAACTCACAATCGATGTATTTGACTTAAAAATACAAAACGAAAACAGAACAACAAAAAAAAACAACAACAAGCAAACATACAAAAAAGTAAGAAGAATTAAAATTCTTGGGACCGCAAGGCTCTAGCAGATCTATGGAGGAAGACAACCCCCGTCCAACAAGTGTTTCAGCTCTTGGCTTCTTTACACTCAGTGCAGTGAGGACTGTACCACACTGACATGACATTTTCATTACCATGGTATTAGCTTAACGATCCTCTGACTTCACCATACTTGAGTAAATTAGATTACACCCCCATTGTTCTACTCTTGTCCCAGTTCTCAGGAAAGGTTAGCACCACCAAATCAATCACAAATTAATATATTTACCTTCATCTACAAAAGAGAATGATGTAAAATTAATGACAAAAAGCTTAAAAACATCAATTCTATTGTGATTACCTGAAGAGACAGTCTGTAAACCTCCATCATTGCCAAAATTATTTCATTATTGCTGAGTTCCTGACCTGTAAATGTGAAAAAAAACAACATAAAACACATGGTTCAAATGTGACTGAATCAAATTATGTTGTAGAATAAATTCAATGTCAAAATTAACCCCCTCGTCCTAAATATGCTAACGCAAGTGAGCTGTTAATGTACATCGTACATCCTACTAAAACCATGTAACTGGTAAAGTTCATGCACTTAAAAAATATTTTTCAGCTTACAAAAGGGGAAAGCTTATAGCATTGAAGAGGTTGAAAACAATCCAGGTATGCATACCTAAAACAAGATCACTGTCCAAGTCTTGTCTGTACGAACCCATAAATGATGATTATCTTCTTGCTAAGTCAAATGTACCAGTAAACTTGGCATGGTTGGTACCCGAGAAAAAAAGACTATTTAAAATGCCTTATGATTATGAATATGTAGAGGAATAAATCTGGCAAGCTCCTTGAAACTGGAGAGGGAAAAAGTTATTGGACAGGCTGAACCATCTGAACTTACTTGATGCTGCTCAAATTTAAAAAAAAGAAATGAAGCTAAATTCCTAAAATATTAGAAGTGTTTTCCATTCTCAAAGTCTACTGCAAGTAGTCAACAAAGACTTGAGTGGTGTAAAACAAAATAATTGTAACTGGCTCAAAACCATATGCACCTTTCATACTGGGCTGGATTTTGTCTGTGTAGATGTATGAGAGAATCATTTCAAAAGCCACTGGGTTCTTATCTGGCAACAAAACTTCTAATCGAGTTGATTCATCTTTCTCTCCTTTCAGTGCTTGCTGAAAATATGAGAGATGAGAAATTAAAATGAGATAAGCTGTCTTAAAGTCTGGATTTAACATATACTCATTCAAGGAATATTATCATCATTATAATATCTGCAATTTGAAAACTATTGATCTCATTCATCTTGAACCCACTTTCTTGATTTCATTTTGCTCTATATAAATGTAACCCCCCCCCCCCCCCCCCCCAAACCATAAACATCCAACTAAAAAAAAAAAAAAATGCCTGTAACAGTTTCTTCTGTTTCAGACTCTGATTTTACTCTGCTCCACTACTAATAAGCATAATTCATCCTACCTTAAAAAAAAAACATATTTAGAAACCTACATTGACATGAGGCAGACTTTTCTGTCAATTCAAAATAAGAAATGTTTAAACATTGAAGAAATGATAAACTTCCAAAATTGTTACGTGACCATTGAAAATCAGCATGTAAAAGCACCACTGACATGAATGGCCTACATGTGCACAAATGAAAAAAGTTTCATTAATATTAATCAGCCAACCCATACCATTAACCCTTTTGCTGCCGAACCCAAATACCCTTTCTTCCTTTAGACTACCAGCATAATTGATTATCGCATAGAAAGACAGCAGAAAGTGACATTATAATTAGGAGTGCAAAACATGCCAGAACAATGTCTGTTGATATATTGGCTTTGTGGCAGTTTTAACATGAAACAATAGGGCCAATATATCACTCATACTGCAGTTTTCCACAAGATATGATTGGCCGATATATCAGCCTTGTGGCAGCAAGAGATTTAACTAACATACCTGAGCTTTTGCTTGTCTGATTTTATCCCTCAGCCAGGGGGATCTTGCTGCTACAAGAGCAATGTGAGCTGAAATTTTTCTTTGGTCCTGGATATTAGACAAATAATTAAGTTGTTAATAGCTGAAGTCCATTTAACTACAAATACAATTATTTTCATATTATCTCTATTCATGAATGATAAATCACATGATAGGATGATAGGACAATAATCTCAAATGGTCAGAGTTTTCAAATCCTGTGCAAAACTGACATAATTAACCCACATATTTCACTTTCAATTTGCTGACATTGGATGGGTGCTTCTAGTAGGGTCTCCAGCTGTCATAACATTCTGTGTCATCTTGTCTTCTATTGATTTGCTTCCTAGTAAAATTTGGCCGTTATCAAGTTGACATGCTTGTCATGGTTTAAGTACCATAATTGCCGTGCTGGGTCACGACTTGCAAGGAGTTGATTTTTCACGGTCTCGTTGATTATAACCAGCGTAATTTTGTCCTTGAACTGTTCTCGTGAACAGTTTGTTTTTGAAACACTTTTTCTGAGAGATGGAAAGAAAGTGGGGCGAGATAGAATAAATGGATAAGTTAGGAGTGACAGTGCAATTCTCGACCCCGTGATTTTGATGAACACTTAGAAGGGAAGAGAAGGGGTGAATAAGGATAGATAGTTTAAGACGCTTGGTCGCGTTCAGAAATTCGTACATAAAATGTAGAAAGCACGAGGGTTTAAAGATTTCAGTAATTGTTTTGACATTTTAAATTGACCTTGTCTGTTTTTAGTACAAGGCCGTGACCAACTCCCACGTAGAATATATTAATACTGCGAGATGAGCTCGCATGGATGCACCAATCAAATCTAGGGATTTGGACGGTAATTTGCAGGTGGCTGCACAGTATAAAAGCGTAGCCATACCTATGCCCATTACTCCATACAGAAAACTCCAATCTGTGCAGGCGTCGGCACGATTCTGCCTGAAGAATCCTAAGTCTGTTCGATATCATGTCTAGTCCACTATAGACATTGAGATGAAGCCATATGCTTGAATGAGATATGCCCACTGCTATTGTCCATCGCTCCCTGGTTTTCTAACACCAGGGACCAAGCGTAAGTGTTTGTCCTTTGATGATTCAACAATGAACGAGGAGCTGAACATAATTTATCCAGTAGGACAGGATTGCCGCATATACTAGGAGTGCTACCCAAGAATGCAAGACAAAGATTTATATTGACTTGCAACTAGTATGAATGTTTGACATACACATCTGTGAATTGGGATTGATTTGTCTGGATGAGGCTGGGGATTGCCAGCCCATCCTAGAGTAGATCCAATAGACTTAACTACGTCAGTTTATATTGACGAGCTTGATCCATTATAAGCGGTAGGCACAAATAGCTGAGATGACATCGTCGCCAGAGACCATATTAGTATATTGATTGATAGATAGTAGGCAGACTATATCTGAGAGATATATAATTAGTACTTAAATTGTTAGTGAGTCAGAATTATCATAATATTATAGGAATCTAGAGAAGACTTCTAGTGACATATTATTGAATTTAGATTTGATGCTGCTGATGTTGTCTTTACTATGTAATAGATCTATACCAAAATTGTTAGGGTAATTAATGTAATTAAATTTGTGGCCCTGCAGGTCTGTTTATGAAACTTATTCAGATTGTTCTTAGTGTGTGGCATGGTACGGAAGATTAAATATTAAATACCTCTCGATTTAAAATGCAGTCATAATACCATCATTGAGAAGACCCTCTTCATAACAGCTAGAGGGGACTTTAGTACCAGAACCCTAGCACTGGAGGGCACTATCACCCAGTCCAGATTCGTAACAATGCTTTCTCGTAACTCACACTCACACTCACTTCCAAGTCATCCTTTTGTCAGAGAGTGAAATAAAATATAAAAAAAAGACAAACATAAACCTATGGCACAAGTCAATGGTCAGTTCTATTCAATGACAGAATGCCGAGAGACTTATTGTATTTTCTGTTTACATTTCAATTCTTACACCCAGCATTGCCCCCCAAAAAGTTTTTCCCCTTACCAAATATGAAAAGAAAATAGAAAAGCCAAATGAAAGAAAACAGAAGCAAAAAATAACTCATTCGACACACTTACCTCACCAACAAGGAAATCTACATCACAGAACTGTCGACTTTCAAGCAATCTGCCATAATCATCATGTAGCGTGCACTTTGGATAACTGGAAAACTGTACAGAAATAACACAAATATATAGAATTTTTTTTAAAAAATAACATAAAACAAAATCTTTGTTCATCATAAGTGATTAAAAAAGCAGTGCTCTTTGGTAAAACATGCAGCAGACAGGCAATGTGCTCTTACATTTTCAAGACCAAACATGATCAATAAAATATGCCTCCAAAAACAAACCCCTGACATTATCAACACTAAATATTAGTGAAGGTCAAGCAGTTAGTATGTGCTCTGAAGTTGAAGATCTCTCAATCCCCTACTGGCGACACCAGCTCAATATAGCATTTGTAGAATAATATGTTGGTTCCCCACCCCCCAATTATGAGTTTTTGAAATACTAAACAACAGTTTTTAAAGATAGAATATCTCAAGCCCTCACAAAGATAAAAAAAAAATGTAGGCATTAACTCTTAGGAAAACAAGCATACAAAAAAAAAAAAAATGAACAAAACAAAACAAAATCTCACTGGCTTTTAAAATACCTGAAATCTGAAGATCTCGCCACTTCTAACATTGTTGTCTATGGTCCCACCAAATATGTACATCGCATCTCCCACCACTCCTGCAGCATGGAACAGTCTGCCAGCTGGGACCTTTGAAGCGAAAAAAAAAATAATGTTGAATAAATTTCTTCACAGAACTGTTGTTTACTTCTCATAATGTAATAAGGACATCAGTCATAAAAGTGAAATAAAATGAGAGCAGGGCACTTTGGCACTAAAAATTATCTATTAAAGAAGAACTACAAATGAACAGTCCTACTTTTCTGGTCGCTCCCTTTACGAGCTATATATGAGGCCACCATGCATTTCAGTATGAATTTCAGTGAAAAAGTGTACCTTTATGACCACACTGGGTAAAATCACAAGAAGTATAAACAAAAAAATGCCATCATTTCTCAGTTAAAACCAAGACATAATTTCACGAATACTAGACACAGCATAGTATGTATGAGATCCAGTGCTTTCACATATCATACTGTATGACCTCTCTCAATAATTTTCTGTGATACACAAATATAAACATTCATCAAAGTATTTCAAGATGTATACTATTCAGTCTTTGATACTTACATCACTTTGTTGAGCTGGTTCTGTGATGGACCAGGTCTGAGAGTCCAGGTCAAAGCTGGGAATAAATGTGTATTTCAAAATTTCATTTTCTCTCAACGAACTGTTGGCTCACAAAATCACATATATTCACTGTTACATGATCAGAAAATTCACAAATAAAAAAAATCCACTCAAAATTAATGCGTAAATATCTTTCCTCTCACAAAATGGAGATATCCATTTCAGCAGGTTCTCAATCCTACATCTAAAACTTAACTTGTGAGGAAAAAATACTGCTTTCATAATAGTCTATTCTACTGCCTTTAGTGATTCCGAAATCCCATAACATACTTGCAAGATGCTGATTAACTCAGTTGCCTACTGTCAAACTTAGTTGCCTTCTGTCAAATTTCTCCATACAACACAGGCACAGATAAATTTCTCCATACAAGTGGACTCCACTTTCTCAGCTGCACTGTTATATCAGTCATGTCTTTCCCTCTTTGTCTTCCAAAAAAAAACAACAGAGTCAGACATGCAACAACTAATCCATGACCAACAATCTGTTGAGCTCACCAGTGCAATTCATTGGGCAAAGTCTGTCCTGTTGCCCCCCCAAATACATACAGATGTCTGTCAAATGCCACCATCGTATGACCATAGCGTTTCTCAGGGGGTGGGGGCGTGTCCCTCAGAATCAAATCTGTTGAAATTCTTGTCCACCTGTCCCAAACAAATGTGCACTAGTTTGTGTATATAAGGAACACTGTGCCTGATTTATCAGTAATTAAAACAAATACATTATACATGAAGAAGATCAAATGCATGCTTTTGTAACATTTGTGGCACAAAGAATGACAGACGAGTTGTCAAAAAAGAATGTTTTGAGAGGAATGATGGGGGCACAAACAGATACCTTCAAGAAATGAGTTTTGAACCACATAACAGAACAGCTGTGCAATACAAAAATATCTAATAATTATCGTTAATATAAACAAACTATTGTGTGATAGATGAAATGACATGGAATGCATTTTGAAATGAGACGACCTAGTACATCTACTTTCATTATACGAGTTTTAATCACATACTTGCCAGGAATGAGTTCTGAGCATTATGCATGTAAAGTAGCTTTGCAATAAAAAAATATCTAGTAATCAGTAATAACTAAAAAAAAACAACCTTTGGTGAAAAACAGTCAATAGACATAAATATGTAAATACATATCGATGGTGTTGTGCTCTAACTGTGTAACTGTAGCTAAAAATAGTCACCACGCCTTTCCGGGCGTTCCCTATTCAAATGGGAAGTCTACATGCACTATAAATAGCAAAACTGAGCTTCAAAGCCTTCAATAGTTACAATTCTTACCATGTATGTGGCTGTTCTAATCGTGTAATTGATTTCTGTGGCGGAATTTTGTCGTGCTCTAGATGTGCGTATCTCTAACTGCGTCAGTGCCCGACAATACTTGTGTGATAACCGCGTAACAGGATTAACCGGCTTAAAGACCTGCCTTTTCAAAAAAAAAATTTATTACGATAGAAAGATATGTTTTGTTTGATTAATACGACCAAAAAGATATAGTCCTGTATAAAAAAAACTCGCAAAAAGATGTTTTTTTCGTCTCCTGGAAAACAATCCCAAAACCAGTTACACGGGTGAGAGTACAACACCATCGATATGAAGAATCGCCTGTCGGGTAAACTCACTGTTTCTCATCAAATCTGAACTGAAACAGGTTGTTTGTGATTTTTGCTCCACTTTGTCCTGAGAAGACATACATACAATCTCTGGCTACTGCCAGAGCAAAATTACAGCAGGTGGGTGGTATATCTCCACTCTGATGAACCTGACAAATCAAAACAAAGTAAATAAGTCAGTCACTCTCACCAGTGCTGAACACCTGGAACCAATAGACATACAACAGGAGCAGATTTTTTGTTTGATTGTTGTTACTTGTAGGTATAGTCACCAAGTGTTTTGTGCTAGGGGGCGTGTACGTATATGCACTTATCCCTAACCCCATCCTTATTCTCTACCCTAAATCTTATCAAACCCTAACCCTGCCCCTTACCCTTTGAACCAAAAAAACAAAAAGAAAATCTGAAAATATATAATTAATTAAGGCTGTTGTTAGGAATATTTCCGGAGAAGCTCTCTAGCTCTGGAGCCACAAAAGGCTTTAAAATTTGTGCCCCTAATGAAAAAAACTTGGGGACTGTACGTGCAAATAACAACAATAACAAAAAAAAAATCTCTTTAAAAAAAAAATTAAAAAAAAAAAGGAGAGAAAGAAGTAGTTCATGAATGGTCTTGACAATAAGTTTGCTGTTCAACAGCAAAATAATATCATAACAATGACATTCAAAATTTGTTGTTTTTGTTTCAATTGTTGAGTCATCCTTAATTATGCATCAGTGTAAGAGTGCTGCTGTTAAAAATCTCATTGTCAGACACAATGACATGATGTAAATATAAACAATGGTTCTCTATGAGATTGCTTTACAATGTGAACTCTGGGCTGGAGTCTTCAAAAAACACCAATTTCAAATGAGCAGAGATACTGTGAAGTTCCTTTCTACATTTCATACACGATAATAATATTTTTACAATTACAATATAAATATCTCACTTCTTCCCATTCCCTGGCGTCACTAAGCAAAGAAATAGTCCACATATCATTGAGTCTCGCATTGCCATCATAGCCTGCAAATATCCATAGTTTCCCATCATACACTGCAGCCCCATGTGCTGCTCGAGCAACAGGCAGTCGTTGATTTCTTCCCACTGAGCGACTGTTGGTTCTGGTTGGCAGTGGATCCCGAATATCATCCCTACAAAGAATTTTAATGAAATTCTGAATTCCAAAATCAAACGTTCCATTACAAAACAAAATACTGAAAATTTTATATAGCTTGTGGTCACTGGTGATCTGTCATTAATGATGCCTGAAAACATTATTATGTTAGATCCTTGCCCTCAGTTTTAGCGAGACCCCCGGAACATGAAAAAAGGTATCTACAAGAACAAAGCAAATTTGAAACTGGACTCCTAGGAAGACTTTAACAAATTAGGTCATTTCTAATCTTCCTCTTTGAAGCTTGTTGTGTTTGCATGTAAGGTTTACTACAATTAAAATAGAGACCAAGCGACCAACTGTACTAGGTATATGATAGATGAGCATGGAGGAAAATCACTGCTGTGTATGAAGAGTCACACACAGACAAGAATAATATTTTGTGTCATGTTCACTGACAACAATTCCTATTTAGATTTATAATTGGAGAGGTGGCCACGGAAATACTTCTGCTTGTTTTATGCACTGTATATAATATGCGAATTATCAAAGACCATCCTCCAGGGTACAGTTCAAGGAACGAGGAGATGGGGCAGACAAAGAAAAGAAAGAAATGGATGGACAATATTACTGAATGGACAAGGGAAGACTTTGCCACAACCCAGACCCTTGCCCATGGGCATGACCACCAAAGGTAGAGGCAGTTGGTGCAACGCTCACTAGTGCAGTACTCCCACAACTCCAGAAAAAATGAAGGGATCCAGAATGTGCGAATAAGGAAACAATATTATCTTTCGCTTAGCATCTCAAAAGGTGATTGCAAATGAAATTTTTAGAAAACTAGTAAATTCCATTCATATACCTATTAACATGTAAACATTTTTTTACCTTGTGTCAAACTTCCATTCCAGCCACTGCCCAGTGTTAAATTTATACTCAAACAAGTCATTTTTGTTTGTCAGGTTGCAGTTTGAGTGAATATCTCCTGTGTACCCACCTGGACAAGAACAAATAGGAAATAGGAAATCTTCAAAAGGGAATAAAAAAGACATACTGCTTTAACATCAGACCAATTTAAGAATTGAACACAAAGATTATTTCAGCAATTATTTTATGAATTTCAGTTTTAATAACAGTTACAATACTCCTAAAGATGATAACGAACATTTATAACAAACAAAATAAGTATCTTCTGTATGATGGATACTTCGAGCATAATTCTAGGAACCATAATACTTTTAATGCCCACATATAGTTAGCTTGTCTTACCAAAAACAAACATGCTACTCTCATGAACAACTGCCGAGTGATGGTATCTGGGTGCTGGGGGTTTCCCAGTTGTGAATGCTCTGCCCCATGATTTGTCCTTCACATCAAACCGAAGTAAGTCATTCAACATATTTTTCCTGGTGAAAATTGTGGAGGTGGACATATCGTCAGCAAAGTGGTAACTATGAAATAACCTGGTATCACATTCTATTCATTTACAACAGAGGCGCTAATTAGTAATTGTCTTGTAAAATCTGGAAATCCAGATTTCTGTTATTTTTTCTTTGTTTTTTTTTCACGTAAGTAAGTAAATAAGAAGGAAAATATTTAAAAGTGAAAACATCAAACGTTATTTAATTGATTCACACTATGCTGGCTGTTGCAAGAAATCTTTACGTTCAGGAATTTTTGTCGCGCCTGATTCCCCATCCCTGATTTAATCATACGAATTATTAATATTTTCAGGTGCCTCTGGAGTCTGGAATGAGACCTGATAATACAAATTACTTAGCAAGCTATCTGAAACCAAAAAAAACAAAAAAAACAACCAAAAATAATACCAAAGAAAATAAATATTTTCAGCATTGTTTTAAAAGTTTAACAAAGCTGATTAATTGTACTGACTTTTTACGCAAAAAAAAAAACAACCAACTTGCAAATGAAATCTGTAATTTTCATGCACTGTTTGTATGAATACATTACAAAACTTACCCATTGTCTCCTCCAAAGACATACAGTGCTTCCTTGTATGCTACAACTGTGTGTTTGCTCCTCCTATGGAAGCAAAATTAAAGTGGAACACAAAGTTCAGAAGCATCTCCCCTCAGCAGATAGCTCTCAATATTTCACTTTTTAAAAAACAATGTATGTTTCTCATGCATGTAATATAATAGTATCATGACACTTAATTACCAAAACAAATCAAAGTGAATAGTTTGTCTCCATCTATCCCAGAATTGGTTAAAAATTGACGTCAAACATGGGTAACCTTTTACTATGGTAAGAGCCAGACCTGGCAAACTGACAATGCAGAGGGCCTGATACCCTCACCTCAAAGTAAACAAAGACCTTTTGTAAATGATGTTTACTTGGATGATGATTCTTAAAGAAAAAAAAATCTTACATTTGATTTTGGGGGATTGGAGGCACTGTGTGTAATATTTTCTATAACCAAATGACCTGTGTGTAAAGTATTTATCAACCAATATCAGGGGCCAATCAAAACTGCTTGGCAGGCCAAATACAGCCCGCGGGCAGTAAGTTGCCCATGTCTGGTTTTTATCATAGTATGCTAACAAAAAGAACCTAGAGGTACCTGGCTCCAACAAATTCATCACATTCTGGCATAGGTTTCCACATGTGCACAGTTTCAAAGGGACCAAAGTCTAATGTAAGACATTCTGTACTCTCAGGCCAGTTGTGGTCGAAGTCCATCCCTGGAGGACGTGCGATGGCCATGATTAGAGTTGAACGTATCCTGCTAATCCAACTTTACAAACGCTGAAAAATAGGACAAAACCTTTACAAACCCTGAAAAACAAGACAAACAGATAAGCTTATTTTGTGTTTGAAATAGTTATTTAACCCTCACCCTGCGCAGGGCGTCAAATGTCGGTATCGACTCCCATGTGTTCACTCTGCACGGACGGGTTTAGTCAGCGGGATCAAGCTGACCACGCCACGTGCAAGCCGTATTTTCACGCGTTGGGTCACTGACCTTTTTGAGACACATAACCACCGCCTTATTGTTCACTGTATGTGTATCTGTTCTAAGTCAAAGGCATTGTGACATGGACATGTTAACCAGTGAACCACTAAGCTTTCAAAGGCTCTCCCCACACTATCAAACGATGTATCATTGAATGCGTACTGTTGCTCAACAAATTTGCAATATTATCTCATTTTCTCACAAGCTGACCACCATCTAGAGTTGTCTGTGTTTAAGAACCAATCAGAAACAAGCTCTGAAATGATCTTTGCCCCAATGGCCAAATGCCCGCATTGATTTATTAGTATGTGTCAATCAGGATGAAACCATTTGTGTAGGGCTTGGGAGGGCGTGGCTAGTTATCATGCTTCATTCTCACGAAAACTACAGCTGTCAGTTTGGAATCATAAGTCAGATCATTCACATTGGTTAGCCTTAGAGACTGACAGACTAAGGTTTTGCTGGTTAATTCATTATCAAGTGTGATTTAAAGGCATAGCAGCGAATGTTTTCATACTGATCAAATACAAACCGAACCACAGGGACAGTGGTAGTGTGGTCATCGGGGTAGGGGCAAGGGTCAGTGACCCCAGATAAGATTCTCTGTGAGTACAAGGTCACTGACTGGACAGCAGGCTTTAAGCCATCACACGCAGGGTGAGCGTTAAGAAGCAAAAGTGCATTTTAGAGACTACTAAAACTATCTGACTGCTGCGGTACTGAATTAGTGAATAGCTATGACTATGAGTAAATATACGTGTGTAAAGAAAACATCGTGAAATAGCCTTTTTCTGTCTGTGCTTGGACTTCATCCCACCCCTAGCCATGTACTTTCACATGTCTTTTGTAATATTATTGATGGATATTTAGCTTTATCATTAAAATGGCCTTCTCTATTGGGGGAGAAGTACCATATGAGTTACACAACTTTAGTGGAATGATTGACTGTTAACCGCTGAGTGGTGCATTTAATTTACTATGAAAACATTCAGCTAGAGGACTAAATCGCCGGGGGGTGGGGGGCCTCTGTGACCCACCCCCATGATGGCCGCTTCTAATTTCACGTCCTGGTAATATCTCTAGTATAGTGATTAGTGTAGCTCATATGAAACTCCTTCCTTCATCATTCACGTGGAAACACCCTGGGGTGGAAACAACCACCATACTTTCCCATATTATTTCACTTCCTGTTTGGGCCATTGAGCACAGCAAACGCTGTGACTTAAATGTTTTTTTATGTCCATGTTCAACATGAAATTGGGAAATGCCATGCCACATGTCTACTGTGACAGGAATAAGCAACTGGAGCTGTTATTAATGTAAGATCAAATGCAGAACAATATGGTCAATTTTTATTAGGCCTATTGTCATTGAGTCTCTCGTAGTCTTATGATACTTATATGAAGTTTAAACTAAATCAAATTCTATTTCTAAACATTAATTAAAAAAATTTTTTGTTTATAATTCCCAATTGGGGTGAATTAGATCTAGAAATCTACTAGATCGGAAGGAGTTCCGTACTCGAGCGCCAAAGACCAGAAACTAACTAAACACAACTACCCCAGCCCCTTTTCGCCTGATTAGTCAGTCTAACTACCGCCCATTGATACAAACTGACTAGACCCTCACGCCCCCAGGTCCATCTGACCATTCCATGTGTTTAAATTGATAACAGTGAAAGTGGTGCTCGAGTAAGGTACTCCTCCCACTAGATCTAGACTCTAGACTAAAAGTCTAGATCTAGATCTAGATTAGATACAGACTAGACTCTACTAGATCTAGATCTATTGCCCGCGCCTGAAAACGATTGCAGCTGGAATGTCTAAAGTTCCATGCCTCAAAGCTATTGTGAATGTATATTTCATGATCACATTATTACAATTAGAATGTGGGCCTATTTGTTAACTATATAGACTAGATCTAGAGTGTAGATCTAGTGAGAATGTCAAAGCAAACATGTAGACTAGAATGTCTAGATCTAGTGATGTAGATTGTAGGCCCAGCTCCATGCTTCGATGACAACTTAAACTTATTAAAGACCCATCGACAGGGAATAGCGGACCAAAAAGGTAGATGAATACTTACACTATTTCGATTCACTAATATGTCACACATAAATAGGCGATACAGAACACTTATCCAGAGTCTGAATGCAGCGCTGTTGTCATTACGATATCAGACAGGAACTTACAGGAAGTTCGCTTTCCGTAATCTTTCTTTTGACTTTGTTTTAATAATACTTCTCCATACACAAAACTCATTCTCGAAGCCGAATAGACTATATTTCCACGACATAAACGGGTCGACCAAACTTTGCAAATTAAACTACCTCTTTAGATATCTAAAATCATATGGCTTGCCATGAAATGCCGATGAAGTAAGATGCAGTCTCATTTACCTATTCAAGTGACTTCATTTGAAAACTGCACGGACGGTATATTAATGACGGCCCAGCCAGCATTCTTACGTCAGCCGTCGTAGGTTTGTATAGATTCATATGGTTGGACGGATTACAGTTGGAGAGGCTCTCCTACATCAAACCGACGTGTGTGCGAAGTCGTAACAAGAGGCTATGCACCACAACGATGTCATTCCTATGTGTAAATTTGACGTCAGTCTTACAGTACTTACACTTCAGATTTCCAAAGGTATGCTGGGGAAGTGCATGTGGCAAAAATACATACTTTATTGTTTGATCAAAAGGATCTAGATGCCGATACACAACTAAAATGTTCATGAAAATACACACATTTTTTTTTTCTGGACACGGTTAATCAGAGATTCAGATACTTGTTCATCAAACTGGTTGATCTGAAGCTTTTCCCCTTATCCATTTTAAACATCAATCTGTCTTTTTGATGTGACTTTTAAAATTCCCAGTCCTAAATTGGGATCCTAGATCCTTCGAATCTAGAAAATTATAAAAAGAATAAACTGTGAGATATAGGGGACATAATTACCCATACAAATCATGATTGTGATAATTCCGCATTTGTCTCCCTTGTTGACATGTCGGATTTTCAAAGGCTGTAAAGTGCTTATTGTTTTGTAATTTTCTCGTCCACGAGTGAAGGAGTACAATGTTGCTTTGTTAATAATCTCTCACTTGTCATGCCTTGGGAGTAATAGACATCAAACTTGGCAAAGCATTAATTATAATTAATTATGTGGTCTGACAAAGGCATGGCTTTATGGTGGAATTATCTTGGTCACTGGAAAGAAAATTGATTAATGGCCATTTTCGAAAGGTTTGATCAAGGAATTCAGTTATGTCTTCGGTGTGTTGACTTCTAGGATTAATTAACTCTAAGTTTATTAGCCAGATAAGAAGAACGCGAAACAAACTTATTAGGGTAATCTTAAAATTCAAGGCGGAAACAGGAGAACACATAAAAGCCAAAACAATTAAAAGAGACAAAATAGAAAATCCAAGTCATTATGATTAAATCTTGTTAACATATCGACATCCTTGTTTGTTCCACCTCCACTTTAAACGTTTGTGGCTTTAGTATTATGATAAGGAGTTAGAATAAAACCAAGCTGTGAATGAGCTTGATGTGTGCCACAACGCATTTTAAACAAGTGTCGAAGTGTGCATTTGATATGCCTCTTCCAGATACCGAAAGATCTCCGGTTTTTCAGAAAATGGAGTTGGAAAAAACAACAACTAATGTCGTGACATTGTGATTGAGGTAAAATATGACCCGGTATCTCAAATCGGTAATTAAGTGACAAGAGCCGAGTGGTAGAAGACGGTACTTTTATAGGAAAATGGTGATTTCAATTGGAGTTTAGGTTTTAGTTGTTTATGGTTCCCCAGTATTGGCTCTACATATATATGAAATATTTTCTGGTGCATAAAAGAATTAAATATGATCCCATTACCAAAAAATAATGATAGGCCTACTGCTATGCTACTACTACTACTACTGATACTACTACTACTAGGCCTGCTACTACTACTACTATCACAGCTACAATTAGTAGAAATGAGGGCCTAACTATTACAACTACCTCTACTACTACTACTGTTACTACCACTGCTGCTACTACTACTATAACTACTACTACTATTACTACTACCACTACTACTGCTGTTACTACTGCTAGTGCTACTGCTACTGCTAGTACTACTACTACTACTAGGCCTATTACTACTGCCACTACTTTTACTACTATTATAATACATACTTTTTATATGGCGCTTCATCCGGTAATACAAGCTTCTAGAAGCGCTTCTAATTACCTAATTATTCTACCACTCAAATTCAATCCACCTATAGTGCTATACAAAATAACATACTAAAACATGCCATAACGGTCAGAAACAGCCATGGCTGCATTCCATCAACTGAAATGACGTGTATCAAGATATTTCTTAAAATTTCAGTATTTTGCAAATTCGACTTAATGTCCAACTATAACCAGATGGGTAGTGTGTAATTTTTTTTTGTTCCTCTGCAGAGATAAAGTTGACTTTCGACCAGCAATGTGTAAAACGTGGCGTAGAATACAATTTCCGGTCACACTTTTCGAATGAGTTGGATTAAAATGCGTCTCTCTTTCGTGGCTCAAATAATTTGTAAGTAAATAATTTTTGAATTTTGTCCAAAACGGAGGGTCCACGTAACTCATCATAAAAGAAAAATTGGCGCACTACACAAAATTTCATATGTTTTTTATTGCATAGTCACGAAGTTTTAGCTGCTTACAGGTTCACCCTCTAACCCAGTTATAGTAAGAATAATACTGATATTGATTCGGGATAGAGAATGATAACAATGGCTCACTGAAAACCACTTGGACATTCGGGCAAATTTTGAGTTGTTATGTTTTATATTACTGCCTCAGTAGCACAGTAGCATTTATCATAATAATGATATTGATTGGGGATTATTGAGTTACGATGTTGTTTCATTTTTGTTACTGCCTCGGCATTTATCGCAATAACGATTATTGATTTAGGGATGATAACTGTTTGTTTCGCTGGTAATGGGAGATGGGGTATCACTCAACAAGTAAGCTGCAATCTTTCTGTGCATCTTTGGAAGAGGCAACAGATGGAGAAGTCAGCCAGCAACGAGGGCCAATGTGTGTTGTTTGAGCGCACACTTCGAGGTGGGGTAGTCTATTGTGGGGGCTCCTAGCAGGGCCAGATTTAGACCTGGGGGGGGGGGGTGGGGCATTTTGGATTTCGTGGGCCCCTCAAACACATAAATTGAAATACACGACGAATCACCAAATTTACACATCAAAGCCCGTTTATCGCATGTATTTGGAATTAGTAAATTATGCACGTAATACATACAGTGGCGGATCTACGATGAAACCAATGAAGCTTAAAGCTACAGGGCCCCTAATGCCGGAGGGGTCCCTAATGCCGGAGGGGCCCCTAATGCCGGAGGGGTCCCTAATGCCGGAGGGGTCCCTAATGCCGGAGGGGTCCCTAATGCCGGAGCGGTCCTGATGAAACTTTTTTTAATGGGTGAATTTTTGGGTGTTGCCCTACTGCTTTGCTGGTTGGGAAGGGATCCCATAACAGTTCAAACTTCAGGGTCCCCAAAATGTGGTTCCGCCATTGAACACGTAGAAAAGTTAATGAGTCATACATCTGAGGTAGGTACGTGCATACCTGTTTCATTATACATGTATAATATGCTACCTAAACCCCAAGTAGATTCCTGGGTGAGACAAATTCCAATGGAAATGGCTATGCTGCTGTGTTCTCCTTAGTCTCCGTACATCATAATGGCTGGCTCAACAATTTGCACAAATAAGTCATATCATATTTTTTGTACAGAAGCCCCCCCCTCCCCCCCCCGGGCGGAAAAAAAGGGTGGGGGGGGGCAATTGGCCCATTTGTTCCCTATGAATCCAGCCCTGCTTTCCAGCCTGAGGTAGCCTATGTTTATCACCGAGGGCTGATTATTTTGCTGATTCTGGATTTGTACAACAGCCTCTTTCCCAGCTAACATCCTTATGTTAATCCGACGTAGATTGGCATATGATTTCTGTAGGGAGTGGTAGGATTGTAGTTGGGGCTGGTTTCGTACCTCGAACCGATGAGGGCACGATGTCGTAACCAGCAGATCTACGTAGGAACGATGCTATTCCTATGAGGAAGCTTGACACTAGTCCCACATGTAGGATTTCTTTAGAGCTCTGGCTGGGCTTAAACTGATGAGTCCTTGATGCTTGGTCCTAGTACACCGGTATCTGTTCATCATTATTCGTTGATCATATAAATTATAAGTGAAATAACATTTTTATATGCTATTATTATTTTTATCATTATCTAACTTTAAAATAACACTCTTAAAAAAAAAAACCAGTACTTTAAACCCCCCCCCCCCCCCCAGTTACCTTATCATAGAAGTGTAAACTCAAAGTACTGGACAAAACAAGGTTGGGGGAAGGGAAGGGGGGGGGGGCAAATTTACTTTCGAAAAGTTGCCAGGACATTCCTTTAGAATCACAACATTCTTAACTCCTTTCCATCAACTCTTCAGAAAGTGATGACTGACGTTTCATGCGCTCATAGCTTTTAGAGGTACGACCTTTTTTTTTTCTCTTTTTCGTAATACTTACAAATTACGCACCGGATCCGCTCGATACTTTGATAAATAATGGAGAAGGCCTGTACAAGTAGTGTGTAGTATGTAGTTCAGCCAGCCAAAGAGTGGAGATGGAACCTTGTCATTCTAAGGAGGGGGGGGGGGCTAGAGGGGGAAACAGGACGGAAAAGGTTAGAACTCCAGGTCTATCGTATACATTCTGATTCGTGTTTCCAAATGTTCCACTAGCGGTAACTATGACTCAGGGCACTGCACTCCTGTTACATAACTGTAAAGCGCCGAGGTAGGTTTGGCTCGACAGTACAATGATTATAATGATATAATAATATATGTTTTATTTAATGGGATTGAAAATTGAGTAATAAACCATCATTCAATACTCCGACGCCATCGTTAGGTTGGTGACACAGCTGAGTCAAGTCCGTTCTGTTTCGGTTTTAGTATAAGATATAATTGTAAAATAAAGTAATGTAATGTAATAATTAACTTGTTTAGCGCCCGCCCGCCCGCGCGCGCGCACGCACACACACACACGCACGCACGCACGCACGCACGCACACGCGCACACACACACATGATGTGCTCTACGGCTCTGAACTGAAATTAGAAACAGGATTAACATAAGATCAATTGATCATGCTCCCACTCACACACATTAACAAACACTTGATCTACTCTCATCCTCAAACCTCTGAGACCAAAAAAAAGGGACATCATTCAGTTTCAAGAAAAAGCAGTCTTAAACAATTCAGTTCTGAGCCTATTCTTAAATGTGACGATGTTTTCACTTTTCCTGGTGTCAACACTGATGTTGTTCCACAATTTTATTTAGACCCACCAAATAGAAAAAGCCTTTTCACTAAGCGACAATCTGACCGTGGGTGTCTCGAGAAGTTTGGCGCCAACTGATCTTAACTTTGCGTGAGGGCTGGTGTGATTTCACTAGTTCTGAAAAATAATTAATATAAGACTGATAGCGCGCATAATCAAGTCCGTTTTATTTGAGTAGTTTTGGTATGAGATAAAAGATTGGTGGCACAGTGAGTCTAGTCTACTTTGTTCGAGTAGTTTTAGTGTGAGATATATGACATTGGTGGCACGTCAAGTCTAGTTTGCCTCGATTTTAGTGTGAGATAATATAAGGCAACAAAAGAAATAAAACTGGAATTAGACGATGGACGAAATTTGCGATTAAAAATTAAAAAAAAACAACAAACAAAAAAACAAAAAAATAGAGACTTATTTTTTAAGTGTTCTTTTAAATTCAAGACAGGGCTAAAACTTCTCAAACCTGCGGCGAAAAAAAGCATTTAATGTCTGAACCAACACACCAACCCCAGCCCCAACCCACCCACCCACCCACTCACTCACTCACTCACTACTCGCTCGCTCGCTCGCTCACTCACTCACTCACACTCACGCACCCCCAATTACAAGCTTCAGTCTCTCCCATGACAACAGCTATTATCTCCAGTACCCTGTCAGCCTACAAAAGTACCTGTCATGTAACGTCACGACACTATAATTGCCTGTAATGGTCTGGTAAAGTTCCAAAGTTCATGCTATAAGTTTATTTAATCCTTGCGATTCGCACATTCGCTAGACCTGATAACAAATGGCAGTTTTCACCTAATACTTCAACAGCCAACTACAATCAAAATAATGCTTCTTTGCCTTCTTTATTTCAATGGTGGACTTCTTGAAAATTCTGCACACATTTTATTCAGAAATATGTCAAGGTTAAACCATCCGTCTGTCTGTCTGTCTGTCTGTCTGTCTGTCTGTCTGTCTGCCTGCCTGCCTGCCTACCTACCTATCTATCTGTCTGTCTCTCTATCTGTCTGTCTGTCTACCTGCCTACACCTACCTACCTGCCCGTCTATCTATCTATCTATCTATCTATCTATCTATCTATCTATCTATCTATCTATCTATCTATCTATCTATCTATCTATCTATCTATCTATCTATCTATCTATCTATCTATCTATCTATCTATCTATCTATCTATCTATCTATCTATCTGTCAGTCTATATGTCTATCTATCTGTCCGTCTGCCTGCCCGACCATCTGTCCGACCGTCTGACTGTCTGTCCGTTCGTCTGTTCTTTCCATCTGTCTGTTCGTCTTTTTATTAGCCCGTTTGTCTGATCCTTATCCATCTATCTGTTTTTTCTCCCCGCACCTCACAGATAGGATGTTTGTGAAGGTGATTATTATTTCTGTCTGGTAATACCATGCCTCAAAGATTAAAAAGCTGTCTGCGTTCATGTCTATCAAAGAAATTTAATAATAATGGTTTGGTTTCACAATAATTAAAAAGCCAATTATTATGCAACTTCTCTGTAATTTTATACTTTTCTTTTTTAAGTTTTTCATAACTCACGTATTACTCACAATTATCGAAAACAACAACCGAAAAAAATAAAAACGCTGTAATTCTCGGTCAATTCTGCAGTGGCGTTTTCTATCCTAGATCACATTCTCTGTGATTAACCCGGTTAATGTGCTCAGAAGAGCGCTGCTTTAGCCAAACCTTCCATCTGAATCATGCACAACTGATTTAGAATCTATATCTTAAAATAGAAAAGAAATAGACGTAGGAGTATTTCATTGTGATGCAATTTGCAATTTTGCAACCCCCTCCCTCCCCCTATTTTTTCTCAGCACTACAGCCAGAATGACAGTTTCAAAAACGTGGATTGGATCTGGCAAAACGGGGCTTAAGACGAACTTTCTCTGCCTCTTTAAAAAATCAAAATAAATAAATCTAAGATGATTCCAAGCAAAATATTTCATAGGAATGCAGGAAAATGGCTAATCTTTCAAAATATAAGCAAATCTCAATTTCCAGAGAAATTCTCTCCCCCTCCCCCCCCCCCCCCCGTTTTTTTTTCGGGAATTTGTTTTTTCACCCTAAGCCGGATTTCACCAGATGCCATGCAGTCCTATGTTAAACTAGTCCTTTTGAAGTATCAACTACTCTTACCCGGACTCTTTTGTTTTGAGTTTCAGGCCCAACGCATGGGGGACTGTGTTTGATACGCGTTCAGACTGAGTGTGGTGCAATTTCCCTGTCTAGAAACGAGTGCATAGTGTCCTGGCGCACAAAGTCATGAGATCGGTAAAAAAAAAAGAATAAATATGCACTTAGAGAGAAAGACAGAGAGAGAGAGAGAGAGAGAGAGAGAGAGAGAGAGAGAGAGAGAGAGAGAGAGAGAGAGACAGAAAGTAGAAAGAGAGAGAGAGAGAGAGACAGAAAGTAGAAAGAGAGAGAGAGAGAGAGAGCGAGGGAGAGATCACGATAAAAGGATGAGAGCACAGGTTTATTCCGGACAATGCCGAGCACCGTGACTAGTGCTAAAAAAAAAAGAAAAAAGCAAGGACCCATCGCTAAAACCTTTTTTCAGGTAAAATAATAATTAAAGAAAAAAATATCAGAAGAAAATGAAACAGGAGGGTGCTTTGACCGTAAGCTAGTTCAGTCTTTCCTTTTCCTTTATGTTTGAACATATCCTTTCTCAAGCGAGTCATTATAACATAGGCTACAACAGTTTGACTTTGCAGCGACCCACACATTTAAAAAAAATTAATTCTTCCTTGTAGCACTAGGTGTTGAGTTTGAAGTATGGCTCACTGGACTTTTTAGGGTTAAACAGTTTCTGAAACCGAACACATGTAACAAATATTGTTCTTCTACCCAGCAGCACAGTATTCAAATAATCGTGCGACAGCCGGTGGGAGCTTGTTTGACTAACTCTAAAGCATGACTAATGAAAAGGTATTACAAGAATATCACATTTTTTGATGCAATCGAAACGTTGGCTAGACCCGCATGTTGTTTGCTGGCTAGCAGTTTTTCTGGTTTTTTTTAAAGGAGGGGGGTGGGTGGGTGGGGTGGGGGGTGGGGGGAGGTAGGATAACCTTTCATATCGTTATTACAGTAGTATACAAGTGCTCTATCTCCCATTTAACTCTATTTTTCAGAATTTCGGCTTCAGAATTTCAGCACTCTTATACAAGAAATAATGAAAATACAGAAAAGTTGAGTATTATCACTTTTTTTTTTGTTTGTTTGTTGTCTGGACAACGCAGAGACCTACAATTATCAGGACAACCTTACTTATCGTCATTATAGCATACAAGTATTCTAGCACCTTTGATTTCGTTTTGAGTTGTAATGTCTTTATGTGGTGATGCATAAGATGTACGTACCGTGTATGACTATGTGCTCTTAGACGCTTTGTGAAAGAGAATGTCCCTCATGGTTTACATTGATTGTTATTTTGTCTTATCTTTTGAGAAATTTGACTTCAAAGTTTGAGCTCTTCTGGACAAGAAATAATGAAACTCTAGAAATGTTGAGTATTAAATTATTCTATATTTATGGACAGCTTGTACACTTAAATTAATGAACAAGCAGGATAGCCTCGCATTTCGTCACCCTGGTATACAAGTTGTCTATCTCATATGTCTTCAAATATTAGAAATGTGGCTTCACAGTTTGGGCTTCTCTAAACAAGAAATGATGAAGCTATAGAAATGTTGAGTATTATATTATCCTATATTTATGGACAAATTGTACACTTAAATTAATGAACAAGCAGGATAGCCTCGCATTTCGTCACCCTGGTATACATATTACAAGTAGTCTATCTCATATGTCCCCAAATACTAGAAATGTGGCTTCACAGTTTGGGCTTCTCTAAAAGAGAAATGATGAAAATATAGAAATGTTGACTGTTATATTATCCTATTTATGGACAACTTGTACACTTAAATTAATGAACAAGCAGGATAACCTCGCATTTCGTCAACGCGATATACAAGTAGTCTATCTCATGTGTCTTCAAATAGTAGAAATGTGCCTTCACAGTCTGGGCTTCTCTAAACAAGAAATAGTGAAAATACAGAAATCTTTAGTACATGTAATATCATTTTTATGTGTGTGTGGACAATGTTCAGACTTACAGACTTGTAATTATCAGGACAACATTACCAATCGTCATTACAGCATACCGACAAGTGTTCTATCATCTCTGGCTTCTTTTTTGAGAAATTTGTCTACAGAGTTTGAGCTCCACTGAACAAGAAATAATGGAAGTATAGATATGTTGAGTATTAAATTATTCTTTGTGAACAGCTTATAAACTTAGATTAATTAAAACGCAAGATAACATTTCATTTCGTCACCCTGGCATATAAGTAAGTAGTCTATCTCATCTGATACCAATTTTGAGAAATTTGACTTCAAAGTTTGAGCTGCTCTAATCAAGAAATAATGAAAATACAGAAATGTTGAGTATTACATTTTTTTTTTTTTTAGTGTGGACAACAGATAGACTTGAAATTATCAGGACGGCCTTACAAATCGTCACTAAAGAAGACAGGTTTACTGTTCTACCTCCCCAGACTTCATTTCTGAGAAACTATGGTTTTAGAGTGTGAGCTGCTGTAAAGAAGAAGTAATGGAAATATAGAACTGTTTGAGTGTTATCACCCATTTATAGACAATACACACACTGGAAATTAACTGACGATATAGATCTACCATATGTCAAATGAAGTCCACTGAATGCATGAATGTATACTACTTTACTTTTTGCGAAAAGTGGACATGGAACACTTGTGAACTGGTATGACGGTTTTAAGAGTGACGCGGGCTGATTAACCAGTTTGTCGTTATCTTACAATGATCTATTTGTTGTTGTTGTTGTTGTTATTTATCTCGTCTCCTTTTCTCTTGGAGACGCTACCCCCCCCCCCCCCTCCCCTTTCGTCCTAGGCTCATTTTTTTTGTTACATTCATGAGCAATCTATATTTATGACTGTTATGAGTCATTCAGTCAAGTCACCGTCAATTATTCAACGAGCCAGTCATTCAATAAGTCATTCATTTGTTCAATCACTTGATCATTCAACCAGCCAGTTGGTCACGCAGTCAAGTCCCAATTCAGACAGTATATAGGTTTGTCCGTCTTTACTTCGTTTAGTTATTAAACCCGTTGATAAGTAAGTTCGCTGGTATCTAAATTCATTCAGTCTACTAGCAAAGGCATCCACCCATCCATCCATCCATCCATCCATCCATCCATCCATCCATCCATCCATCCACCCATCCATCCATCTACCCACCCACCCATCCATCCATACATCCATCGACCCACCCATCAATCCATCAACCCACCCATCCATCCATCCATCTACCCATCCATCCATCCAATTAAGACATACATTCCGTTCATTATCAATGTCGTACTTTCATGACTTGAAAACTTCAGCTTTCCAATCTCTCTCCTTCTTAATCTACCACGAAAGAACCTGTCTAGCATCTTAAATCTTTACCTGACTCCAGCCCAACCTTTTCCATCCATTCTCTGCCACTTATCCTGTTTGTTAATCTGTTTGTATGACTCAGCATTTAGTTAGCTGATTGATTCATTTCCTTAAAGTACCTTGTCATTTTTT
Source organism: Onchidella celtica (assembly GCA_963931925.1). Taxonomy (NCBI): domain Eukaryota; kingdom Metazoa; phylum Mollusca; class Gastropoda; order Systellommatophora; family Onchidiidae; genus Onchidella; species Onchidella celtica. The sequence goes on from OZ007576.1 coordinate 48,382,710, forward strand.
GTTTGGTTATTTTCGTTTGCTTTGTTTTGTTGTTTGTTCGTGAATTCCATGTGTTTATTCATCCCCAAGGTAAATGAAAGAAACAAATCCAGAAAATGGAAAGGGCAGAAAAAGAAACAGAACAAAATACTCAATGGAAATGCCAAACTGCATACATCAACACAGCAAAGTTATCTTTTAAATTAAGATTCTTCTGTACTGTTACCTGAAGTAGATTTAAGCTGGCTCTAAGCCCGATTAATTTTCCACTCTTCGTTCTGCATCTATGTATTTAAACATGTTTGTTCTCTGCTGATAGCGTACGATAAATCAGAAGTTCTGCGCTGCTCCGTCACTAGGTGCGCGTTATACACCATCCTACCCCACCCCTCTCCACACAAGCACACAGAACCTCCCTGCCCTCGCGCCCGCCCGCTTCTCCCCCTCTTCCGTGCCGTTAGCCGCCCGCCCGTAACGGCGATGTGTACCGATCATCTCCGGTCGTCTGCCAGTGGTATACGCGCGGGCTGGTAAAACGCCCGTGATCATTTTGTGAATTGCATCGCATTTTCGTGGCGCTGTGTCACACAGAACAGCAGTAGCAAACAACAAGAAACATTAATAATCATTATTATAATTATTTTTGTTTTCAATTCAAAACCAACATGATGAAGTTGTCTAAAGACGTGAAACTTTGTGGTGTTATTCCAAATAGGATTATACTGAAGTACTGGAGTATATTGTTTTTGTTGGCGGTGGTGAGCATCCCAAACATAGCAGGTAAGCAAACTTTTTGTTGTTGATGTTGATGTTGTTGTTATTGTTGTTGTTGTAGTTGTTCATTGTTTTGGACCCGCGTATTTTGAAGCCAAAACATATTATGAGCAATATAGATCTAACTATCCCATGTAATATAGGCAGTTGTTACTTGTACGTACGTACCCGAAGTTCTTTTTTGCGCAAGGGATACTTATTAAAAGCTGTCTGTGACCATGCTCCTTGGCAACAGCCTTAATTAATGATGATTAATTATTCTTTCAGATTTTTTTTTTGTTGGTTTTCCTGCTTTTTTTTTTTTGGTTGAAAGGGTAAGGGACAAGGGGCAAGATTTAGGGATTCGGTAAGATTTAGACTCTTCTCAGCACTACGAGAAACGTATTGACCCCAACCCAGCGACCTGAATATCAAACTCTATGGTGCTCTGCCAGAGCTGCAGAAAACCGTAGATTTTCTTAAAAGAACAAATCTGCAGATTTAGATTGGTGAACGAAAGAAGAGGAAGAAGAAGGATTGAGGATAAGCGCAAAACGCTTGAGGAGCGTACGTACCTATAACAACAGCCTTTAATTTACGACAGACTCCTTGGCTCAGGGGAAAGGAGTTTTAAAAAAGACAGCCAAAAGAGTTTAGCAACATCCACACATGGAAACTGCGACAAAAGCACTTTATTCTACTTACTCACGTATTTAAAAAATACGAGCAAAAAAAAAATAACTACATACACAAATAATTTGGACCTTTGGCTCAGGGGGCAAATAGCGTAAAAAGACACCCAAATAACTTAACCGTATCCACATAAAAGAAACCAAAACACTTTATACTTTTTTCTGTTTCCTTCACTCACGTGAAAATACGGCCAAAATAATTACTAACAAATGTGAGAATTCTTGGCTTGGTAGAAGGAAACAGCGTAAATAAAGACGGGCAAAAATTTAGCTGTATCTACGCAGTAGAAACAACGATCATAATAGCAACCGAACATTATACAGGTTTACTCACTGTGTTCTCAGATATAATGTTGTCGTTTTTCATGTGTTTTTATTAATTGCTTTGCCTGTTGTTACAGTCTATGAATAAACGCTATATAATTTGAAAGTAAGATACGCTATAAATTATACATTGTCTCCGACATTATTTTTGCTATTTCTTTGATCTGGTATTATCTTGGCGGCCGCTCTCTGCGTCAGAATGCGTGAGCATGCGGGAGCTTGCTAGTGTGTGTGTGTGTAAGTGTGTGTATGTGTGTGTGTGTGTGTGTGTCTTCTCACTCACTTGCTCGCGTCCTAAACACTTAGGCATACTCACTCGTTCACACTCATCCTCTCGTTAATTCATTCACTAATTCTGTCATGCACTCACGCGCCCATTGACCCCATTTTCACACCTGTTGCGTTTCTTTATTCTTTATAATTATCTTCGATTAAATTTAAATTCTTTTTCTGGCTCTTTCTGTCCTGTTCTTAAATGTTTGATCCCACTGTTTCCTTCTGTCGTCCGGCCCCCCACCCCGTCCCCTTCCACCGCAGGACGTCATGTGTTTAACTCTACCTCCAATTCACATCCTCCTATCTAACAACACTTTTTCTTCTCGGGACTTTCCCGAATCACTCTTCCCTCTTTTCTCCTCTTTCCCCGTTCACTTTCACCCACCCACCCCTTTGCCATCTCTTCCTGACCCAATCACTCACACCTATAATACACACACATACATATAGCCCCTCACTGTGACGTAAATCTTACCTATGTTGTAATTTATTCCCCGCGCGTACACACCGGTCAATACCACAACAAACATGCCGACAAGTTCCCTCGCGCACCAGTGAAAGATCACTGGTTGGTGTCAAACTGAATCGAGTTTATTTCATATTTGTCTTGACTCAAAGTGCGAGGTCTCCTTTTTGATCAACTGACTGGTGACAGTTTTGACGCCCCCCAAACTAGTTACACGTACAATCATGTTTCAATCTCGCTAGTGCACGGGTCACGTGTTACTCCGTAGTTCATAGCGGGGACTAAAACCAAGACAAGACAAAGTCGACCCAGTGCGCCACGGGGCTCTAGTCTATATCGCTAGCCATACCATGAAACCGCACCCGTATATTATCAGCACAAATGCGGACGGCAACTCTGTTTTGCCAGATATTCTATGAACACCTTGTAAAAATTGTAATTTTTTATTTCATTTCTGCTCATTAAGAGGGAATTAAAATAGTTACTTAAAATGGGGAAGAATTCCATAGATCCCGACCACTCAGTAAATCCCAACTCTAAACCTATCCCTAACCCTTTCTTTATCCCTAACCATAAACCTAATCTTAACCCTAACTCTACCCTATAAACCAGAAAATAAAAATGAAAATATTAAGACAATATGTAAATAATTGAAAAAGTTAAAAGTGGTCGTGACGTACGGAACTCTTTCCTTAAAGCGTTTATTTATGTATAATATATAACCAAAATATATCTAAGATGTAAGGTATACATTTCAAGAAAAGCATTTTTTTCCCCTACCAGCCCCGTTAAACTGGACCGTTCACACCTGTAGGGCTTCAAGAAAGGACCAGTGATATAACTATATAACCATTACCAACAATCTACCTCATCTGCCATTTATATCCGCCTTTAATCTCTCGTCCGTATCCACGTTCACATAACAGCAAACACAATGACAAGCCTTTCTAGTGACATTGTCATTTTTGCTTTCATTTTCATACCTTTCCTATAAAATGTATAGACACCATTAACGTTGATGCTCAATGGGTTAAAACGAATATAATTTTACGCATGATAGGTGAAAGAATTTTTGAAATAAAAAAGAAAGGGAGTTCATTTTATGATTTGGGTCCATATTATTATGCATAAAATTTCATTTTTCACGCCAGTGCGTTTCAATCTCCTCAAAGACGACTGGTTACTGCTCTTGTCCACAGTATCCGCTCCGCTCCGCTATTTTTACGGACAATGACGTAAAACACTCTTTGCCTGTGTATATTTGTGCACGGCATCCGTTGCGCTCCGTTTCTCATCGCTATAGTGTAGAAGCAAAGAGTTTTTCGTTGAACATTTTTCCGTAAAGATAGCGGGACCGATAGTATGGACAAGAGCAGTAAGGCTGGAGACACACTGAGTCACGCCAGTTTTGTGTCTGTTTGGACTCAGTGAGCAAGGTCTGTCTTTCCGACAGCTGACTTAACAGTTTTGCCGCGCCAGTACTAGTAAGTGAGACAGGATTGTTTCGGTCTCCCCAGTGCGGGAGGTCCCGCTTTTAAATCTCCACAGTGCACATCTCACACACACCAAAACCAAAGATATTAGAATTGATAAGATGAGACAGCTAGTGCTTTTGGCGTGCACAGATTTCGCACCGCCATCTAGCGGTAAACGCGCGGAAGTAATGAAAAGTGCCGTATTTTACAAAGCCAAATAGGGAAAATATTGAATTTAGTTTACAGTTCAGCTATCGCTATAGGCCTCTATTGACGCCACTTATTATGGAATTATAACCCCAATCGCTGTGGGGAAAACGCTGGCTATTTTTTCTTCCTTTTAGTCGCAGTAGCATTGTCACAATTTTGCATCATAAATGTACCATTATATCAAGCATTCTTTTCATACTATGCGCCATGGGCCCCGCCCTCGATCAGCGTGAAAATTGTGTGCACGATTTTTTTAGTGATGCGAAGAAGGCAGTGTCTCATCAGTGTCTCGTTTCTAGTATCTTTGCTAACACCGAGACATTAACAGACTTGACTCGGTGTGCATTCAGCCTTTTTTTTCATGCGTCCTTTAATGTAAATCACAGTTCGCTGGTGACTGTTTGCCGATAGCCAGCAAATCGTCTGTGTTCACTTTTAATGCTGGTTATATGAGTGAATCCTTTACCCAACGAACTATTTAATTATGTTCTTTTGCCCTTTCCTTCTGTTGCAACAGGACTCTTGCAAGTTCCACTAAAAATAAAATTTTTAAAAGTCTTGTTTCCCATTAAACAGCATGTCTCTTTTCCCGCTGCGTTTAATGTACATTCTTTATACGAGAAAACCGTTTACCCACACCGTATTTAATACCACATCCTTTCCCTATTTCCTTCTGCTGCAGCACCTACGTCGTGTACCAAACGAGGCAAAGAAGAAAAAAAAAGCACCTTGCTGTACATTAAACAGAATGTTTCTATTAGCTCTTAGTGCAAAGTTTTTATTATGAGAGAATCCTTTGGCTTATGCGGTATTTAATCACTGTGCTCTCTCTCTCTCTCTCTCTCTCTTGCCCCCCCCCCTCCACTCACTGTCTCTCCCCTCTCTCTGTTTCTCTCTGTCCATCTTCCCGTCTCTCCTCCGTTCTCTTCCCCTCTCTCTCCCATTTTGCAATATTGCGACCAGCATTTCTTCACATATCGGCAGTCACGTCTATATTTACATTTAATGCAGGTTTAATACCTATTTAAGTATTGTTCCCCGCTCTCCCCTTCCCTCTATAGCTACCTGTATACATGTATGCACGCATTCTACCAAACTACAACTACAAAAAACTAGAATTTAGAGTCCTATTTCTCATTAAATGCCATGTCTACTCAGGTTTAATCTTTATTCATCGTTCATTGTCCGAGAGACGTTCTTTTCCTAACGCCGTATTTAATTAAAGACATCATGTCTTAGTTCACCTTTAATGCGGCATGTTCTTTGTATGAGAGAATGTTTTACTTAACGCTGTACTATTATGTTATCTGTCCCGTCCCTCTTTCGCTGGGAGCACCTACAGGATGTTTTACAGTACAACTGCCTATAATCTAATGATAGCTATCAGCAGCAGCATCATAATTAATGTAAAAAACTGGCAAAAAGAAAACGTTGTATGTAGCCAAGCTTCGTGTAAGAAATAATACCCCAAACGATACAGTAAAACGCAAAGAAAAAGGGAAGACAGAAAATACCAATTTTTCAGCAACAGCCTTCTTCAGGAAAAAAAACAGGAAAAAAAAATATAAAATTGAACAGATAAAATAATCGAACAATAAAAAAAAATAGATTATGAAATGTATGGAATATTTATAGAATATTAAATAGATACGTAAAAAAAAGCCTTGCTGCCACTCCAAGTTTTTCTGTGGTTTTTACAATATTTCGGCATCATGATTGGTATCCTTTCAAATTGAACATTACATCTGTTTAGTTCAGTAATAAAAAAAAATCCGTTATCCAACACCGTATTTAATTACTGCGTCGTTTCCCCAATTTCCCTTTGTAGCGACAAGCTCCTCTATACAAAAAAATAGAACAAATAGTGGTGTTTCATATAAAACGTCATGAGTGTATGGGTCAAGGTATAATGATTCATGTGTATTGGCAAAGTTCCAGTCCTACATCAGCGGCATCTTTCTCTTTGTAGCACATAAAATACAGACCAGCGGTTCTTAACTTTGGGAGGTTCGCTGTCCTTGGCATTTACACCTCATTAATTGTCTTGTTGTGGTACGGATTCGTTTTTTTTAGAATTTTGCCCGGGCAGCGGCCTATTCGGCCTGCTTTTTCGATTTCCAACTGCCAAGGTATCTTTAACGTTCGCAACACGGGCCCTCTGAATTTTTCATCCTTATCCGAGAAGACTATGATCATTGGCAGGAAAATATGAGAAAAATCCCAAAATTCCAACATGTCTGCACCGATCGGGATTCGAACCGGGTTCCTTTGGCATGAGAGACGTAACATACAGGCCGGTGGTTAATAACCTTTTAATACGTATTTACCCCATATATTCACAAGAAATAGGACAAGGTAAGATAAGATACGGATCACTTTATTATCCCAGCAGAGAAACTTTATTTTCACAGCGCGTTTAAGATATGCATAAAACACACATGTTACGCATCATCACATGAACATGTCATAACTCAATAACTGGCGTAACGCTTTAAGTAACATGGCATGGTAATATAACATGGCACGCATCCAGTGGCGGACTGGGTCTAAAAATATTGGTTGCCAGGAGACAAAGGGGGCCCACCCACCAATACAATTCTATCATTTAATTTTTAAAATGAATAAATTAAATTTTCAAAAAATATGTAAGCGGAAACAAAAAGATGTACTTAGAATTCAAATAGTTTACTTGTACATTATACACATTAACAGATAGTTCAAAAGTATAAAAGTATAGTTCAAGCAGTCCACTATATTAAGATCAAGCAGTCTACTATATTAAGAGCATTCGTTTGATACATTTTTTGATAATTTATATTTTAAATATATTGTCTAATGTCTAAAGGGGCCCACTTCCTCTGGGGCCCACTTGCCACTGGGCAAGCTGACAACCTGGCCAGTCCGCCACTGCACGCATCTGCGTATCTAGGAAGCGTTGCTGAGGCCAATTACGAATGGTAGAAACGATCTTCTGTATCGTCATGTCTCGCTGCTTATATTTTATTTTACACATTGGCTTTTTTTTTTTTTTTTAGAAAATATTTGAAGACCACCGGGCTTTGTGACCAAAGTCAGAGAAATGTGAAACTGGGAAAATTGATTTTCTGAGTTTAAAAGTTCACAGCATCCTTCAAGCTGCTGAAAGGGTGATTTTCTAATATTTTGGGACAGCAGCCCTTTTTTTTTTCAAACTTCGGTTTTGCAGAGACGAGGCTGATGAACTAAACTTATTTTTAGGGTGATAAAGACAAAAATTTCTTAGTGTGACCCAAGATACAGGCTACGCAGACGGTTCAATTCGTCAAATTCCGTCCGTCGACTTGCGCGCGTATCATCCATGTCAACAATGCAACAATTCGCACCACGCCCCTTCATAATTGAACGAAAAGGACTAGTACCACAGAGCTCTGTAGTAGGTTACACACCGTAGTTATACGCGCGCAAGTTGTGGATATATAGTGAAAAAAAGGAATGGTCCGTCTCGGCATTCTGTGTCTCGGGTGTGTCTATGATTGTTTTCATCCGTGGTCTTCACTTCCTTCCTTTCCCCATGTATTTCTAACCTTCGCTGGCGGTTTTTTGGGGACATCATTAATTGACGAGTTCTGTTCCCCAGATCTAGCAACACTGATGGGATAACTGGGGTCGGTGGAATTAAACATCGGAGACTGAATTGAACATCATTAGAAATTATTATGCACAATCTGGAATAAGAAAAATAAAGCTGTTCTGTAGTTTTGCAATGTAATTTCCTGCCCCCTCTAAACCTGGGCACATATTAACCGATTTTAGACCGGCCGGCTAATTGGGTGGTGATGTCACGACATTGGGTTTGAATAAGATCTCGTGCCCCAGGCGTCCAGTTGGATATCACCAGCGAGTATTATATTTATAGACAGATGTCACTTCCGACAAATCGCGAAACTAGATCGCTGCGGTAAACAAGAATTGAAAGAGACCGTCTTCACCAAAGATAGTGTGCACATCTGTTTACTGTGGTTTGTTCATATCTTTGGGCTGATTGAAACTATTTAGAGCTGTTCGTAGTTACTTACGCCTCGTGAAAATGCACAAACGGGTATTGTTTACCGCAGCGACCTGCTTTCCGCTCCATGCTAACAGTGGTTTCGCGGCGCCTCCCGTGTCTCGCAGTACAAATCGACCAATAGTGAAACCTCTCTATATACATAGGCCTACCCTCTGATATCAATGAAGCTCAATGTCATGACGTCACTAACCAACTAGTTTGTCGATCAAAATTGGCGAGCGCCCGCCGGCCCTAAGGATCAGTAATATACAGGTCAACACAAGCGTAGAAAACTTGATGAAGTCATTACTGGGTCTCTAGTCAGTAGGGTGAGTAATTGTGCGTAATATCTGCTATGTGATTCTGTCTAGTTGGAAACATATGGTGTGATTTATCGGGCGTTGATCGGTGGATGAAGGAGAGATGGATAGAAAGAAAGAAAGGAAAGGCGGGGAAGACGAGGCGATGTCAAAAGGCTCGAGTAGAGATAGCTAGATTCAAGTGAGTGCTGGACAGGAGTGTAGACTGATTTGGGGTACGAGACAAAGAGAGTGAGTGAGAGAACGGGGAGGGAAGAAAGAGAGAGAGAGAGAGAGAGACATAGAGAGAGAGAGAGAGAGACAGAGAGGGAGAGAGGAGGGGGACTAGAGAGAGAGAAAGAGAGACAGAGAGAGAGAGAGACAGAGAGGGAGAGAGGAGGGGGACTAGAGAGAGAGAGAGAGAGAGACAGAGAGGGAGAGAGGAGGGGGACTAGAGAGAGAGAGAGAGACAGAGAGAGAGAGAGACAGAGAGGGAGAGAGGAGGGGGACTAGAGAGAGAGAGAGAGAGACAGAGAGAGAGAGAGACAGAGAGAGAGAGACAGAGAGGGAGAGAGGAGGGGGACTAGGGAGAGAGAGAGAGACAGAGAGGGAGAGAGGAGGGGGACTAGAGAGAGAGAGAGAGAGACAGAGAGGGAGAGAGGAGGGGGACTAGAGAGAGAGAGAGAGAGACAGAGAGGGAGAGAGGAGGGGGACTAGAGAGAGAGAGAGAACGAAAGGGGGACGAAAGAGAGACTGAGAGAGAGAGAAAGGAAGGCTAGAGAGAGAGAGGGGCGAGAGAGACGGGAGAGAGAGAGACAGAGAAAGGGATTAAAGGGAGAGGGGGGAGTTGCTAGAGAGAGAGAGAGAGAGAGAGAGAAGAAGAAGGAGAGAGAGAGAAAAAAAAAGAAGGAGAGAGAAAAAAAAAAGAGAGAGAGAGAGAGAGAGAGAGAGAGAGAAGAGAAAGACAGAGAGAAAAGAAAGAAAGAGAGAGACAGACTGATATCAACTATTAAAACAGAACTGATTAATCGTAGCCACAACATATAAAACCCACCATTTTGTGTCAATTTCGTTCATCTCCATGTAGCAATTGCCCAAACGAACGCTTCTGTAAGTAACATCATTGTTGCAATTCGCAGTTTGGGGGAAAACAACTTGTTTTCTTCGGAACTGGTATAGCCACAAGAGCATTGGCGGAAAGACAAATGAGACAGAAAACATTAAGGAAGACAGGCAACGAAAGAGGCATTTTGGCCCTAAAAAGCCCACGGAAATGAACTGTGGAAGAAGAAGACAAAAACAAAAACAAAAAGGAAATAAAGCTGTAAAGAAAAGAAAGTGGCCATTGTTTGCCAGATTTTTTTTATGTGTGTGTGTGTGAAGAATTAATTTTAACTAAAGATGACCCAAACATTTCACGAATATATTTGTGCCCAGCACAGGTTTACAGATTTGTGGGAAGTTCTTTCTTTCTTTCTAGTTTTTTTTCTCTTTCTTTCATATTTTTCTTTCTTCTGTCTTTCTTTCTTTCTTAATGCCACTTATCTTCTACCGTACATTTTGGACACGTGCAGTTTGTTTTCTCTTGGTTTTATTATTGTTGTCGTTGTTATTTTTAAACGTATTTGTACACGTGCGAGAGTGATATGAATTTGTGACCCGCCTTTCCACTTCCGGGCTTAAGCTAACACAACAGTGTATACCTGCTAATACAGTCCACTTGCCACGTTAATCGCACCTGCGTTGAATGTTGATACCGGGCTGTATCATTCGGCTTCCTTGTTAATTACGATGCAGACCAGCGGTTCTCAAACTGAAGGGCTGGGGATAGACAGACAGACAGACAGACAGACAGACAGACAGGAAAACAAACAGACAGGCAGACAGACAGACAGACAGACAGGTAGAAAGACAGACAGACAGAGAGATAGATAGGTAGAAGCTGGGACGGGGGGGGGGGTATCTAGGAGGATAAATATCGCAAAACAATCGTATTATGAAAGTGCAAACTTGCTTAACCGTTTCACTACCGTACGCAGCCCTGCGTGGTTCATAAGAAAAACGCCCATTTTGAGAATAATGCATGAAAATTACATCTGGATTTGTGAGTGGATCTGACGAAATCGGGCTCAAGATGAAATACCAAATTCCTGAGAAAACCCGCTAGAAGGGCAAACAATTTTCTATGGAAATTGAGAATTTGCTTATAAAATAAAAGATTAACCATTTTTCTCCATCCAGTTAAAATATTTTGCTTGAAATTGTCTTAGAAATATTTTAGTTTGATTTTTTCAAAGAGGTTTGAAAAATTTCACCTTTAGCCCAGTTTTGTCAGATCCAGCCACACTTATGTTCGTTGCTCAGTTTCCGGTGACTCGTCATATTTTTTCAACTAGTCTTCTCAAACCTTCTATCAGCCGTAAATAGATGATCATTGGGTTTTAGAGTAGGCCTACGCGGTATGTGAGTTCGCTTTAAAAAAGTATATGGATGTGAATCATTTAATACTAGATGACGTACCGGGCATTGCCCGGAATAGACAATCATGTGCTCTCTCTCTGTGTCTCTGTCTCTCTCTCTCTCTCTTACAATAAAGGTAATAAATGCAGTCCTGCTTCAGAACTCATGCGCGCCAGGACACTGCGCACCAAGCTTGATATGGTTACTTTTTATGACATGCACGGTACTATAACAGAATGGAGCCAAGATGGATGTAAAACTAAACAAACATGCAAAAATACAGATGTTACATAGCAATAGACATTGTTATTTTTTTAAAATACATGCTTGAAGTAAACAACTTTTTAATTATAGCCATCATCTTCCTTATCTCAATTGCCACCTTCCTGCTAAATTTAAGGCCTGAAGAGTGTATAGTTTGGTCAGTTAGTCATGCCAAAGGTTGCAAGTTACTGAAATATATAATAGACTAGATGAGCTACAGGGCATTGCCCAGAATAAACAATCATGTGATTTCCCCATCCCCCTCTCTAGTATAATAAAAGTAATAAACTACAGCCTTGCTTCAGAGCTCATGCGCACCACAACACTACGCACCAAACTGAACGCTTGATACGATTACTTTTTATGACATGCACGGTACTATATATGACGAAACAAACATGCAAAAGTACAAATGTTACATAGCAATAAACATTGTTATTTATTAAAAATACATGCTTGAAGTAAACAACTTTTAATTATAGCCATCATCTTCGTTATCTCAATTGCCACCTTCCTGCCAAATTTAAGGCCTGAAGAGTGTATAGTGTGGTCAGTTAGTCATGCCAAAGGTTGCAAGTTACTGAAATATATAATAGATGTCATTATTATAAAGGAACTAGAATATGAAAATGTAAACACCTAAATCTTCATGACCACATGACCAAAAATTCTGAAATTTTGTGAACTGCCTCCACTTTTGGCGATAAATTACATGGACACATCCACGGAATTTGGCGAATTGAACCGTCTCAGTATTCTGTGTCTCGGATGTCATCGTTTGCATTTAATTGAAAGGTTATCCGCCAGAGAGAAGGTCTGGCCTGATTTAGTATTAATCCCATACACAGGATACCGAGGGGGACCAATTCGTCATTTTCCGTCTGTCCACTTGCGCGCGTATCATCCATGACAACAATTCAACAATTCGCACCACACCCCTTTATATTTGAAGGAAGAAGAGTAGTACCGAAGAGCTCCGTGTGTAGTACCCGCCGTGTTTGTACGCGCGCAAGTTGAGGACATTTGGTGAAAGAAGGAATGGTTCGTCTCGGTATTCTGTGTCTCGGATTCAATTACTACTCATCTTTCTTCTCCCTCCTTACACGCACCCCCTCCCCTTGGCCAAAATTTAGTCTTTAGTAATTATTATCTATTTATAATTTTTAGCAACCAAAATAAAAAGAAAACAAAACAAAAGACGCAATTTCGTAGAGCAGATTCGAAAAGTATGATCGGAAATTTCGTATTTTTGCCTCTATTAAAAAAATTCTGAAAATCAACTTTATATGTCACCGTCGTATTTTTTCTAAGGCCAGTGAGCTAGTTCCAGATCGTGCTTTATAATTTCTACGACGTTTAACATCGAGTCTCTGTTAATTATTTGATTCCATTGACCCGGGCTGTTCCATCAGTGGTGTTAGGTCTACGGAATCGGATCTGACCTTTTTGTATGGGAAATAGAAATGTTGTTACAAATGTGTACGTCCCCCAACTTTTATTATTATTATTATTTTATTTTTGCGCTAGGGGTACGTATTTTAAAACCTTTTGTGTGGCTCCAGAACTAGAGAGCTACTCCCGAAATAGTCACGAAAGACTCCTAACAGAGAGTACAGATGTATAGAGAGATGTCACTTCCGCCAAATCGCGATACTAGGTCGCTGCGGTAAACAAGAAATTGAAAAATTGAAAGAGACCTTCTTCACCAAAGACAGTGTGCATATCTGTTTACTGTAGTTTGTTCATATTTTTGGGCTGATTGAAACTATTTAGAGCCGTTTATAAGATCTTACGCCCCGTGGAAATGCACAAACGGGTATTGTTTACCATAACGACCTACTTTCCGCTCCATTCTAACAATGGTTTCGCGGCGCCTCCCGTGTCTCGCATTGCAAATCGACCACTAGTGAAACCTCTCTCATATAAATATCTACACTCTCTACTCCGTACAACTCGAACTGTTGAAGGGGTAAAATTTTGGTTTTGTCCATGCGTCCCTTTTCCATTACGCGACAGCAGACGTAGGAGATGTGGCGAATTAGTGGCGGTCAGTAACTAAGGCACACGTTTTCTATTGCCTCACGCTCCTCTGATTTCTGCTGTTAGTGCAGTACAGAATGACCGTAGTTTGACTGTATGGAAGTTCCCCTCTAGGGTTCCTTAAGCAATGGTTCTGATGTTTTGATGGTGCCTTGGACATTTCCATGCTATTTTATCATGTCTTATAAATATTAATTTATGAATATATTTTTGTTTGTAAACCTGTGCCACTATCCATCTATCTATCCATCCATCCATCCATCCGCCCATCCGTCCGTCCGTCCGTCCGTCCGTCCGTCCGTCCGTCCGTCCATCCATCCATCCATCCATCCATCCATCCATCCATCCATCTATCCATCCATCCATCCATCCATCCATTCATCCATCCATCCATCCATCCCTCCCTCCCTCCATCCATCCATCCATCCATCCCTCCATCCATCCATCCATCCCTCCATCCATCCATCCATCCCTCCATCCATCCCTCCATCCATCCATCCGTCCGTCCATCCATCCATCCATCTATCTATCCGCCCGCCCGCCTGCCTGCGTGATTTTTTCCCCGTACGAGCGTTAGCAAATTCAGGAGCAGAGCAGCAACAATCACGCTGCCTGCCCGCCTGTCTGTTGTCTGTCTGTCCGTCTCTAGATCTATCCATCTACCTCTCTCTATTTCTCTCTCTCTCTCTCTTCCTCCCCTCCTCACGACTTTCCTCTCTCCCTCTCCTCACCCCACCCCCGTCTCTCTTTTCCCTTCTTTGCGTGTCACTTTCCCTCCTTCCATTCCCACTTAAATTTGATCAGACATTGCCACCGATTTCCAGACAAACACCTGCAAATCCCCGCCGTATATTTTAAACACTATAATGACTCTCACATTAGTTGTCCTATGACGTCATCTCCAAATGTTGCGTAAAATGTCATTTCAGCACGGCACTGATTATTCTCGACGTACCGAGGTGAAGAGAGACAATTGCTACCTGTACGAGATTTAACGCGATAGCTGTTCATGATAGGCACCCGTTCACACTTGAAGCTAACAATGAAGTCCTCTGTAATTACGTCACATGGCAGGCGTGGATCTTGGCTACGACGAACGAATGCAGAAAATGACAAACGAAAAGTAAACCTTCTCATTTCCCTCTTTCTTGAGAATTTAAGTGTAAAAGCAGAGAGGAAATGGCCAGAGGTAATTACTTTCGCTTGTTTGTTTTTGGTTTGTTGAACTATTACGTCCTTTTCCAGCCCATTAATTAGGGTATAATTATCGGAGACGATGCTTCTGTTACAACCAACGGCCGACGGGTCCATGCCTTCAAGTTGCCTAGGTTGAGCCGCGTTCCCAGTGGGACTTGAATCTGAGACCTCTCGCCCCGCGGATCACACGCCCTAACCACTGCACCACTGCGCCGACACTCGTTACTTTAATACACGTCCCGTCTCTCGCTATTTCCTCGGCTCTGACTTGTTTCAGTAGTGACAGTCCACCAGAAGCAGCATTGTCAACATGTTGGCCCTATCACAAAACCGGGCAGGTGCAAAGTCCTTAATTTTACAAGGGAAGGACATAGGCCTTCATTTGTACTCCCCGTTAATCAATAGCAAAAATGACATCCAAGGAGTTAAAAAATACTGGGCAAAAAGGAGATACCATCTGATAAAATTCCTTCATGGATTTCACAAAATACTGGTCAAAAGGGAGATACCATCTGATAAAATTCCTTCATGGATTTCACAAAATACTGGTCAAAAGGGAGATACCATCTGATAAAATTCCTTCATGGATTTCACAAAGTACTGGTCAAAAGGGAGATATCATCTGATAAAATTCCTTCATGGATTTCACAAAATACGGGGCAAAAGGGAGATATCATCTGATAAAATTCCTTCAAGGAGTTCAGAAAATACTGGTCAATAGGGAGATATCATCTGATAAAATTCCTTCAATGAGTTCACAAAATATCGGGCAAAAAGGAGATATCATCTGCAGTGGTGCTGATACATTTAAGCGGTTTCATCACAGAACTAGTGATAAGTTTTTTTTATTTTTAAAGAAACATTTGCCGCCACAGTCAACATCTATGTACCTTTGAACTGTAAACTGATAAGAGAAACCTCTCAGATGCTAGTAGTGAAAGTTAAGCAAGGTTTACATTCTGTTTACCATACCTGGCAAACAAGAAAGGGAAGGATAATCTTCTATCAGAGCACGGGGGGAGGGGGGGGGGGGTATTTTGGATTTTACTGAATGAAATTTTGTCTCGGCTCGAAAATACGAAAAGAAATACGAAAAATGAAAAGTCAAAAAACAACGAAACAAAAACACACTTCCGACATTTTGGCAGTGATTCCAACTGACGTCATACATCTGGCTAGAGAAAGTGTGTAAGTGAGAGAAGGAAATGGGTACGGAGGTAGAGAAAAGGCAAGGGGTGGGAGATGAGGCTAAGTTATTAATGAAATGCATCTAGGCTTTATTTAGAAAAAAAGAAGGAAAGAAAACTCAGTAAGCCATGATGCTTTCTTGATAAGAACATGTTACTGAAAGCAAGGTATTGGCTCTAGAGGTTCTTGTTAGACCAGTTTGTTCTGAAGAATCTTATTCTGGCTCTCTCTCTCTCTCTCTCTCTCTCTCTCTCTCTCTCTCTCTCTCTCTCTCTCTCTCTCTCTCTCTCTCTCTCGCCTCCTCTCTCTCTTTGCCTGTCTGCATCTCTCTGTCCATGTCTCTCTATCTGTCTGTCTCTCTCCGTCTCTCTCTTTCTCTCTCTCATCCGCTCGCTAGTTCTCTCTGCCCCTCTTCCTTTCACACTTCCTCTTCCTCATTCTCTCTCCCCTATCTATCTTAGATCAGTATGATAAACTATCCTCGGTTTTTTTTTTCTTATTTGATTTTAATCATTTGATTGACCCAGAAAAATTAGCAACCTGCCATCCATCCAGATCTAGATTATGTGAATCGAGAGACTGCTGTCATTTTTTACCAGATGTATTTACAAAACATGTTAGTTATACATGAATTTATGTTATTTCATACATTATTATTACATGTATTACGGTTCCCCTTACTCATGGGTCGGCAACCACTGTCTTGCCAACTGCATGCGGCTCTTTAAGGCGGGCGTCATACAGAGAAAGTTGCTGCCCATTTCTCTGTGTGATGCCTGCCTAAACGTTCATCTGCAGCACTTTCCTTTTCTTAATTGCCGGTAACCCCCCCCCCCCCCAAAATGAGTAAAATATCCTTCTGGTATAATAATAATGATAATGATAAATATAATAAATAACATTTATATCGCTTCATCCCGGTAATACAAAATCTAAGCGTTTCACAGTTATTCTACCACTCGCAATCAATTCACAAATACAAAAACGTACCAAAACATGTAACAACTGTCAGAAACAGATGTGGTTGCATTCCATCAAAATTGAAAAGGTGTGTTGTCAGGATGTTTCTTGAAAACTTCAGTATTTTGTACAACTTTTAAGTTTCGAGGCAGTGAATTCCAGGTCTTCGGGCCATAAAAAGAAAATGATCATTCGCTGAGTGGTTTAAATGACTCATTCCTAGTGTTTTCTTAAGAAGACTACAGCTCTCATAATGCCCATTCTGAAGTCAAGAATCAGCACTGAGCCCCGAGGCTATGAGGAAATATTGTAAGATATAAAAAAAAAAAAGCCCAATTATTGGAACTTTTAGAACAGACATCTACTGTCTGTGTAATGTCCATACACCATTTTGTTTGGGTGCTTTTTTCGCATGAACTGCTGAGAGCGGCTTATAGGAGTGAATCAATTAAGAGATAGTTGGAACATTGTAGGCCTATATTTCATGCGCATTGCAGCTCATTCGTATGTTGAATTCCGTATAAAATTCCAAATATAGCTCTAGTTCTCTAAAAGGTGGCCGACTCTTGCCCTAATTGTATCTATAGAAATTACTCACTCACTCACATGTAAGCTTTGTTCCAGTATTATGACATAATATAAATTTACAATTTTATCGATTTTCATTGTGGCAGACAACAGCGAGCTGGTTCACAACAAAACCCTTTAGCATTTGGCTGAATAACTGTCTACAGTTTATGATCTTGCTCACGGGCACGTTATGCTCATGCGTGCATGACCTGAATACATTCATAACTCGCACATTAAACACACACTTATATAAGTGAAATGACTCATAATTGTTTCGTTTTAATATTTTTATCTTTATTTAATAAAAAGAGAAATTTTACGACACAAAGTGAAGTGAGTCATAATATTGTTTCGTTTTTAAACGTTCTTATCTCTATTAATAAAAGAGAACGTTTACGACATTGCAGCATTTCTTCCCTTACGCCCCAGTTAATAGCAAATGTAACGTTTAAATGTAATTTATATTACATCAGCGGTTCCCAACCTTGGGGAAATTTCGCTTACCCAAGGGGTACATTTGCCGAGTCTGGATTTGTACAGTTTGTTTTTTTCGTTAATAACTTCCGCCATGACAACAGTGGCGGGCCTACATTTTTGTGATCCTGAAACTTGAACTGTTATGGGCCCTCTCCCCCCCCCCCCCCCTCCTTGGCAACCAGCAACAATACAGCGTCATCCAAAAAATCACCCATTAAAAAACAACTTTTTTCAGGGGCCTGTCTGGGATTTAGGGAACCTGATGCTTAAGCTTACTCAGTTCCATAGCAGATCCGCCACTGCATAGCAACATTTTTGAAAAGAATACTACTCGAAACTTAGATAAACATGAATAGAACAGGTCGATGCAAAAGCGTCAGTCTGTGTTGGATGATTTGACACTTAGGAAAATTAATGTTATAATTTTTGAAACAGTAATTAAGGCTGGAGTTTTGAGGGGAGGAGGGGGGGGGGGGAGATGTAATTAAAAAGTTAATTCTCTCTTTGCAGATTCCAAAAAAAAAAAAAATCACTTGTGAGCTCTTGGAACAAGAGAACCAATTTTCTGTTCCGTTAACCAAATAGTTGCTCGAACTCCCTTGTACGCTTTTTGCACGCCGGAGGCAAAGCGCCCCCCCCCACCCCCCACCCTCCTCCACCCCACCCCCCAACGTACATACATAAGGTATGGCCCCTTGTACAAAAAATCTAGTGTACAAACACGCCTATGTCATTGTGGTGTTTGACGAGCACCCTGTCAACTCTACGGCATTTTACAGGAGGGGGTTTAATGATAATAATGAAGTCTTTCATCCTCCCCTCGTCTTTTACCTCATTACCGCGTTAGTTCAAATAGAGGAGTATTGAGTGAAAACGCTCAAGATCAGAAGGAGAAGGCGCAGCGCGCCCGTCATCGATCTTTTATATTATTACTGTAAAAACCTGTCCATTTTCTGTTCCATGCGACATTGTTTGCCATTTTGCGCCGCGTAAACGTGGGTCAGATCGTGTGCAGTTCATAATGGATTGCCGCGACACGTTTGCACAATAACTGTGAAAGAATCAGATTTATGCGAAGGTTTCAGCTGTTATATCACCATTTGTAGTTCTTATCCCACAATTTAGGAATTTCAGTTGTTTTAATAAAGATCAAGTTCATTTGGCACTTGCAGGTCCTTTGAGGGCCAATTCAAGACAAACACAGGAAATATACAATTAATAAAAAAAAACCAAATGATTCCGTCACTGGGGCCAGGGCAGTTGCCCCCTCTGTCCCCGGTACAAACCGGTCCTGAGAGGCTAAGTTTTTTTGGGGGTGGGGATGGGGGGTGGGGGGGGGGGGGTTGGTGGTGGGGTGGTTAGTGAGCTTCAAGGGTACATAATTCTAAAACTCCTCTGGGAACTTTTCCTTGAGTGTTATCTTCTCTTGCATACCTTCCCCTGCCCATGTCTTGAACCTTGAATAATAATAATAATAAAAAAAAAAGTGTAGGTCTACAACTTTTCTAAACTACAGTTTTCTAAAGGCGAGTTTTCATGTGTACGGAAACGGAAACGTAAACGCCAAAAGCCCTTCAAAAACACCGTTTCCGTACACATGGAAATACTCTTTAGTTTTACCGCTTTTAGGATTTTTGACGTTTTTGCTCCCGTTTCCGTTTCCTTATACACGAAAACTCAGCTTTAAGCGTTTTCAAAGAATTATTTTTTCTTAGATTTTGTTACGTGTACGTGGCAAATAATTACGCTTTGATGGAAAAAAAAAGTGTAACCCTTTAAGATAATACAGATGTTTCTGTGCCCATGCGCTGTTCCATATTGTGACAAGGCAGGCTCTAAAAGGTTAAAAATTTAACATGAAGGAACGTTTGGAATTTTACGAGCCTCTTGTACATGTGTCGGGGATCAGTCCAATACTGGCAATTTCAGCTTCTAAAGCCTGGAGTGTCACGGGTGGAACATCTTTTTTATACAGAGGGATATAGGCATGTCTGCACTTTTAACACGTAGCAAAGCATAGCCACAGGTTGCTTTTTGCTTGTTTCTCACGTCGTCACTGGCTATACCAGTGTAATGAAGGCCACAGAATATGGCAGAGAGACTGCAGTTGAATCCATGTTTAAGACATTAAACAAAATATGGTTTTTCTACCCATGGAATTCATGGGGTTAAAGACTGTTGATACATGTACGTACGTACTCCAAGCGTTTTGCGCTAGGGGGGCATACGAGTACGTACCTATCCCTAACCCCAACCTTATCCTCAACTCCATTCTTATCGGATCACTTGCCCTTTCAACGAAACAAAAAAAGGAGTGGAAACAAACAGAAAATATGAAAGAATAATTAATTAAGGCTGTTGTTCGGGGCATTTTGGGAGGAACTCTCCAGCTCTGGAGTCACCAAAGGCTTTAAAATACGTACTCCTAGCGCAAAAAAACTCGGGGTACGTACGTACAAGTAACAACAATCGGGGTTATAATAGCCTTTCTGTAGAGTCAGGAGCTGAAACACAGACAATTTGCTCTGCCTGCTAAGTTAAGTGCTCATAAGAGTTCGCTATCGTGTATTATATATGCAATACGAAATGACTGGAATGTGAGCGCACAGAAGTATTACGAGAAAAAAACACGGTATGCGTTAACGTTAAGCAATTCTCTAAAGAACTAGAGATGTCTTGAGATTATTCAAGCTTGGGAACATTCTTAAGTTAGTTGGGTAGACTGTACCGAATAAATTGTATTTTTAATCGCATAAATGCAAGCGAAAAGTATGTGCTGTTTAAACAGAGTACCGGGCATACGAAAGGAAATAAAAGAAAGTGAAGGAGAGAGATGGATGGATGGATGGATGAATGGATGGACTGTTGGATAGATGGATGGGTGGGTGGATATGTACGAGTAGATGGATGGATGCATGGGTGGCTGGATGGATTTTGGATGGATTTCCGGATGGTTTGTTCGATGAGTGGATGGATGAATGTTGGATAGATAAATGGATGGATGGACGAACGGACGGACAGACAGATGGCTGGATGGCTGGATGAATGAATGGATGGATGGGGGATGAATAAATGAATAGATGGATAACAAATGAACAGAAAAATAAAGGAATGGACAGATTGTGAGAGAAACGCAGAAATGTTTTAAAATCACGATCACAATATAGATCTCAAACGCCCAGATTTACACTCATATGTGCATCTCACTGCCCTCAGTACCCCTCCAATCTTATTGATCCGGAAAAATTGAAACGAAGAAAGTTTAAATAGGGTAGAAAAGGTGCAAACGATAAGCATTTACGCAGAATAGGAAAACAGCGAGATGGAAGCGCTCAAAAAACAAAATGGTCTAATGCGTTATTTCACGATGTTTTTTGCTTCGCCATTTCGTTCTTCAAGCTATCAACAAACTCAGCACGGCCATGTCTTCCTCATGTCGTCTTCGATTTGCCGCTTCAACCTGCGGCTCAGAGTTGTTGCAGTTTTTTTTCCCCTCTCTCCATAGTGGTCCCCCCTTTTTGTTGTCATAGGAACAGAAACCTAACTAGTGTCACTGAAACACAGGACAGGCCAAACGTTACTTTATCATTGTACTATTTCTTCAACACAGTTATGTTTCAAACTAATAAAATGTACTCTATCTGCCTGCCTGCCTGCCTGCCTGCCTGTCTGTCTGTCTGTCTGTCTGTCTAGCTTCCATAGTTAACAACGGCTGACTCAACAGTTTACATCAAAAAGGTAAAACTCTTCATTGAAATATCTTTGCAATAATTTGCATAGAACACTGCCCCCTCTGGCAGGGGACCCAGGGGGCAATTGCCTCCTCCCCTTTTAAATCCTGTCCTGGTCGTGTGAACTTTGCGCCCCCGGTTTCGCTGTTTATCTCTCAATTTGTCACCCGAAGATTTTTGTGATGGTTATAGCGTGTGAAATTTTCTTTTGGATCGCTCGGTCTTTCATCAGAGGAATGCACGAGATAAGATAGGGTGTACAGTGAAGTTATGTGACTGGGAGATTATTTCTGTTTACAGTTGCGTAAACACGTGAGAAGAATTTGTTTACAGCATAATGATTTACATGTGAATTATCCGCATATACACGCGATTATAGACCGACTGACATACATTCATATTGACAGACAGGGAGGCAGACAGACAGATAGGCATGCATGTATGATACTTGATAGATGTACAGAGGGACATGATATAGACAGGCATGCAAGCAGACAGAGAGACAGAGGGAGAGACAGAGAGAGACAAGCAGACAGAGAGACAAGCAGATAGACAGACGGCCGGACGGACAGACAGACAGACAGGCAGATAGATGGGTGGGTGGGTGGCTCGGTAGGTAGGTAGGTAGGTAGGTAGGTAGGTAGGTAGGTAGGTAGGTAGATGGATGGATGGATGGATGGATGGATGGATGGATGGATGGATGGAAGAGTGGATGGATGGATGGATGGATGGATGGATGGACGGACGGACAAATGTACTGACAAATAGAGAAACACATAGACAGACAGACAGAAAAGCCGATAGACAGCCACAGACAGACAGACGGTCGGACGGATGGTTGGATAGATGAATAGATGGACCGGTAGTTCGTTGCATGGGTGGATTAGACATACCGGACACAAACAAGAGGTATGAATTCAGTTTTCCTTTTTGCGTGACTTTATTTCTAGAGAAAAGGGGGACCGCAAGGTTTTTCTCCTCTGCCATCATTACACGATAATTCTGTCATAACTAGCAGACACAAGACCCGCTGGTGACATCTTCCAGTCTTCCTGCGGCTTCTACGTGTCCGACCGTTTTTTATTTCGTTTTGTTTCTCTCCGTCTCGGAATTATCAGTGACGTGTCATTTCTCCACTTAGCCAGTTTTTTTGTGTTTTTAGGTGACATTATGATTTCTTGAATCCATCTTTTATTTGTTTATGTTTCTATATGATTCGATTTATCCACTCTGTCCGTGTATTTGTTTTGTATTTTTGTCTGACATTGTGATTTCTCCACTCCCTCTGTTTGTTTGTAGGTTACATTGTGATTTCTCCAGTCCGTCTGTTTGTTTGTAGGTTACATTGTGATTTCTCCAGTCCGTCTGTTTGTTTGTAGGTTACATTGTGATTTCTCCAGTCCGTCTGTTTGTTTGTAGGTTACATTGTGATTTCTCCAGTCCGTCTGTTTGTTTGTAGGTTACATTGTGATTTCTCCAGTCCGTCTGTTTGTTTGTAGGTTAGATTGTGATTTCTCCAGTCCGTCTGTTTGTTTGTAGGTTAGATTGTGATTTCTCCAGTCCGTCTGTTTGTTTGTAGGTTACATTGTGATTTCTCCAGTCCGTCCGTTTAGGTTACATTGTGATTTCTCCAGTCCGTCTGTTTCGGTTACATTGTGATTTCTCCAGCCCGTCCATTTAGGTTACATTGTGATTTCTCCAGTCGGCCCGTTTAGGTTACATTGTGATTTCTCCAGTCTGTCCGTTTAGGTTACATTGTGATTTCTCCAGTCTGCCCGTTTAGGTTACATTGTGATTTCTCCAGTCTGTCCGTTTAGGTTACATTGTGATTTCTCCAGTCTGTCCGTTTAGGTTACATTGTGATTTCTCCAGTCCGTCCGTTTAGGTTACATTGTGATTTCTCCAGTCTGTCCGTTTAGGTTACATTGTGATTTCTCCAATCTGTCCGTTTAGGTTACATTGTGATTTCTCCAGTCCGTCCGTTTAAGTTACATTGTGATTTCTCCAGTCTGTCCGTTTAGGTTACATTGTGATTTCTCCAGTCTGTCCGTTTAGGTTACATTGTGATTTCTCCAGTCTGTCCGTTTAAGTTACATTGTGATTTCTCCAGTCTGTCCGTTTAGGTTACATTGTGATTTCTCCAGTCTGTCCGTTTAGGTTACATTGTGATTTCTCCAGTCTGTCCGTTTAGGTTACATTGTGATTTCTCCAGTCCGTCCGTTTAGGTTACATTGTGATTTCTCCAGTCTGTCCGTTTAGGTTACATTGTGATTTCTCCAGTCTGTCCGTTTAGGTTACATTGTGATTTCTCCAGTCCGTCCGTTTAGGTTACATTGTGATTTCTCCAGTCTGTCCGTTTAGGTTACATTGTGATTTCTCCAATCTGTCCGTTTAGGTTACATTGTGATTTCTCCAGTCTGTCCGTTTAGGTTACATTGTGATTTCTCCAGTCTGTCCGTTTAAGTTACATTGTGATTTCTCCAGTCTGTCCGTTTAGGTTACATTGTGATTTCTCCAGTCTGTCCGTTTAAGTTACATTGTGATTTCTCCAGTCTGTCCGTTTAAGTTACATTGTGATTTCTCCAGTCTGTTCGGTTAGGTTACATTGTGATTTCTCCAGTCCGTCCGTTTAAGTTACATTGTGATTTCTCCAGTCCGTCCGTTTAAGTTACATTGTGATGTCTCCGTACCGTCTTTTTCTTTGTTCATATTTCTATATGACATGCGATTTCTCCAATTCGTCTGTTAATTTGTTTGTGTTTTTAAGTGACATTGTGATTTGTCCAGTTTGCGTGTTTTGTATTTTCTATGCATATTTTTATTTTTGTCCCCGGTTAATCAGTGACATTTCATTTCCACACCACATTTTTTTTTTGTATCCTATATACATTCTTTCTTTCTAATTTGAGTTATCAGTGACATAATTATCTGTTTTCCAATCCATCTACTTGTCTGTTTGTATTTTGTGTGCCTTCTCTCTTTCTGTGCCTACATACCAGCGATGTATATCTCATTTATCCATTCCTTTTGTTTGTATATGGTTTTATGTGATATCCACTTTCTCTGCCTGTTTGTTTGTGTGCCATAATATACATTCTTCGTTTCTATCGATTGTCATTCCTCTCGTCCTCTCTTCCTGTCTTTCTCTTACTCCCTCCCCTCTCTCCCTCCCCGTCCCCCTCTCCCCTCCTTACCTTCCTCTCATCTCTGCCTCCCTCTCTCGCTTACTTTTATTTTTTTCCTGCTCTCGTCCTCTTGTCTGCTAATTAACCAACCAGCTACCTGACACACGACTTTGTTTTGACAACGCTGCAGATCTCGTGCGGTTTCTAGGCAAAATCACGTTCTATCTCTAAGACCGCCGGACAAAATAAAAAATAAAAAGGGCGAAATCTCCTCGTTTGACGTCAAAGATCAATTCTATCAGCAAAACATCTTTTCCTTTGTTTCAGCAATTCCAATAAACCACGGTGACACACAGCCAAAACTACACAGTTGAACCTGTTTTGCACTGAAAAGTGTTCTCGTCGTAAACCTTTTACATGCAAGAAGTAAACAGGGAAGAAATCGGTTTCCGAAATGCCCTCATTAACCAGAAAATTAGCACGCAATGAACTCAAACGCCAGTATTAATGGCGGTCACGCAATAATTCTAAGGCTGACGGCCCTCCGAGTCAAGAATGTTTTGTCTCAGTTGTAGCGTGAGATATAAACGATGGGCTTAAACAGGACCTAGTGCACTGGGGAGATCGAAAGAAGTGGGTCTCATTGTATAGGCTCATTGCGAATGACGTCACAGAGTGTTTTTGTTTTTGTTCTTCTGACACCAAAAAATGGCAGTGGATGAGTGTAATTTCGAGATATGTCTAAGCGGTTAAAATGCCTGCTGGTTGCATTGCAGTTGACTGTTTAGACAGGGGTGGAAATGATGGACCCAAGCTGGTCAGATTCTCTACCATCCGTGTAAACAAGGGAAAGTGAAGTGAAAGAACTGACCGAACGTATCCCATGTGCGTGTACACACGCATCATTGTTTACTGTAGTGAACTAGTTTTAACTCGCCGCCGATTGGTTCGCTACGCCTGAAGTGCTCGCAGTGCAAATTAGCGAACGAATCAAAATCAATGCTACCATCGCCATGGTTATGCGTCGGTCCTTACAACAAAGATGGCCGATACGCGCAATGGGCCTATATTAGTTCGGGCTCATCAAAACTGTTTTGAGTCAGCGGGCAGTGTTGGAGTTTGAGTTTGAGTTTAGACAAAGCACACCGGCAGGATAACGGTCACATTGTGCTAGGAAAAAGCAAGACTCTGGACAGAATATTACAGCAATGATAGGACAGAGGAAGGTTCTACCAGAGACGCCCAGCAACCAGCTTACAGCAACCACCTTGGGGACACCGTGGTCTAGAGGCAAGGTGCTCGCCTCTCATGCCGAAGGTACCGGGTTCGAATCCCGGCCGGTGCAGATATGTTGGAATTTTGGGATTTTTTTCATACTTTTCTATCCCCGATCCTATGGTAGGTAGGATCGAGCACCTAGTCTTCTCGGATAAAGAAGAAAAAAAATTCGGAGGGCCCGTGTGCACATTGATCACGTTAAAGATACCTTGGCAGTTGGAAATCGAAAAAAGCAGGCTGAACAGGCCGCTGATCCCGCAAAATGCTGAAAAACAAATCCTGACCATAACAAGAAAAATAAAAACAAGAGAAAGTGAGGTGTAAATGCCAAGGGCAGCGAAACCTCCTAAAATAAAGACTTAAAACCGAAGCAAGAGGATAGACAGACCATTTTTAGATCTGAAATGAAGACCTATCTCTTCAGAAAACACTGTTTAGTCTGATATGTATTGGTGTTTTTGTGTGTGTGTGAAGGAGAGAGAGAGAGAGAAAAGAGAGAGAGAGAGAGAGAGAGAGAGAGAGAGAGAGAGAGAGAGAGAGAGAGAGAGAGAGAGAGGAGGGAGAGATAGTGTTTGTGTGTTGTGTGCCTCTGTGTGTGTGGTCAGTTGTTAAGAATGAGATTTGTTCTGTTTTATGTATGTTTTGTAAAGCGCATAGAGCCTCTTTGGATATGTGCTATATACATGAACTTTATTATTATTATTATTATTATTATTATTATTATAACAGAATGATAGGACAGAAGAAGACCTTGGCAGATACGTTCAGTAACCACCCAACATCTGGCGGGAAAGAGAGATCCCCCGTACTGTATCAAAACAGACGCAAAAAAACAGGCTTGACTCAACGTGTCACCAGCTTAATGGATGAAAAAAAAGAATGTATGAAATCGATCACCCCTGTCCCCCCGCCCCCCCCCCTCCCCCTTCCACCCACTTTGCATACGCACACACATTCAGTTTTCAAGAAAATCCCGAATCATCCTTCTCGTCGATTCTTATCCAGGGACAGAAAATCCACGTGCTTCGTTTTTTACACTCCAAACAAGCTGGTCACCGTGACCATCGATTATCTCATTCAGAGTGATGCGCATCGAATGCTGAGCACTCCGTGCTCCGGCCTAAGTGGATGCCACTATTCTCTTTCCTCTTACGGCAAGTGCGGGGAAGAGAAAATGTGCAGAATCTTCACACAAACTCGTATTGTATAAGTGCAGGTTTTGTCGTGCCAGAAAGAGATCATCTTATTTCGCAAACAAAACAGCAGCATCAGCAAAGACACAGAAAAACAAAAAAAGCGATTTAAGAACAAATTTGATCTATCAATCTTCTGAGAAAAATCTATTCTGTCATTTTTTTCCCTTTTGTATTACCAGGGTTTTTATATTAGAAAAGATAACATAAGAATCATTTTAGTTTCTTGTCCCTTTCATTTTCACAGAGTGTTTAAGAGCACATACACCGCGAACCCAGTTCTTGTTTCTTATGTCTCCATTTGCTGGAAAGAAATCTTTTAGTTATGTAGAAAAGATATGTGAGTGTGCATGAGAAAACCCGCAATAAGTCGGCAACATGACATTTTGAGTTCTGTACATATAATAAAAGACAAGACATTTCTGATAAATTGAAGTCAGTGACCCCCCTAAAACAAGATTTTGAGAAAACGGCATTTAATCCTATAAGTGGCAATAGCTAATTGACCCATTAATATTGGAGTGATTGCTGTTAGGAGACCGTAGTCTAATAACTAAGCCGTTATAGAGATCATAGTGAGTAGTGTTCACTGCTCGTCTGCAGTTTACCCTGTAACGTGCCCCGGTCCCCTAAACAACAGCCAAGTTGGAAGTTTGTGTCGGACCCATATTTTCACTTCAAAGCGGTTCTTCTCAAAATCAGCTCTGCCGACTTATTGACACTTGTTTAAAATGCGCTGTGGCACTTATCAAAATGTTTCACAGTTCCCATTTGTCTCAACTCTTTATCACAATACTAAAGCCGCAATACGTTAAACGACGAATTTCTCAGTTGTGCAAAAAATGGAGTTGGAACAAACTAGAACAAAGGAGGCAATCTGCCGTTATGTGAATAGGTCCAGCGATACGAAGATTAACTACTTTTGTGATTACTACACACATGTCAGTCAAAGACAGTCATTACAATATGTCTTTTCGCATGGCTGGCATTTTCAGTGACAGGTCTTCATTGTGGCAGAAACTTGTGATCTGTTTTTACAACAAATAATATCCCTGGCGGGTTTAGGGTTAATAGAACGTACACTCTGAATCCTTCCTAGCGGTGTCAGGAGATAAAAAAAAGTACCGTGACGCTGAACAGGCATTGAAGGGCTGATAGAGCCTGCGTTTGGCTGCGATCTCGTTTAGCATTGTTGAACGGGGTGGGGTTTGCTCGCTCAAAGGGTAAAAAATAATGTTTCCTGCTTAACTCTCTAAGCGCTGGGCTAGTTTATCAATGCGCGTGGCTTCGGCTGACGTAATTTGTATGTGTCCTACCCCCAAACTTTTCGTATTTAAAAAAAAAAAAAATCGTGTTCACGTCATAGAGATCTATGGTTCACCAGAGAGTAGATGTATAGAGAGGTTTCACTATTGGTCGATTTGCAATGCGAGACACGGGAGGCTCTGCGAAACCATTGTTAGCATGGAACGGAAAGTACGTCGCTGCGGTAAACAATAGCCGTTTGTGCGTTTCCACTCGGCGTAAGAACTTACAGAAGGCTCTAAATAGTTTCAATCGGCCCAAAATTATCAACAAACCACAGTAAACAGATATGCACACTATCTTTGGTGAAGCCGGTCTCTTTCAATTCTTCAAGTTCTTGTTTACCGCAGTGACCTAGTTTCGCCATTTGGCGGAAGTGAGATCTCTCTATACATCTATACTCTCTGGATTCACGTTGTCTTAGCTTTTCTATCGACTTTTATTTCTCAATTGGTCAAATAATTGTTTCCTGTTGTGACCATCTTAGCGCCGGGCAAGTTTATCGTATGAGCGGCTTCAGCTGACGTAATTTGTGCTTTTTTATATTATTCTTCCCGTTCCCCCAAATTATTCCTAACTTTTTTTGTTTGTTTAGGACTCAGATTGAAATGCGATTTGGTCTGCAACCATCATACTCCGTGAACTTTATTGAATATAAATTTTTAATATTAATTAATTTTATTGGCAGGTATTATAATAAAAATATGAATTTGATCTATATATTTGTTCTTCTTTTTCAATTTTACCAAACCACATTGATGACATCATCTTTGGACTCAACACCACCCCCCTCCCCCATGTCATCATTTGTCATCATTCAAGAGACCCCCCCCCCCCCCTTATGTGATGACATAATATGTGAACGGTCCCTAAGCAGATAAACAAATAGGGATAGAACGGCTCATCTATTTATGTATTTGTTTATCTGCTTTATTTATTTAAATCATCCCAAAATAATTTTTTCAAATCTTCTTCACATTGTCTTAGCTTTTGGAGTAGCTTTTTTCTTCTTAATCGGCCGAATACATGTTTCCTGTCGTAATCCTCTAAGCGACGGGCAGGTTTATGGCACGGGCTGCTTTAGCTGACTTAATTTCGAGGGGTGCCTGCGCAAAGACCGTATCACCAGTTTTGTAAATTTTACAGGAGAGCGATTTGAAAGTTTGACATGACGTATCAGATATCTGTTACGACCTTTAAATCCTCATTAATAATTAGGTCAATTCATTCGATAATGGAATTCGCATTATATCAAAATGTAGTACTTACCAAGGCGAAACAGAATAATGATGCCTTAAAAACAAAAAATCGAAAATTTTCGAGCCACGGTGTTTGCGCAGGCACTCCTCGATTTGTAAGAATTATGTAATATGTAATATGTAATAATTAACTTGTATGGCGTTCAAATCTACACAAAAACGATGTGCTCTAAGTCGCCGAACTAAAACTAAAAACAGGATTAACATAAGACCAATTGATCATGCTCCCACTCACACACATTAACAAACACTTGATCTACTCTCATCCCCCAAACCTCTGAGACCAAAAGCGGGCATCATTCAGTGTCAAAGAAAGCAGCCTCAAGCATTGTTCTTCCTCGTCTTCCGCCAAACTTTCCCCTAAACTATTGTTTTATTCTTTCAGATCCATTGTCTTTGTCTTTCTCTTCACTTTTTTAATTTAATTTTTGTTCTCTGTCTGTCCAATGAATGTTTCATGCCGTGACATTCTGAACGCTGCGCTAGTTTAACTTGCTCTTGGCACTGGCTGGCGTAATTTCTTCTTTCGTTCCTTCCTAGTCCTCTTCTCCTGTTTCCCTCAACACTTTTTTAGAAGCTTCTTTACGTCTTCTTTGTTTCCTCTATCATTCCCCATTGCGTTTTGTTCCAGTCGTTAATTTTGTCTTTTTTTTTTTTTTTTAACCTTCTCATTCTTTTCATTTGTTTTTCTTTTTTCATATTCTTTTTCTTATTTTCTTTCAAATGTTAATTCTTCCCAGTTCCTCTTCGTCATTTTCTTTGTATTTCTCTCCCGGCTCTAGATGTATTTCTTGTCCTTTCCGTTGGTTTTTCCTTTTTTTTTTTCATTCTTTCATCTCCTGTCTCTTTGTCTCTCTTTGTCTCTCTCTCTCTTGCTCTTTCTGCCGCTGTCTCTGTCTCTTAGTCTGTCCGTCCGTCCTTCTGTCTCTGTCTGTCTATCGGCACGTCAGTCAGTCAGTCTGTCTGTCTGTCTGTGTATTGTCTGCCTACTGTCTATCTGTCTTTCTCTCTCTCTCTTTCTCCCGCCCCCCCCTTCTTTATCTCTCTCTCTCTCTCTCTCACATCTTTCCCGCCTCAAGATAATCCGTCCTCCTACAACTTCTCCATCCTCTTCGTTTTTATTCTCTCTTTCCCCACCGTTCTTTGCTATTCAGCTCTTTTCTTTCTTTCTTTCTTTCCTTTTTTCATCCCTCACTCGTCCATCTTCGATCTTATCTTCCATCAATCTCCCCCCCCCCCCCCCCCCACAGCAATACACGTCCAACTAAATCCGAATCATCAAGAAAGCCAAAAGCTCACGCTCACTCGAGCTGGTTTGAATTCCACGAAAAAACAGTACACCCTTCCCCCCCCCTCCCCCGCCCCCCTCGAAGAAAGAAAATCATTGCATTTAGAAAACACGTTCATCTATTATGTAAAATTCAATTAAACCTTTTGTTTCTTTCTTTTCTCTCTCTCTTTCACTCAAAGTTTCTTATCTCTTCTGTGCTAATCACGCGGGAAGAGATCTGAAGAGGAAAAGAAGATGCTGACGGGCGTCTTTGTTTTGTTTTGTTTTGTTTTATTTCCCAGAGAATCCAAGTTTTTGAACAGCCGTGGTAAAACTAGACAGAATTTATGCGTGTAGATTAAAAAAGAAAAGAAACGAAACAAAGATGGTCTTGAGTGGAATAACACATTGATCAACGCTGTTGACATTTGGTGGCGTCTCCTGTTACCATGACATCAGGAATGTTTTATGAGTCACCTTACAATTGTTTTTATACCGGTGACATCATATTCTGTCCGCGAAGACAGTAGGACAGCGGCTCTCGAGTTGAGGGTCGCGAACACATTTTCAGGAAGGGGCGAGTCGAAATAATTTGTAATAATAATGATGGTATTAGTAATAATAACAAATTTACTCCTGTTTATTCCGGCGACCATGTGTGTGTTTCTCTGTGTGTGTCTGTTTATGCGTTTGTGACGATTAGGTCAGTTCTGGCCTGCGTGTGCGTGGAGAGAGAGAAATAGAGAGGGTGAGAGAGAGAGAGAGAGAGAGAAAGAGAGAGGCAGAGAGAGAGAGAGAAAGAGAGGGGACAGAGAGAGAGAGAGAGAGAGAGAGAGA
This sequence comes from Onchidella celtica, assembly GCA_963931925.1. NCBI lineage: Eukaryota > Metazoa > Mollusca > Gastropoda > Systellommatophora > Onchidiidae > Onchidella > Onchidella celtica. Next base: position 48,414,365 of record OZ007576.1, read on the forward strand.
GAGAGAGAGAGAGAGATGGTGACAGCGAGAGAGAGAGTGAGAAGTAGAGGGGGCAGAGAGATAGAGAGAAAAAGAGAGAGAGACGGAGAGAGGGAGAAAGAGAAAGAGGGAGAAAGAGAGAAAGAAAGAGATAGAGAAAGAAAGAGAGATAAAGACAGAGTGAGAGAGAAAGAAAGAGAGAAAGAAAGAAAGAGATGGAGAAAGAAAGAGAGAGAGAAAGAGAGAGAGAGAAGAAAGAGGGAGAGAGAAAGAGAGAGAAAGAGAGAGAGAGCAAGAGAGATAAAGCCAGAGAAAGAGAGAGAGAGGGAAAGAGAAAGAGAGTGAGAGAAAGAAAAAAGAGAGAGAGAGAGAGAGAGAGAAAAAGAGAGACAAAGAGAGAGAGAGAGAGTGAAGGCAAGCTCAAATTAGCGGGACTGCTGTAAACTTCCTTCGATTCAACCAACGAGACAGACTCGTTTCAATTTCGCTAATGTGCCAGGTGCCGTCCATCCCCATACTCCACAAAACGGAGGCGAAACAATCCTAGCTCAGTCCGACAGGTTCCTGCACCACTAGTTTTCTCTCGGCTATCTGTCTCATAGATTGCTTTGGGTTGCTCCCACGTTCTCTAACTTTTCGTTTATCTTTTTCTTTACGCGTTCCAACATTATCTTGTTCCATCTGTCTTTCTCTCTTTTTCTTTTTTTTTTTTGTGACTGTTTTCCTTCATGATGACAAAGGGCGTGCCTTTGTAAACGCCTTCGTACGCGCGCGAGACGCAACACAAGGAGTTATTACGGTATACCTTCCGACGATACGGATAATTATTTATCTTGCTATGTCTGACATTCGATTCCAGGATGCCATTCCTAGGCCTTTCTATGAAGTATACGCTGGAGAGGCCATCTATGAAGTATACTCTGGAGAGGCCATCTAGGCAGTACATACTCTGGGGAGGCCATCTAGGCAGTACATACTCTGGAGAGGCCATCTATGAAGTACATTACGCTGGAGAGGCCATCTATGAAGTACATACTCTGGAGAGGCCATCTATGAAGTACATACTCCGGAGAGGCCATCTATGAAGTACATACGCTGGAGAGGCCGTAAATTCAATGGAGAACGCTTCAGCATTTACAGCATTTTCATATAATAATTATAGTTCATTGGGGACACCAAAATCTTTTAAGTGCTTAAGGCCTCGAAAGGTCTTGATCCGGTCCTGTACACAGTCTACATATTTTGATGTTTTCATAACCCTGCAAATTGAAGCAAAAAAAAGTAAACAAAGAGAATTAATTCCGTAAATTCATTACCACAATTAATTACAACCTAGCCATCAGCCCTACGGAAATAAGACGGCAACCGTATGGAAATCCGACGCATAGGGTTGACGTCAAGTTCTGCACATAGGAATGACATCGTTCCTACGTAGATATCCGCTAGTCACGATATCGCGCCCACGCCGATTTGATGTAAGGAATCCGTCGCCATTGTAACCCTACCAATCAATCGTTGGGGAAATCTACGTCGGACTCCTTCTCTCCACGCCCCACACCCCCCCCCCACCCTCAAAGAAAAGCCAACGAACTTAACCCTTAGCTCCCAGTAAACCATATTTGGAAAACCTCAGTCGGTGCCCCGTGTTCCACATTTAGGACAATTTCTAATTTATCAGTACATCTTTCTTACTTGATTATCGTGATTTGGCGCATTCTTTAAACATTTTTCATTCATTTTTACATTTTTTATACAGATTTTTGAAGTTTCAAAATTGTTGGAAAAGGCACTACTTTATGACTGTCGGGGCAGTTCAGTAGACGGTTAATGGATGGCCCCTTACGGTAAATCCTCTGATCATATGCATGATTATTATTCTTGCTATGTGACATTCGACTCCAGAATGCCATTCCTAGCCCTTCTTACGCTAGAGAAAGCAAATAACGTAAAAGGGTGGGGGTGGGCGGGGGGGGGGGGGGGCGTGTTTCTTTCAGAAATAAAAAAACACAAAAAGGGGGGGGGGGGAGGGGGGAAGAAATAAAGACAATCAGGAAGAAAGAAATGTGAGCGCTGAACTATGTGACCAATAAAAAAACAACTAACAAACCCATCCGTTGCAATGCAAAGACGAGTTATCTTATCATTCTTGGGATAGCATGACCTTCCCGGTCACCTCAACCACCCCCCCCCTCCTCCTCCACCCCTCCACATGACGTCATTCTTGTGTGTAACTGCGTGTGCATGTTTATATTAGCGCACGTGTCTTTTCCCGTTCTGCTTCCCTGGGGGGTGGGTCCTGGCCTCGCTGTCAATGTTCGGTTCCCAGTTGCATACCCCCCCCCCCCGAGCCTGCTCCACCCGAGTTCCTTGCACACCCTCCCCCCCCCCCCCCCCCCCCCCCCTTAGTGAGTCACCTGCCCACCGCTTTCCATTTTATGGGAGATCTTGACAGATAACCGGATTTTCCCCTCCCACGATATGCACACGTTCACACTCACGAGCACACATACATGACACGTCATAGATTATACATACATGCCATACAATGTGCTCCACCCACCATTTCCCACTCTACCCCACCCCTTCACTCATCCTTAAATTTCCTTCAACCATCCACAGCTCTTTCTCAAATGAGGCAGGATAGAATAGCCAAGGGCAAAGCGACTCTAAATCAATACATTGAGAGTTACCGTTATAAGATCTAACAGACCTAGTCAAATCCAAGACACCGAGACTGTTCAATTCGCCAAATTCCGTTCGTCGACTTGCGCGCGCATAATCCATGTCAACAGTGCAATAATTCGCACCACAACGAAAAAGACTAGTAACACAGAGCTCTATTGGTAGTACTTACCTTGTCTATACGCGAAGTCAAGATTTGGCGAAAAAGAAAAAGTTGCACGTAGAAAAGCCTCGCGTAAGAAATAATGTATACCCAAACGATACAACTTTTTCTTTTTGCCAAATTTTGACAATGTTGCCTTTAGCCCTGCTGCGACCCCACAGTTTTTCTGTGGTTTTTATAATATTATTTCGGTGTTTATACACGCCCAAGTTGTGGACACATAGTGAAAGAAAGAATGGTCCGTCTCGGTATTCTGTGTCCCCCGGTAAAACCATTGCCTTTACACGATTACGTACTGAGATTTAGTATCTTCACCAGCAAAATGTACACATTAAAAAGAACAGCTGATATACAAAGTTTGTGGAGGCCCAACAGGATTTAGTACAACGTAGACAGTATGTAATACCATGCGTTCGAAACAAAACAACAGCTGTAAATCATAGTACACGTAATACCCGAGACACAGAATACCGAGGCGAACCAATTCGTCCTATTCCGTCCGTCGGCTTGCGCGCGTGTCATCCATGTCAACAATGTAATAATTAGAACCACACCCCTTCATAATTGAACGAAAAAGAATATAATAGTACTAGATATAGATAATAATAATAATAATAAATTACATTTATATAGCGCACTTCCAATAAATGCTTAATGCGCTTTACAAGTAATAAAAACTCATTCCTCTCTCTCCCACACTCCCTCTCCCCAGAATAATAAAAGTAATAAACTACAGTCTTGCTTCAGAACTCATGTGCACCAGAACACCACGCACCAAACTGAACGCATGGTACGGTTACTTTTTATGACATAGACAGTACTATGATATTACGAAACAAACATGCAAATATACAGATGTTACATAGCAATAAACATTGTTATTTTTTTAGAATACATGCTTGAAGTAAACAACTTTTAATTATAGCCATCATTTTCCTTATCTCAATTGCCACCTTCCTGCCAAATTTAAGGCCTGAAGAGTGTACAGTTTGGTCAGTTAGTCATGCCAAAGGTTGCAAGTTACTGAAATATATAATAGATTCACCGTATTTATACGCGCGCAATTTGTGGACATACAGTGGGAGAAGGGATGGTTCGTCTCGGTATTCTGTGTCTCGGATAATACAATGAATTCTCAAAGA
>OZ007576.1:48423330-48478330 GCA_963931925.1 Onchidella celtica
AGCCGTCGACAACTAGAGTATTGTCCGCTGGTCTAATATCTCATATCGTCGCTGACAACCTCAGCAGGGGGTCGGCGTGGGTGCAACAGCGGAAGAGGGCGAGGAATAAAGAACACGTATGTGTTCCAGAGGATCTGGTTTCGTTCCCCCCCCCCCCCCAATTTTATACGCCAACAATAATGCATGTAACTATGATCAAAGTCTTCCGTGTCACAACAATGAATATGATAATATGATAACAGGATTCACGCATCCGTAATCATAGCCCTTTAAACTTGGCCCGTGTGTTGTTTTTTTTGCGAGACACGGAACCGTAGTTCCGCTGAGATTTGATACATTATGTATTCAGTACGGGATATAAAAAAACAGCAAAAAAATACATGATTGTATACAACAACCACGTTCCGTTATACTGTTGCAGTGGTACCTATCTGTTTCCTTTCTCTCTTCTCCCCTCTCTCGAGTTGTCCCTCTGTCTTTCTTTCTCTCCGTCTGTCCCTCCCTCCGTCTCTCTTTTTCTAGCTCTCTTTCGCCTATCTGTCTCTCCTTCTCTCTCTCTTCTCGCCTGTTCGTTTCTCCCCTCTCTCTCTCTCTCTCCCTCTCTCACCCTTCTCTTCTTTCTTCTTCATTTTTTACTTTATGAGGTTAACCCCACAGGGGAAATCACTGACAAACGCGAGCCGGGGGTGGGGGTGGGGGATAGGTGGGTGGGGGGGGGGGGGAGAGGGGGTGCGTTACAGCCGCCCTGGAAACACATGCAGTATTCAATTTTTTCTTAGGGGAGGGGGGGTGGGGGTCATTACGGCGCTGGAAAACATGCAGTGTTAAGTTTTTTCTTACGGGAGGGGGGTCTTTACGGCGCTGGAAAACATGCAGTCTTAAGTTTTTTCTTACGGGAGGGGGGTCTTTACGGCCCTGGAAAACATGCAGTATTAAGTGCAATGATGAACTTCCCCATTGCAGTGTAGTGAATACTACATCCCAAACACCTTCAATAACCAGATCTCGCCTCACTGGACCCTGCACAGTTCAAGCCTATTGTGGACGTGTGTAAGGGTCCAGTACCACAGCGCTGTCCGGCATGTCATAGCGGCTTTGTCATGTCCGCAGGGGCGTCGTGTTTATTTTCAATTTGTATTTCCCGAGGGACATTGCATGTGATAGGGGGTTCATCTTCGTGTCCACGGGCATGGGAGAGCGAGCTTCTCTATTTCGATGGTCATATCAGCTTCTGATGTTGTTTTGTTGCAGGAGAATTTGGAGAGAGAGATAGAGAGAGAGAGAGAGAGAAGGGAGAGAGATAATGAGAAGCAGAACAGACAGAGAGGTGGGGGGTGGAAAGAGAGAAGAAAAAGAGGAAGAGAGAAAGAGAGAGGGATCGGGAGGACAGAGAGAGAGAAAGAGAGAAAGACAGAAGGGGAGAGAGAGAGGGAGAGAGACAGGAGAGAGAGAGAGAGAGACAGAGAGAGAGAGAGGGAGAGAGAGAGAGAAAGAGAGAGAGACAGAGGGGGATCGGAGAGAGAGATTTTTAAATTTTTTTTTCAGAAGAGGCGCAAAACCGTGAATAACTATCGGACTTAATAGTTACGACATTTTAAGAATCTTTATTTCACCCTTAATTTTCAGAAGTTAGCTGCCCCCAACTTATAACAACCTTTGGGTTGTCAATACCTACAAACATGCCTAATGTCTGAATTAAAAAAAATAAATAAATGTCTTACGAAAATTTGTCACGCTGCCTTCGATTCGCACCGAAAAGGAACGTGTCACTGCTAAGTCCTAACTTTAACACACAGAATTTCGAAATGTTTCTGAATTCTCTTAACCCTCTCGGCCTGATGTATCACCGGGGATACACAGACGTATATTACCAGAGAGTATAGATACAGAGAGATCTCACTTCCGCCAAATCGCGAAACTAGGTCGCTGCGGTAAACAAGAAATTGAAGAATTGAAAGAGACCTTCTTCACCAAAGATAGAGTGCATATCTGTTTACTTGTGGTTTGTTCATATTTTTGGGCTGATTGAAACTATTTAAACCAGTTTGTAAGCTCCTATGCACCGTGGAAATGCATAAACGGATGTTGTTTACCCCCATGACTTACTTTCCGCTCCATGCTAACAGTAGTTTCGCAGAGCCTCCCGTGTCTCGCAGTGCAAATCGACCAACAGTGAACCCTCTCTATACATACATACTCTCTGGTATTACTCGACTGCAGTTCCCGCAAGAACTCAACAAGGGAAAAGTTATTTTAAAGTAATTTCTACAATGCACACAGTGAACCAACCAAATAATGACGAAAAACCCGTAATTATGCCACTAAGAAGAAAATTCTCATAATGTCAGAATTTTCCCACAAGCAGAAATGGGGACCGGGCCTTGAGAGTTAAGAAAAGTTCAGACTTGGTCAGGACAAAAATAGAACTATTACATCATCAAATACATAATAATAATAATATAATAATAAATAATAAAGTTCATTTATATAGCGCATATCCAAAGATGCTCTATGCGCTTTACAAAACATGCAGAAACAGAACAAATCTCATTCCTAGCAACTGACAACACACACAAAGGCACACACACACACAAACACTATCTCTCCCTCCTCTCTCTCTCTCTCTCTATCTCCTTCACACACACGCACAAAACACCAATACATATCAGACTACACATCAAAGTGTTTTCTGAAGAGATATGTTTTTACTTCAGATCTGAAAAGTGCCTCAGCAAATACTTTAAATCAGTCTTTTATCTTGGGAGAAGGGGGAGCATCTGCACCTGTAGATTCAATGAAGGACAATGGACAAAGCCGAAAGGACTCCACTGGCCCGACTGCTCCTTCATCAAACAAGTCACTCCGGATTGCGTCGTGGAATGTCCGCTCCATGTATGAAGCAGGAAAGAGTGCCCAGGTTACAATGGAGATGAGGCGATACAGACTGCACATACTTGGAGTTAGCGAGACCCGCTGGATACAGTCCGGACTGAAACAACTTAATTCTGGGGAAAAGATTTTGTATTCTGGAAGGGAGGACAAAAAGCATACAGAAGGGGTAGCGATCATCTTGAGCAAGCACGCCCAGAGGTCACTGAGGGGATGGGAACCCTACGGAAGGAGAATTATATTGGCATCATTTACTACAAAGAACAAGAACATCAACATGAACATTGTGCAGATATACGCCCCAACAAATGAAGCAACCGATGAGGACAAGGACGATTTCTACAACCAGCTTCAGGAAATAGTTGACACATTGCCAAGAAAAGATGTGAACATTATAATGGGAGACGCCAATGCCAAGATAGGACAGGACAATACAGGGTATGAGGACATTATGGGGTGCAATGGTTTGGGACAAATGAATGAGAATGGAGAGCGGTTTGCAAGTTTCTGCGCATTTAACAGCTATGTGATTGGAGGTTCAGTATTCCCACACAAGAGGATCCATAAGGCCACTTGGATTTCACCGGATGGAGTAACTGAAAACCAGATTGACCACTTTTGCATCACCCGACGATTCAGACGCTCACTGGAGGATGTCATAGTACAGAGAGGAGCTGATGTTGGATCTGACCATCACATGCTGCTGGCAAGACTCAAACTCCGCCTCAAGAAACAAGGTACCAGAGCAGGAACAAAGAGGAGAAAGTTTCAAGTGAGCCTTCTGGATGGAGACAAGAAGGAAGAGTTCCAGCTGACACTGAGGAATAGATTCAAACACCTTGTTGACCTCGAAGAGCCAGTAGACTTGGAGACTCACTGGGCTAAGGTAAAAGGAGTATTTACATCGACATGTCAGGATGTTCTTGGGGAAAAGAAAGTGGAACACAAGGAATGGATTAGTCAAAAATCACTGGACTTGATAAGGATAAGAAGAGACCTAAAAGAACAGGTAAATGCAAGTCGTACAAGAAGCTCAAGAGTTGGTAACCAGGAAGAGTACCGAGCATCAGCTAAAGAGGTCAAAAAATCAATTAAAAAAGACAAAGAGGAGTTCATAGGAATGTTAGCAGAGAAAGCAGAGAAGGCAGCAACAGGAGGACACACGAGGATCCTCTACCAGACTACAAAGACTCTTGCTGGAAAATATGGAAAACCGGAAGTTCCTGTCAAGGATTACAACAGGAAGGCTATTTTTGGAAAGGAAGCTCAGGCAAAAAGATGGATAGAACATTTTAGTAGCCTCTTGAACAGACCTCCACCAAGCAACCCACCCGACATTCTACCCGCAAGAAATGATTTACCGATCAGTTGCGACCCTCCGACTAAAGCAGAGATTAATGATGCCATAAAGCAGTTAAATCGAGGCAAGGCAGCTGGACCAGACCAGATCCCACCAGAGGCGCTGAAGGCAGATGCTGCTGGGGCTGCAGAGGGTCTGCACTCACTATTCTCGAGGATTTGGATCGGAGGCAAGTTTCCAAAGGACTGGAAGGAAGGACACCTCGTGAAGCTCCCAAAAAAAGGGGACCTCAGCAATTGTAGTAACTACAGAGGAATCACACTTCTCTCCATCCCAGGAAAGGTTTTCAATCGGATTATTCTCAAGCGAATACAGAATGCAACAGACCCAAAACTTCGTGAGGAGCAAGCTGGTTTCAGGAGTAATCGATCAACCACCGACCAGATCGCCACGCTGAGAATTATAGTAGAGCAGTCGCTAGAGTGGAACTCCCAACTGATAGTGAACTTCCTTGACTACGAGAAGGCCTTTGATAGCATCGATAGAGAAACGCTGTGGAGAATATTGAGACATTATGGAATCCCAGAGAAGATGGTGAATCTTATCAAGAGCATGTACGAGGGGACAAGTTGCAGAGTTGTACACGATGGTGAGCTTACTGACAGCTTTGATATCAAGACTGGTGTTAGGCAGGGTTGTTTGCTGTCCCCATTTCTGTTTATTCTGGTGATTGATTGGCTTATGAAAGAAACCACCAATGGAGGAAGAAATGGCATACAATGGACCCCATGGACACAGCTGGACGATCTAGATTTTGCAGATGACTTGGCACTATTGTCGCACACACACGACCAGATGCAAGCAAAGACTACAGCTCTAAACAAAATTTCAGAATCTATCGGATTGAGGATACATCCTGCGAAGTCGAAGGTCCTAAAAATTGTTGCACCCCCAAGCGAACAAGTCAAAGTAGGAGATCAACCACTGGAAGATGTAGAGTCCTTCTGCTATCTTGGTAGTATCATTGACAATAAGGGAGGAACAGAGGCAGAAGTCAAAGCACGAATTGGAAAGGCACAGGCAGCTTTCACGTCCTTAAGCAAGATTTGGAGAACCAAGGATATATCTCTAAAAACAAAGCTGAGGATATTCAACTCGAACGTGAAGTCAGTCCTGTTGTATGGATGTGAGACTTGGAATGCGTCCCAGGCCTGCATAAAGAGAATCCAAGTTTTCATCAACAGATGTTTGAGGAAGCTACTTAAGATCAGATGGACAGACAAGGTCAGCAATGAAATTGTTTGGAAAAGAACAAGACAGAGCCCAGTCAGAGAGGAAATTGGTAGGAGGCGATGGAGATGGATCGGCCACACTCTCAGGAGGCCAGGAAACAGCATCGCGAAGAAGGTATTGGATTGGAATCCCCAGGGCAAGAGATCAAGAGGAAGGCCGCGCGGAACGTGGAGAAGAGCCAGAGAAAATGATGTGCAACGAAGCGGAAAGACTTGGAATAATGTAAAGAGGCTGGCCCATGATAGAGAGGGATGGAAAGTGTTTGTTGGTGGCCTATACCCTGATCCAGGGTGAGAAAGGCAATGATGATGATGATGATGAAAAGTGCCTCGCTTTCTATGTTTCGAATATTTGGTGGTAAGGAGTTCCAAATACAATGCTACGGAAGCTTGTGAAATGTCTGTAAATTGAAAACTACTTTCATCATTCTCCCCACGGAACGAGAAATTTGGCAATGATTACGTGACTTTAAATTCTAATATTAGATTAAAAAAAAAATATATACACACGGGTGATTTTCCTGCTGTTTTGAGCAGTCCGCGCGCCGGTGCAACCTACATCCGGGGCTAAACAGAGAACAGATGTTTTTGTAAAAGGGTTTTGCGTTGGTGCACTGGTATGTTTCGTTTACATCAATACAAACATTTGAGATGTAGACCATCATGCAATGCTGTGCTGTCATTCTGAGTAAAAGATGTTTCTTTCTTTCTTTTTTAATTGAACAATGTAGTGTTTGAGAGGTTGGGGGGAAAACCCGCTATCTAAATTTTGGTTTAGAAAGAACTTGGCCAGAATAACTATTTTAATATTAGAAAGCACCAGGCCAGAACAAGTTTTTGGGTTACTAATATCACCCGGCCAGATTAATTAGCTTCTTGAATTTAATGATGCCACTTTTCTCACAACTGCGGGGCTCCACGTCGCTTAAGTAGTAGGAACTTCAGGTGTTATTTCACTTTTCAAGACAGAATTAATATTAAGATGATGTGGGGCCGTCCGTAAAGTAAGTACCCGAGACACAGAAAATCTCGAGACGAACCATTCTTTCTCCCACTGTATGTCCACAAGTTGCACGCGTATGAATACTGTGAGTACTACTTTTTTTTTTCGTTCAGTTATGAATGGGAACTTTACCAGAGTTGTCAGGTTGTATATCGATGGTGTCAGGAGCAAACAGGCCAAGTCGGGAAGAATCAAATTTTACAGGAGAAACAAAAAACTGCCGCTAAAACTAATGAGAAATGAACCTAGCCGATTTGATCACACGCTTATTTTGAGTATTTTTACTGGATAATGGTAACAGCTACTTGTACATACCGGTATGATGCAGGACTCCAGGCTTCATAAATTGGGACTATAATATAAAGTACTATGAAATTTTTGGACTTGGCCGGTTTGCGCCCGGCACCATCGATATGGAACTTTAAAATGTTACTTGTGAAATTGAAGCTCTGAAATTCAGATCTAACCCCCCCCCCCCCCCCCAACCAAAAAAAAACAACAAACAACAACCGCGAATCGCAAAATGGCCGTTGTCATGCCGACGCGGCGCCGTAGAAGCCAAACCCAGACTCAAAACTTGGTCTCCATGGCTGGCCCCCATGCCCAGGTTATGCAGTCGAGCATCCAAAACATCAAACCGCTCACGTCACAACACAAAGGCTGATGAGAAACACACAACATGCATTTTTAGAACAGCAATGAAAGAACGAGAGCTGCATGTTTTGCAATTTACATTCTTACGTACACAACAAACGCTAAATCTGGCAACCTCATTGTTTATGTTTTGGAATACGGGTAAGGCTGAGTGGTAGCTTTTGTCACGTATATATTTTTACATTCACGGGTATTTATATATTTTGCTTGGGCGGGCATAATTTTGGCAACCATGTGGCAGAAAAAAAACAACAACAAATTCTCATTCTGCAAAAATTTTTTCGGCATGTTCACCTCGATGTCTTTCAAAATTTGTCACCCCCACAAAAAAGTTCCCTCAAGGGGGAAGCCAAAACGTATATTTTCCCATAATTTCAGGTTTATTTTTGTTCGATGGCATATGGGATTTCAACCTCAGCATTTCATCATAGTCATAATTCAGATATAGAATACCCCAATGAGCAGCTTTGCTACAAGCCAAAGCTGCGTTATACGTAGATTAACGCCTCCCGCCGGTCCGGAAATATCCGTGGAGAAAAACGGGCACACCGGTAGGCGAGAGAGTGTAGGTAAAGATGGTTTTTACAGCTGGTTGGCGGATATGCCAAGCGTGTTTGTCTGCGCTGTTGATACTGGCCGCCATTTCTGTTGATGCTCGCATTTATCACTCGATCTTTGCTTTGTGGAGCTGACGGGTAGGCGTGTAGAACAATAGATAGATTAGTGTTGATAGGTAGGTGGGTGGACAGACAGACAGACAGATAGACATAGGTAGGTAGATAGATAGATAGATAGATAGATAGATAGATAGAAGATAGATAGATAGAAAGTTGATAGATAGATAGATAGATAGATAGATAGATTGATAGACAGATAGATAGATAGATAGATAGATAGATAGACAGATAGACAGATAGATAGATAGATAGATAGATAGATAGATAATAGATAGATAGATAGATAGATAGATAGATAGATAGATAGATAGATAGATAGATAGATAGATAGACAGACAGACAGACAGACAGACAGATAGATAGATAGATAGATAGAAAGAAGATAGATAGGTAGAAAGTTGATAGATAGATAGGTAGATAGATAGATAGATAGATTGATAGACAGATAGATAGATAGATAGATAGATAGATAGATAGATAGATAGATAGATAGACAGATAGACAGATAGATAGATAGATGGATAGATAGATAGATAATAGATAGATAGATAGATAGATAGATAGATAGATAGATAGATAGATAGATAGATAGATAGATAGATAGATAGATAGATAAAAGGACTTCTCATTGGGCAGAGCAGAAAGAGAGAGAGAAAGAGAGAGGGGGGTAGTGGAAGAGATAGAGAGAGAGAGAGAGAGAGGGAGAAGACAGTGAGAAAAAGAGGAGCGAGAGAGGGAGAAAGAGCGAGACAGAAAGAAAGAGAGAGAGAGACAAAGAGAGTGAGAGAGAGAGAGAGAGACAGACCGACAGACAGAGAGAAATAATGAAAGATCAAGCCAGAGAAAGAAACCAGACTTCCAATAACAGAACTTCACAGACAAACTGAAAGACTATGCAAACACTGGAAGTTCCTCCAAACACCTCTTTTATATTTCTGGTGTCAGGGTACAAAAGTACATGAACCGATATCTTTTGTCACCACACTGATTAATTGTCATATTTCCCACCCCCAAAAGCGTTATGAACATAGGGTATGACATGGATTTCCGGGGCCTTTTCTAGAATATTGCCCGGCTTTCTCTAGGCCAGTGATCCTCAAAGTGTGCACTGCGGACGCCGCTTTACCGTATTTTTTTTCCTTCTAAGAAGTGCTCATTTTCACTCACTGGCAATTTGCACCATACTGCCAGACTGGATTTTGTTTGCGATAGCACAGTGAATTTCTAAGGTTTTAGAGTTATGGGAAGGTCAGAGTTTGGGTTTAGGTTTATCTAAATACAACAACCTTTCCGTTGGTGACAGACATAGCGACAATAATATATATATATTTTTCTCAGAAATTGACCGAAAATTGGTTGCAAGAATTCTATTACTAAGTAATTCAGCTACATGGCCCAATTGGACTCTGACCTATTTTACGATCTTAGTTCATGGTTGTTCCAACTCCACTTTTTGCCAAACTGAGAAATTCGACGTTAAACGTGTGCGGCTTTAGTATTATGATGAGCAGTTAGAATAAATCGAAACTGTGAAACAGCTTGGTAAGTGCCACAACACAGGTTGTCAATAACTGTCAAAGTGTGTGCATTTGGTCTGCCTTTTCTACATACTAAAAGATCTCCAGTTTTCCCAGAAAATGGAGATAAAACAAACAAGAACTGAGACCGCGATTTTTTGATCTTCAAGTAACTTACAGGTCAAACTTTCTTGAAAAGTATATTTTTCATGTTGGTCGAAACTATCCGTAACAACAAAATAGTTCAACAGCTTTAATGTTAACGGATGGGATGAATTGTTGACTGATATGTTGGCGTTGTTGAAAGAATGTGCGGGAGGTCGCGAAAAGAAAGAAAGAAAGAAAGAAAGAAAGAAAGAAAGAAAGAAAGAAAGAAAGAAAGAAAAAACTCCACAGATTTTGAGAGGGGGCTGTTGTTGGAGGAGTTTGAGTTTGAGTTTGAATTTCAGAGGATCGTAGTATTTCACATTGTACGCTATAGAAGACTGTCTATTTTCATGTTGTTGCTCGTAGCTATTCTGTAATTACATAATAGTTTCACAGCTTTAATTAATGTTAATTGATGGGATGGATTGCGACTGAAATGTTAGCGTTGTTGGAAGAGTATGCGGGGAGTCGCGAAAGGAACGCAACAACAGTTTTTGAGAAGGGTAACTGTTTGGGTATCGTGGTACTTTAGACGGTAAGCTATAGAAGAAAGTCTATATTCATGCTAGTTGTAACAACCAAAATAGCGTAACAGCTTTAACATTAACTGATGGGATGGATTGCGTCCGATATGTCAGCGTTGTTGAAAGCGTGTGCGGGGAGTTGCGAAACAAAAACAAAAACAACAACAGGTTTTGAGAAGGGCTTTTGTTAGGGGAACGTATTTTGTAAACACAAAATAAGTTAACACCTTGTATGTTAACGGATGGGATGGATTGTAGACTGATATTTTATTGCTGTATAAAGAACATCTAGCAGTCACAGGCAAGATCGAAGTCAGGAAAAGCAAGGGTAGACAGAGAACAAAACTTTCACTGAAAGTCTTAATTCATGGACAACAAATTAATAAACGTCACAACAACAATTCCTTCTTGAGGTTGACTGATGACAGATCCGAGTGGAGAGCCATGATGGCCAATGTCTGGTCCAGACAGGGCAACTGATGATGATGATGATGATGATGATGATGACGACGAGAAAGAGTGTGCGGAGGGTGGCAAAAAGAAAAATCAGTTGTTGCGAATGTTAGGGGACCGTAGTATTTTATACCACAAGCTGTAGAAGAATAGCGAATGGACACAACTCAGTCTTTTCTCTCTTCGGCTTGGTAATTAGTCTACGGTCCCCTAACGTCGGTCACTTTTGATAGGTGCAAATCCCTAGCGCAGGGACCACCCCCCACCCCCACCATTTGGGCAGAGATCTCCCCCCTTTTGCACCAGGGCAGGGATCCTCTCCCCCTCCCCCACCCCCCAAAACAAAGACCATGTGTCCACCTTTGATAGGCGCAAATGCCTAGGGCAGAGATCCCCCCATTCTCCCCCCCCCCTCCCCAAAGACCTCAACATCAACTGCCATTTTTGATAGGTGTAAATGCCAAGAGCAGAGATTCCTCCCACCCCCCCCCCCCAAACAACAACAACAACAACAACAACAACAACCAAAAACATAAAAAAACCCAGAGACCTCAACATCAACGGCCACTTTTGAGAACCACTACTGCGGGCCACTTAACGTTTTATTACCTTGCCCTTATGGAGAGCAAATTTGTCTTCTTTTGTAGCACGGAGGTCTGGAGACGCCAGACTGGTTCAGGTCAGACAAAGGAGCTACAAATACAACGTGTTAATGATACATATTCCCCCGTGTCTCGCATTGCACAGCTAACAAGGACTTTGGCAGTTTCCAGTTTTATTTCTTTCTCTCTTTTTTAAAATTTTGTTTCTTCACTTTTTTCCCGCTCGGTTAGAGACGCCGTACTCTGAGCCTTAAGCTTAACCTAGACGCATTTGAGCCAATTTTGATCGGCCAACTAGTTGTGTGTTGAAGTCACGACATTGAATTTCAATGAAACCAGAGAGTTTGTACTTACAGAGAGATCTCACTTCCGCGAAATCGCGAAACTAGGTCGCTGGGGCAATAAGAATTGAAAGAGACCTGTCTTCACCAAAGATGGTGTGCTTATCTGTTTACTGCGGTTTGTTCATATTTTTGGGCTGTTTGAAACTATTTAAAGCCGTTTGTAAGTTCTTACGCCTCGTGGAAATGCACAAACGGGTATTGTTTACCGCAGCGATCTACTTTCCAAAACGCCAAGGTATCTTTAACGTGCACAACGTGCACAAGGGCCCTCGGAGTCTTTTCGTTCTCATCCGAGAAGTCTAGGCGCTCAGTCCTACCTATCATAGGATCAGGGACAGGAAAATATGACAAAAATCCCAAAATACCAACATGCCTGCGCCGACCGGGATTTGAACCCAGTACCTTTGGCACGAGAGGCCAGCACCTCGCCTCTAGTCCACTGTGTCTGTGTCCACTTTGTGCGGAGTGAGCATCAAGGGTACACTACCATACTATGCTCTTCGGCTGTAATTTTAAATCCGTGTCAATGCCTGTTCCCCGGATCCTCGCTGTGTACATCTCGGGAACATTAAATTTAAATTTTAAATTACGAGGGAGTATTTACGTATTTCACAAGCATTGCTCATTATTTGGTTTAAATATTGAATCAAGCAAGTAAGCCCACTACTGCTACAACAACAACTACTACTACTAATATTACCACTACTACAACTCCTACTACTACTACCACTGCCACTACTACTACTACTGCTATGACTTCTACTACCACCTCTACTACTACCACTACTGCTGCTGCTGCTATTACCAATACTACTACCACTACTACAGCAACTACTACTACTACTAATATTACCACTACTACAACTTCTACTACTACTACCACTGCTACTACTACTACTACTATGACTTCTACTACCACCTCTACTACTACCACTACTGCTGCTGCTGCTATAACTACTACAACTACTACTACTACTACATGTACTAACATTACTACTACTACAACTCCTTCTACTACTACTACCACTGCTACTACTACGACTTCTACTACTACCTCTACTACTACCACTACTGCTGCTATTACAACAACAACAACAACAAGAACTACTACTACTACTTCTACAACTTTCCACACTTCCCCAATTCCTCCCCAGACTAAAATTCCTCCCCAGACTAAAATTCCCCCCCCCCCCCCTTTAAATTTGAAATCCCTGCCCGTGGGAGCCATGGCTCGTTTGAGAGCCATCGAGATAGACTTTACAGGTAAGACAAAAAATAAAACTGAAGGCTTGAAAGGCTGTATCTCTGAATTTTCAAGATAGCACCCGCCTTGATCATTATCCAGGAATCCAGTCGTGTGCTGATTTAAAAAAAAACATTGATATTACATAATTTTTCGTTTCGTTTTTTCTTTCTGTTGTTCTAGTTTTTAACTGGGTGCGCGCATCAGCCTGCACGTGTGCGGTTGCTAATTACGCGTTTCCGGTTTGACGCGCGGGTGTTTCTGCCATTAAAGTGCCAGGTTTCCCATGTACCTGTTGCCTGTTTGTAATCTACCCCCCTCCCCCGGGGCGCCCGCCTTTGACTCTCCCCCCTCCCCCCCCCCTTATTTTTCTTGTGTGACAAGGCCGATCTGGTTTGCTAGGTAGTTCAGATACATTCATTTCGTAACTAACCGTTTGTTCAGAGTGAATGTTTTTGAATGTATGAGTGCGTATCTGTGTAAGTGTGTCTGTGTAAGTGTGCATGTCAGGAACATTTCACGGTAAGAGTGAAGGCAAAACATGAGACTTCGCAGATAAAGAAGCCGAGAGAGGGCACGAGAAGGAAAGAGAGAAAGAGAGAGAAGGAGAAAGAGAGGAACCGGAAAGTGTGAAATCAAAAGATTGAGAAATCGAAAGAGAGACAAACCAACAGAGAGAGAGAGAGAGAGAGAGAGAGAGAGAGAGAGAGAGAGAGAGAGAGGAGAGAGAGAGAGAGAGAGAGAGAGAGAGAGAGAGAGAGAGAGAGAGAGAGAGAGAGAGAGAGAGAGAGAGAGAGAGAGAGAGAGAGAGAGTATGACAGAGAGGGAGAGAGAAAGAGTAACAGGAAAGAGTAAAACCGAAACAAAGAAAACGAATGAGTGAAGGGATGATAATGAAGGAGAAAGAGAGAAAGGAGGAACAGGGAACTGTAAAATCGTAAGAATGAGAGATCAAAGATAAAGAAAACGACAAAGTGAATGGGAATGAGCGAAAGAGAAAGAGAGAAAGAAGACGGAACAGGACAGTGCAAAACCAAAAGATTGAGAGATCGAAAATAGAGAAAACGGGAGATTGTAAGACAGAATTTAGAAAGAGATAAAGAACAGAAACGTGTAGAAAGCAGGAACATTTTCATTCATAAATCAGCATAAATCTTCACTGCCCATCTAAAGCTGTGTTTTCATGAGCACCGAAACGGAACCGGCAACAGAAACGTCAAAAAATCCACCAAGCTACAAAAAGAAGGAGTGTTTCTATGTGTACGGAAACGGCGTTTCTGTACGCCCAAAAACATTCCTTCTATTCCACTGCTTGAAAGATTTTTGCCGTTTCCGTTTCCGTTGCCATTTCCGTACAGATGAAAATCCAGCTTAGATAATTGAAAGCTCAAGAGCACGAAACATCATGCTCGGATGTTAGAAATGTCCTTCCCTCTCCTATACTCTGCTCATGCATCCATACATGCAATCATTTCAAGTGGATCCTAGCTTTAGACTCGTTGATAACCTTCTTAGAAACAGAATCTCTTCGACAATCCGTCACGATGTTCAAGAGTGTCCCCTATAAACGGAGACGCTTTGAAATCCCTGAAACACGCATAAAAAGATGCCATCTTGAAAATGTCTTTGTTCGTTCAAACTTTTCCCCTCTCTTTTTCTCTTTCTGCCAAGCTGTCTGGTCTGTGTCTCTCATTTTCTGAAAATTGCATATATATTTTTGTCTTTGTTGCGTTTCACTCTCCTCAACCCCATTTTTGTCCTGGTGAAGAGCTGAAATTGCTGCCTACAAGGTAAAGTTTCTGTGGCTCAGAAGAAATTATCTTCGCCATCTGTTGTTTCTATTTGCTTAGCACTCGTTTCTCATTTTATTCTTTTCTTTTTTCATCTTTCCTCTTCTTCCACTTTTTCTGCCATTTCTCTAGCAATTTTCTGCATCGTTCTCTTCGTTTTGTTTGTATGTCCACATCTGTCTCTCTTCTTTTTGTATGTCCACATCTGTCTGTCTTCTTTTTGTATGTCCACATCTGTCTCTCTTCTTTTTGTATGTCCACATCTGTCTCTCTTCTTTTTGTATGTCCACATCTGTCTGTCTTCTTTTTGTATGTCCACATCTGTCTCTCTTCTTTTTGTATGTCCACATCTGTCTGTCTTCTTTTTGTATGTCCACATCAGTCTCTCTTCTTTTTGTATGTCCACATCTGTCTCTCTTCTTTTTGTATGTCCACATCTGTCTCTCTTCTTTTTGTGTGTCCACATCTGTCTCTCTTCGTTTTGTATGTCCACATCTGTCTCTTTTCTTTTTGTGTGTCCACATCTGTCTCTCTTCTTTTTGTATGTCCACATCTGTCTCTCTTCTTTTTGTGTGTCCACATCTGTCTCTCTTCTTTTTGTATGTCCACATCTGTCTCTCTTCTTTTTGTATGTCCACATCTGTCTCTCTTCTTTTTGTATGTCCACATCTGTCTCTCTTCTTTTTGTATGTCCACATCTGTCTCTCTTCTTTTTGTGTGTCCACATCTGTCTCTCTTCTTTTTGTGTGTCCACATCTGTCTCTCTTCTTTTTGTGTGTCCACATCTGTCTCTCTTCTTTTTGTGTGTCCACATCTGTCTCTCTTCTTTTTGTATGTCCACATCTGTCTCTCTTCTTTTTGTATGTCCACATCTGTCTCTCTTCTTTTTGTATGTCCACATCTGTCTCTCTTCTTTTTGTATGTCCACATCTGTCTCTCTTCTTTTTGTATGTCCACATCTGTCTCTCTTCTTTTTGTATGTCCACATCTGTCTTTCTTCTTTTTGTATGTCCACATCTGTCTGTCTTCTTTTTGTATGTCCACATCTGTCTCTCTTCTTTTTGTATGTCCACATCTGTCTGTCTTCTTTTTGTATGTCCACATCAGTCTCTCTTCTTTTTGTATGTCCACATCTGTCTCTCTTCTTTTTGTATGTCCACATCTGTCTCTCTTCTTTTTGTATGTCCACATCTGTCTCTCTTCTTTTTGTATGTCCACTTCTGTCTCTCTTCTTTTTGTGTGTCCACATCTGTCTCTCTTCTTTTTGTATGTCCACATCTGTCTGTCTTCTTTTTGTATGTCCACATCTGTCTCTCTTCTTTTTGTATGTCCACATCTGTCTGTCTTCTTTTTGTATGTCCACATCTGTCTCTCTTCTTTTTGTATGTCCACATCTGTCTCTCTTCTTTTTGTATGTCCACATCTGTCTCTCTTCTTTTTGTATGTCCACTTCTGTCTCTCTTCTTTTTGTGTGTCCACATCTGTCTCTCTTCTTTTTGTATGTCCACATCTGTCTCTCTTCTTTTTGTATGTCCACATCTGTCTCTCTTCTTTTTGTATGTCCACATCTGTCTCTCTTCTTTTTGTATGTCCACATCTGTCTCTCTTCTTTTTGTATGTCCACATCTGTCTCTCTTCTTTTTGTGTGTCCACATCTGTCTCTCTTCTTTTTGTATGTCCACATCTGTCTCTCTTCTTTTTGTATGTCCACATCTGTCTCTCTTCTTTTTGTGTGTCCACATCTGTCTCTCTTCTTTTTGTATGTCCACATCTGTCTCTCTTCGTTTTGTATGTCCACATCTGTCTGTCTTCTTTTTGTGTGTCCACATCTGTCTCTCTTCTTTTTGTATGTCCACATCTGTCTCTCTTCTTTTTGTATGTCCACATCTGTCTTTCTTCTTTTTGTATGTCCACATCTGTCTCTCTTCTTTTTGTGTGTCCACATCTGTCTCTCTTCTTTTTGTATGTCCACATCATTCTGTCTCTCTTCTTTTTGTATGTCCACATCTGTCTCTCTTCTTTTTGTATGTCCACATCAGTCTGTCTTCTTTTTGTATGTCCACATCTGTCTTTCTTCTTTTTGTATGTCCACATCTGTCTGTCTTCTTTTTGTATGTCCACATCTGTCTGTCTTCTTTTTGTATGTCCACATCTGTCTGTCTTCTTTTTGTATGTCCACATCTGACTCTCTTGGTTTTGTATGTCCACATCTGTCTCTCTTGGTTTTGTATGTCCACATCTGTCTCTCTTGGTTTTGTATGTCCACATCTGTCTCTCGTCTATTCTGTGCGTGTCTGCTTTTTCTTCCTTATTCTCTTAATAAGTTGATGAAAGCCTTGCTAGCTTACAAAGGCAGAATAAACATGTTCACTTATAGTTATACTGTTATTTCTCATCTCCTTGTCAAATGGTCAAGCTGCCTCTTCGCTTGTGAGCTCCACGGCTTCAAACTACGTAAAGCAGAGAACTAGAGACATGAGATAGCGTACACATAGGCCAGGGTAGTGGTCTAGTGAATAGAACGTTTAAGCAGGGTGCGAGAAGTGGTAGGCTGGAAATCTCGAATGAAGTCCATTAAACCTACATTGACATGGTGATGTGTAATCTAACAAACTTTTAAAGTGTTTTAAGGCGCTCAGTCATCGACGGCCTGACGGAGGCCTAAGCCCATAGTGCTGCAAAGAGACGTAAAACCCCGACAAAACGAATGTCGTGATGTTGCTATGTTTATGTGCTTTGTATTATTTTCATCGCTTGTCTTGTACAGTAACTGTTTTCTTTATCTATTTGTCTAACTGTCTGCTATCTGTTTGTGTTACAGATCATGCATCTGATCATACTTCCGTTGAATGTTGAATAAAGCCAAGATAAGTGGCTAGAAACAGACTTCAGACTTTCTGCATTTCAATTTATATAGCGATGAAGTAAAGCAAGACTTGGAAAAACCAAGGAGCGAGAGTGCGAAATGCCATGCAGCTCTTTTTTGTCAGAATATGATGATGTAAGCTGATTTTTCTTCCTTTTTTTGAGGTTACGGACAGAATGTCATGTACGTGATTGCATTCTAGACAATCAAATTCACGTGGAAAAAGATCAAATTTGTCTTTTGTTGAAGAGACAGTTAAGAGAGAGCTGTCTGATGTAACACAGCAGCACGTCGCGTTTTGTTTGGACGAAAGAACAAAGTGATTTTTAAACAAAGAAACACATCTGCACAAAAGACATTTTTGAGTGTCGTTCATCACGGGAGATACGGCAGAGAATACAGGATTTCTTACGAATGCTCTCCTTTGTACAGATGTTATGAAGACAGTGGCTTTGCGCGGATTGCCAGCGCCCGGGGCACGGCAGGTATTGCGACCCCCCCCCCCCCGACCCAAGGACCGTCAATACTCCCCCATAGTCACTTCCATCAATCCAGTATTGAGCCCCTAATTTTCATGCCTCCTATTTTTTAAAATAAATTTTATTATTCGTACTTCATTTTTTTTGTTTTTGTTGAAACTTTGCACCCTTAACTCTGTAATGCCCTGACGTATATTTTGAAAACCAATATCCACAGCTTATCGTCATGGTGCTGACCTTTTGGCCTAAGTCATTTTTTGCACTTCTGGTAAAATCGCGAAAAACTTATCTATTCTTTTGCAATGCAGTCAGACTTAGGCCAAAATGACTCTAGGTAAAAGTGGCCTTCATCCACGTTGGGCTGAAACAAACCCAGAACCAAAATGGTCTACGTCTATGAATGAGAGGCCATTACAGAAAGTTTTATTTCCAGGATAATGGCTTGGCACTTTTGAATGATTTTTACATTAATAGATGCACCATGGATAGGACAATGACGTAACAGGTACATTCTGTTTTGGCTTAAGTCTGACTTAGGCCAAAAGGTAAGCACCATTGTTACGAAAACAAGGGAGGGTGTGCCCTCCAATGTTACGAGGTGGGTCCTCGAGTGTTACAAGTTGGGGTATACTAAATTATAAATTTAGGTGTTCGACTGCATTTTTAATAATTATCGAGAGGTTTTAGAAATTACTCTGCCATACCATGCCACATACACTAATAACAATTTCGAGTACGTTATATCAAGGACCTTGTAGGGCCACAAATTTATTACTTAAAATTCCTAACAATTTCGTCTATCTTTTACATATTAAAAAGACAACATCAGCAGCATCAAATGAAAATAGTATAATACATAACTAGAAGTCTCCTCTAGATTCTTAAAGATTAGAAAATCCATATCATTCTGACTCATTCACAATTTACTTAGTAATTATTTATCTTCAGAAATATGATCTGCCTACTATCTCACAAATAATATTCTTATGTCTCAGACGACAATGTTAACTCAGTTAATTACTTATAACGGATCAAACCGTCAAGACACACTGACGTAGTTAAAATAGATCTAGATCTGCTCTAGGATGGGCTGGCAATCCCCAGCCTCATCCAGACACATCTATTACAATTTACAAATGTGTATATCAGTCACTCTTTCTAGATCTTAATTGCAAGTAAAACTTTATGGTCTTGCATCCCTTTGGTCGCACTTCTACTGGAAAATTAGGGTCAGATTCACATCATCTCGAATCATGGTGACAACACTTACGATTGGTTCCCTGAAATGATTTCAGGGAACTGGAGAAAATAGCTGTGGAATATTTCATTGTCTATCCAGGACATAGACATGACGTTAACAGTCTGTTGGTTCTCTCTGGCTGAACCTTTAGCCGACCACCCTCGTAGCTGGAAAGATCTACATGGAAGTGAGGTAGCATAAGCATGTCTCCGCTTATCTTCTGCTGCAAATCCACGTGACTGCTCAAATTTGATTGGTGCATCCACTTCGAGCTCCGCTCGCAGCGCCAATAGATTCTATTAATAGTAACAGACAAAGTAACTCAACTATGTCAAAACCGTTCGCAAAGTCTCTACACCCTAAACGTTTTATGTACGAATTTATTCACTCCTTATTCGCCCCGTCTTTCCCTGTTAAAGTACACCCAAACCACGGGGTCGAAAACTGCATCGTCACTGTTAATTTATCCATTCGTTCTATCTTGCCCCACTTTCTTTCCATCTCTAAGAAACGCGTTACAAAAACAAACTGTCCACGGGAATAGTTCAAGGACGTTTGGACTGGCCAAAATCAATGATGCCATGAAATAAACAAAACGTGACCCAGCACGGCAATTCAAGTTCTAACCCTGACAACCATGACGTTATGAAACAGGCAAATCAATTTTAAACTAGTCAAATAAAGTGCAAAAATATCAAAATACATCATAAAAGCTCCGTTACTGATAAATTAAAAATTGTATTAAAAGAAAAAAAAATACTAGGTTGTGCCACATGTTGCAAATACGGACCGCTGGGCGCCAGAGGGTGAAGAATTTTGTGCCTGGGGCAAACCTTGCCCGTGTAGCCCTGCCCATGATACGCCGCTGAACGAAGTCTTTGAAAAGAATTTCCCAAGCATGAGGAAACGTGTGTATAATGTCATCAGCTGTTGCTTTTGAGCGTGCAGAGTTTGCAGTTGTAAAATTACAGTATTTTCTATTTTTTGTTATTAGCTATGGAATGTGGTGACTCGATTAAGCGAAAGGAAACAGGAAAATTAGCGGAATTACTGCTTTTGTCCACAGAATGCGCTCCGCTATTTTTACGGACAATAGACGTATGGAAAACTCTCTTGACCTCTATAGCGGTGAGGAGCGGAGCTGAACGAATGATATGGATAAGTATGCCGGGGCAAGGAGTGTTTTACGCCAATTTCCGTTAAAATAGCGGAGCCGAGCGGATGCTTTGGATGAGTCTACAATGGGCCAGAGAGTGTTTTACTCATTGTCCGTAAAAAGAGCGGATCGGAGCGGATGCTGTGGACAAGAGCAATTACCCGCCACAACTAAAGAGAAATTATTTTGTGTTAGTTTGAACATTTTGAGTTTGAATTTAGGCTCAGGACACGTCAGTTAGTTTAATTCTATTTATGACATTTAGTTTGATGAAACTCTGAATACCAAACATTCAATAAAGAACCCAAACAGACAGTGACAGACGCAATACGGCCGTTATCGTGCCAATCCGCCGTAGTAGGAGATGACTTGGATCTGTTTCCGGCAGAAAAGCAAAGCATTCACTTCAGTTCAATCTAAATTTTAGTCAGAAACACTTCCTTTACAATTTTAAGATTTAGTGAGGTGGTAGATTAATGGTTGAAAATATTCAAACTATTACGTCAAAATATCGCACTGCATTATATATGTAAAAAAAAAACAAGAAAGAAAGAAAGGACCCAAACAAAAAACGAAACAAAACAAAAAAGCCCTAAAAATCATCTTATTTCATCAATATCTCAAATGAAGCCCTTGCCCGCAGGGAAACAGTTTGGCTCGACAGATCATATTTATAAACAACTGATTTAATCTGCATTTAGGGTACCTATTTCATGAAATGACCAGTGTTTGCATTAGGTGGGGGATCCAGTTACACGACATGCAATTAAGCGTGATCAATCTTTCGCCCTATCTCCTTGAAATGACAGGTTTACACGTGTTTTTCAGTTAAGCGAGTTGTTGCCAATAGTCAGCCACTTTAAGGCCTTTGAGAAAACCGCAGGTTCTAATCAGGCAATGATTTTTCTGAAAACTATGCCGAACGGTGCCAGAAAGGCGGGGCCCAGAACAAAGTACTGTAAAACATGGTGTTTTGCTCAAAGAACAATAATAATACTATTATCATTTGTTACAGTTACCATTGATTTTCAGTCTCTTGAACTCGATAACAGCACTTACCCATTTCAAAGGCTCTTGGGTATTAGACATTGAGGGGATATTTCATTGTGGTCGAAATTCATGAACACCGGTAATTGCTGTCTAGAAACCGTTTGTTTGATATAATAGTTGGTATGAACTATTGTTGTTGTTTGGGAAAAATTTCCGGTGCTGAATTAGTTTTTGTGATGGTGCTAAAGTTAGTAATCGTGGTGATGGAAACAGTGATGGTGGTGGTGAATGTACTAGTAGTCGTAATGATTGTGGTGGTAGTGGTGGTTGCTGGAGAGGTAGTGCAAGGAGTAGTGGAATATGTACTACTAACTACAACTACTTCCGAGATAACTTTTACCGCTGCAGTTACTGCTGCTACTACTACTGCCACTACTAGTACTACCACCACAACAACAACTACTACTTCTACTACTGCTACTACTACTACTACTACTATTACTACAACAACAACAACAACTACCGCTACCACCACCACCAGCACTACCACTGCTACTTTTACTACCACTACCACCACCACCAGCACTACTAATGCTACTTTTATTACCACTGCTACTACTACTACAACAACAACTACTACTACTACAACTACCACGAGTACTACCACTACTACTACAACTACAACTACCACTCCTGCTACAACTACAGCCACTACCACTACGACAACGACTACTACTACTACCACTGCTACTACTACTACTGCAACCATACTATAGTTACTACTACCTGTTTTAAGAATCACTACTCATGACCCACTGACATACACATGTATTTGCGCGGCTTACTAACCGCGTGTCTTGTGAGTTGTGCAAGCATGCGAGAGTGCTCACTAATTAGCTCTATCTGCTCTCGCGTGCCTGCACGTTCCATACAAACATGTGTAATAGGATTGGCGTCAATTAATTAACCTGTATCGTATTTAATTTATATGGCATATCGGATAACATGTTTGTCGTTTACGCCGATTTATCAGCATGTTGTCAGGGTGACATATGGGCGCTGTATTATATAAAATTGTTGTAACTCGATTTTGTTGACATTTCAACAGAACATTGATTTCCCTGTCTGTCTCAGTGTCTGCATTTTAAAAATATTTATTTATTGTCTGTGACTTAAGTTTTGAAACTGTTAATTTTGTTTATTTATTAGTGTGTGTGTATAATAATATATATATGTGTGTGTGTGTGCGTGTGCGCTATATATCATAATTTCTGTAACTGTATTGTTATGTATTCAATGATCAAAACAAATTTCCTTGTACAAGGACGAATAAAATTTATCTTACCTTATCTGTTCTTTACCTAAAAACATTGTGCCTAGACTTTCGTACAACTTACAAAGTATCGTGCTCCACGGATATCCCCCCCCCCCTCCCCCCACTCCCCAATTCTCAATCTTATCCGGCCTTATGTAACCTAACGCTTTCCGTAAAAGTCATAGTCCCTAAATGGAAGTCTCGTCAGTAGAGGGAAATGGTCTCACATTGCCTGGCTTGACCATATGACAAATGATTTATTGTACGAGCTCGATCGAAAATTCATGTTCAGAGTCAAAACCAATCAATCTTTGTTTGCCTGCTTGTAATAGGATCCTAACTGAGTGGGGCGTCAGAGGGAAACGGCTTAGACATTCTGAGTGGATTTTTTGTCGTTATATGAAATAACAGCTCGCCAAGCCCAGGGTGACGTGATGTTCATAAAACAAATTCGATCTTCCACTGTTTCCTTTGTTTCTAGCTTTTATGGGGGGGGGGGGGGGGAGGGGGGTAACTTTGGTAGATACTGGGTTATCAGCTATACAAAATAAATAGATAGAAGTAGATAGCTAGATAAATCACCCACTCACTCAGTCACTCTCTCTCACTTTCTCACTCACTCACTCACTCATTCGCTCATTCGCTGACCCACACTGTCACTTACTCACCCACTCATTCACTCACTCACTCACTCACGCACTGACTCACATACTCACTCACTCTGTCAATAGATCAATCAATCAATCAATCAATCAATCAATCAATCCATCAATCAATCACGCATTGTTTTTAACTCACAGTCACAAACCCATGTCTCCCACATCACCTTTGCATCAAAACCGGTCGATCGCTCATTTGTCTTCCCCTCACAATGCAGTGAGCACCGACCTCCAGTCTGCACCATTACAAAGACTCTTGTACTGATAGTAGAACGAACGAAAACAAAACAACGAAAAAAACCCCAGACTTCTCGTTTTCCCCTTTGTTGCTGCTGTAGCATTTTTATCCCCTCTTCGCTTTTCGTTTCCAATACCCCGGAATTTTCGTTACTACTTTTCTTGTATTGTCTTGAATTTTCTCCTTTCGCAATTGCTTGGATTTGTGAATTGACAGATGACGCCACCTTTTGTGACGTTTCATTTAGTTTCGCGGGTGATTAATTCTATGTTTTCACGTCTTCTGGGATCAGGGCAGGGAAAACGTGGAGGCCGAGTGAAGACGTAAAACGGGTGTGAGACAAGAGGTTTATGTGTTCACGTCATATATGTTGTGTAGCGTCTTACTCATACGTGTAAGTGGTCTTGTCCACAGCATCCGCTCTACTCCGCGCGTTATTTTTTACGGAAAATGATGTATGAAAAAGTTAAACACCCTTTGCTTCTGTATACTTATCCACAGCATCCGTTCTGCTCCGTTCCGCCAGCGCATATGTACTTATAGAGAGATCTCACTTCCGCCAGTTCGCGAAACTAGGTCGCTGCGGTAAATAAGAAACTGAAGAATTGAAAGAGACCGCCTTCACCAAAGATAGTGTGCATGTCTATTTACTGTGGTTTGTTCATACTTGTGGGTTGGTTGAAACTATTTAGATCCGTTTGTAAGCTCTTACGCCTCGTGGAAATGCACAAACGGATATTGTTTACCGCCATGACCTACTTTCCGTTCCATGCAGTGGTTTCGCGGGGCCTCTCGTGTCTCTCAGGGCAAATCGACCAATAGCGAAACCTTTCTGTACAGAGTACAGTCATACTTTCAGGTTCCCCATCGTTTTAGAGGCGAAAGGTGTTTTTCATACGTCATTGTCCGTAAAAAATAGCGGAGCGGATGCTGTGGACATTCAGGCTGGAGACACACAGAGCCAAGTCCGTTTTAAGTATGTTTTGGCCAAGTCCGCGAGGTCTCCCTTTCCGCCAGCTGTCTCAAGACAGTTTTGTCGCGCCTGACCTGGTAAGATACCAGAATTGTTTCTGTCTCGCCCACGCACGAAGTCTAGTTTTAACTCCACGACTCATATCTCATTCTGGAACTGAGACAAAACAATTTTGACTCAGTGTGCAGTTAACCTTATTCGGCAGTGTGAGCGAAAGCTGCATGTCTGGAAAAAAAACAATAGCGAGTCTAAATTATTGACACACTGAAATCATGACACTTTCTACAGCTGCCTGTACTGGCTCTAGATTCCACACTACAGTACGCTCACCTGTTAGCGTGGAGATTTATAGGAACCATCTGGCTCTGTCTCCACTCTTACCTGTCGTTTCTACAAGCTCCCAACAACTCTCCAGTTACTATCAAACCGCTCAGTATCTCATCTGTACCACTTGACGTCAATCACTTTACAGCACGTACCTTTGTTGATACCTGAGCACTGAACCGTCTTCGCCATTTCTCAAGAGACGACGATGAGCTGGAGTGGGTGAGATAGAATGGCTTTAAAGAAATACTTTCTGTATAGTAGAGAAATTCTAGTGTCTTGTCATAGAAACTATTCTGGAATGGGTTGATTTCATTTTGTGGGCGTGTCCTATTCAAAAGAGAATGAGAATACTGTTGTGTGGGGTCTAGAACCATTGCAAGCAGCTGTAGATAGTGTCGTGACTCCATTTTGTCAATAATATAAAATCTCTATTTCTCCGCTCATATTGCCGAAGAAGGACAGTTGCGACCAAGACACAGGATATCGCCAAATTCCGTCCGTCGACTTGAGCGCGTATCAACCAGGTCAACAATGCAACAATTCGCACTACACCCTCTCATGATTGAACTTAAAAGACTAGTATCACAGAGCTCTGTGGGTAGTTACTCACCGTGTTTATACGCTCTCAAGTTGCGGACATGTAGTGAAAGAAGGAATGGTCCGTCTTAGTATTCTGTGTCTTGGGCTGCACGCTGAGTCAAGATTGCTTTCGTGCTAGTGGGGAAAAATTAAATGAAAAACTAAAAAAGACACACATGTATATTTATATTTACATGTGTGTCACTCTTTTCCCTCTCCTTCTTACTCTTTTTCTTCCCTTTTCCCTCTGTCTTCTTCTTCTTTTGCTGCCTCTTCTCCTCCTCCATCTTTCCCGCCCCCCTCTTCTTCAGATCATAATAAAAAATAAAGCACACGTACACATGCTACATGCGTGTAGACCCAAAGAAGGCTCCAGAAAAAGAAGGTTTGCGTCGTTCCTAATCTGTCGTGGTCCGTCTATTACTTGACCTTCGGCTTTCTTGTATGCGCCCACTCCCACGGAGCTCCTTAACTCTTTGTGTGCTATGAATTTTTCCACCGTTTGCCGATACAGGAAGAAAATAGTGGGTGAGATGAATGAAGACCAACTACAGCAATATTTTATGAATAGAAAGTCGACTTTCTTTCTTCCCGAAACAAAATAGCCAAGCATTCTTGTGCATGCACCGATACATCGGCGATTGGCATACACGGAAGAACCGATGTATCAGCTATTGGCACACAAAGAGTTAAACATATAGTGACATGAACATAGCAGTTTTATTTACTATTCGATCACTGCGTAGCGGTGCTTGAACTGAACGTTACGAGCGACCACAATTTGTTCGATTTTCAACATCATTAACCCATTCAGTACTGAAACAACATTGCTATTAACTCGTTACTACCCCGTCAGTTACAGGTTTTGTTCGTCCATTACTGGCTTTTAAACACAGATCAACAGCCTGATTTACATTCATATTTGCCATTCAAAATAACTGAAATAAATGGATATCAATATAAACTGGATTTGAGAAAATCTAGCTTTCACAGTGTCAGTAGTCAAAGGGTTAAAAGCTGAGGGTAGCATTCTAAACCGACATTCAGGTCAAATCACCACAGAGTACGTTTACTGATTTTCAGTTCTTCATTTGTCCGTCAGTATGTTTTTGTCAGTATTATCGACGTCATCAAAACTGAAAATAATGTAGACTGTGACAGGGCCGTCTGAACATCATTTTGGGCCCCTAGGCAAAGCAATAGGCTGCGCCCCCCCCCCCTACCGTTTCAAAAACGAATGTAAATTTGTATGCATGGGGTCCCTTATACCCTTGAGGCCCACGGGCAACTGCCCATGGAGTCTACCACCAAGCGCCAAGCCGGCTCTGGACCGTCATGAAGGGCTCCGTCGCCATTTTGAATAAAAGTTATTAATTTAAGAACTAGGAGAAACAGTTCTTGATTTCTCATCCACCGATGTTCTGTTGTTGTTTTTTTGTCTTCTTTCCCCCACAGAATCTTCTTTTGAGACAGAAAGCATCCGGTATTTTCCCTCCATGCTTGAAAACAATCACCATAAAGCCGCGATGCTGTGAGCATTTTTGGCGATAATGAGCCATTCTCCTAGATAAAAGAACGTGGACCGCGGGTAAATACATGCGTAATTACTGAAGAAGTGACTTCAAAGACATCTATTAAGAACGTTACGAATTGGCAAACGTAATGGCAGGTTTTTTAAAACCCAGGATGGCATGTTTTGTCAAGGGTTTTCCCATATTTTGCAATCTCTTGAGGCCATGGGAATAAAATAATATCACTGGTCTATCATGAAACCGCGCAAGTGAGAATTTTGCAGGGCAGAGAGAGAGAGAGAGGGAGAGAGAGAGAAAGAAAGAGAGAGAGAGAGAGAGAGACAGAAAGAAAGAGAGAGAGAGACAGAAAGAAAGAGAGCGAGAGAGAACGAGAGAGAAAGAAACAGAGACAAAGCAAGAGAAAGAAAGAAAGAGGGAGAGAGAGAAAGACAAAGAGAGAGATAGAGAAAGAGAGTCAGACAGAGAGAGACAGACAAAGAGAAAGGGAGAGAGAGAGGGAGAGAGACAGAGAGAGAGACACACAGGCGCACATACCTCCCCCCCCCCACACATACACACACAGATACAGACAGAGAGAGACAGAGAGAACTGTTTTATAAAATGAAACATTCCTTATCTCACATACATTTTCAGTTATATAACGAAACAATGGGAATACAGTCATGTACTGTTCTCTCTCTTAATCACTGGAAAAATAAAATTACCTATAGGAGTTTATGGAACATTTGGCAAAACAGGGTTACCACCTACAGCTGTGAAAATACACTACAAATTGTTAAAAATAATGGATATTATATACTTTCCTGACAAAGTGCACAGGTCAATATTACACATGCATACAGACTTAGTCGAGACACAGGATATCGAGACCGTTCAATTCGCCAAATTCCGTCCGTCGACTTGCGCGCGTTTCATCCGTGTCAACAATGCAACAATTGGCACCACTGTCGCGATGTGGGTTACATGGGGATATTTCGACTGACACTCTTTCGAGGTCCGCTCCCACAATCGACGAACACACAAAAATAAATACTTGCACTCTAAAAACTAAATAAATCAATTGCTTTCAATTTTAGCAGAACTGTAGGGCAGTTTAATTACAGGAATTAATGTAACAAATATAATTATAAATATAAATATCAATTCAAAGGCAACTGAATCTAACTAATGGAACTACAGCTTTTATAAAGACTAACGTATTCAATCTTAACTACTTGCAGGTCATATGAGTTATATGGCAAAAAGAATCCGCGCACGTGGCGACGGATATAACAGTTTAAATTCTATTAATTCAATGAGACATGTTATGATATGGACATTTCCTCTAGACACGCCATGGAGAATGCTTGTACAACCATGCGTTGTCTGGCGGTAGCTCTGAAACTGTCTTCAAAAGTAAGTAGAACGGTTCACTTTCATCATTACAAATTAGTATGGACTCTCACCATGCGGCCCTCACTGGGAGTGAGAGCGCTGGATGTAAACGCTGTGGGTTTATATCAAACCAAGTAGCTTAGGCTCTGGAGCTTTAAATCAGGCTCCTCACAATGGACTGCTCAACTGCGTCTCTATGTCTCTCATCTGGCTGAGGACTCTCGCCGACCACCTCGTAAATGGATTGTCTACATGTGGCCCAGAACTAAGTTCTGTATGGCCTTAAATACTGGACTGCATCTGCAGCTTACCGTCTAATTCCTGGATTGTGATTGGCGCAACCACTTCTAGCTCAGCTGCCGAACTGAGTTATTTTAAGTAACAGCCCTACGCAACGACCTTGGGTCGACAT
Source organism: Onchidella celtica (assembly GCA_963931925.1). Taxonomy (NCBI): domain Eukaryota; kingdom Metazoa; phylum Mollusca; class Gastropoda; order Systellommatophora; family Onchidiidae; genus Onchidella; species Onchidella celtica. The sequence continues at coordinate 48,451,906 of OZ007576.1, forward strand.
CAAAGGTCGAATTACCCAAGACAATAAAATGTAATTTTATAGCAATAAATTCTTAACATGTTCAAAACCCCGAGCTTCCACTCTGGATCACGGTATTTTCTGTACGTCAACAGACATCTCAATAACATTTAATTCCTACTCACCCCTTCCCTCTTTACTAAACCTAGTTCAAAACACGAGATATAAAAAGTGCTCTGTCATGCACACCTACGCTGTCCGTCTATCCTTCCCCACATCTTCTGTCTATCTATTATAAAAAAAAACTGTTCAAAACAAATTGTTTACGAGACCAAGTTATGCTGGCTCGCACAATAATTACGTTTGTAAAAATCACTCACTGCTCTCTCACAAAAATTTAGCCAGTGGAAACATTTATGAATTAAATCTGCTCTTGACACATCCCCCACCCCTTCTGTCTATCTATTATAAAAAAAACTGTTCAAAACAAATTGTTTACGAGACCAAGTTATGCTGGCTCGCACAATAATTACGTTTGTAAAAATTACTCACTGCTCTCTCACAAAAATTTAGTCAGTGGAAACATTTATGAATTAAATCTATTCTTGACAACCACACCTCTTCATAATTGAACGAAAAGGACTAATACCACCGAGCTCTGTAAGTAGTACTCACCGTGTTTATACGCGCGCAAGTTGTGGACACAATTATAGTAAAAGAAGGAATGGTCCGACTCGGTATTCTGTGTCTCATGTCCTAGGCGCTGCTCAACAGTGGTAAACCAAACGAGAAACTCTTTTTTCAACAGTTACTGTAATATCCTAACAGGGGTAAATTAGTACCTACTCGTTAATGATTTATAACATGGAAGAATGTGCAGGTAAAAAAATTTAACAAAAAAACAAAGGAGGAAGAATGACAGAACGAAAGAATAAAACCAGGGCAAATTAATGGATGAAAAGAACAAGGAATAGTGAAGAACGGCGTACTCTCTCATCCATTAAGCATTAGCACTAGGTGATTTTGACTGTTTACCAACTCTCTCACACAGGTGTGAGCGGCAGTACTGCTTGACTGGGCACAGGGAATGCCCGCTCTTTTAACTCGCTGCTCAGCAGTTGCCACCGCGGTGGTGGTGTTAGTTAGTCAACATAACTTTGGTGATGCTTAATGGTTCAAGCACTCACTACGCCACTTTACACTTGAGTGAGCCGGAACTTTGCTAAAGAAAGTAAAAACGTCAGTCAACAGTAAACTCTGTAGTACGGCGGTTCTTAAACCCTTTTTCTATAACCTGGTTTTTGCCTACATTCATCTCTCTTATGACTTTATTCCCGCTTGCAGAGGCGGATCTACGATGAAAGTAGTGAAGGTTAAGCTTCAAGGCTTCTAAAGCCGGGGAGCACGGGGGGGGGGGGGGTGGGGGGGGAGGAGAAAAGAAACTTTTTTAAATGAGTGAATTTCGATGTTGGCCCCCCCCCCCCCCTATTGTTGCTGGCTGTGAAGGGGCCCCATAACAGTTCAATTTTCAGGGTCCCAAAAATGCAGATCCGCCACTGCCCACATATCCAAAACGGGTTCGATTTCATAGACCTAGCAGTATTGATGAAACAGCCTCGGGTCAATGGAATTAAACAGTGGAGATTGGGTTGTGCGTCAGTAGAAATTATTTTGCACAATCTGGAATTAAATAAATAAAAAACCACTCTGTATTGTGAGATACACGTAGATTGCACTCTCTCTGACGGCTTAGAGCAGGCATTTGTCCATTGCAGTTCCCCAAAGTCCTTCCCTGTTAAGGCTAGGCGTGGACATGCGACTTCCGTTGCATTGCAGGTGCATTGCAGTCGCCTATCAGTCACGTCCCGGTGGCGTGGCAGTCGCGTGTCAGCCGCGTGGCAGTTGCGTGTCAGCCGCGTGACAGTCGCGTCCCAGAGCCGCGTCGCTGTCGCATCTCAGTAGCGTCGCAGTCGCGCCCCCAATCGCGTAGCTGTCGCGACGCAGTGGCATCGCTTATTCTAAAAAATCTAGGCTCAAGAACGGTTTCACACATAAAGGAAACGGCCACATTACAGAGTGGATAGAAACGGGAAAGTTAAGACATGACTATAACATTTTTAGCAAGACGTGGCCTGCGCAGGACCAGCTTTAAGAACCATTGCCGTATTTATAAATAAATAAAGAAGACAGAAAGACTAGGCAGGCCTTGAGGAGGGAGAAAAAGTTAATTACTCGTCATTCTGGCCTGAGAAGCCGTTAAACATCTTAACACTCAAATTTTAAAATTCAAGATTTTTACCTGGATAGCAGGAATAATCGCAAATATTCATTAACTAGCTGAAAACCCCTTCGATGAACAGGTTTGTGTAGTTTTTTTTTTTTTTTTTGGGTAAAACTTAAGACGCCTGTGAACTAAGAAAGGCATTAATGCTGCATAGATAGCTTATAAGAGAGATGCAACAACAAAGGACACCACTTCAGACCGAAAGGAATAAGAACAAAAGCCGAGATGCGTAGGGTCATCCCCAAAACTCAGCGATAGGACAGTACACAGTGTGCAGTGGTGCGCACCGAAAATTTTCAGGAAGTGATGATGTCATATAAACCTACAGCATGTCAAAAAAACTACACCGATTTGAGACTTCTATTAAAACTGTGCACTCTTACATCCATTCTGATGCACCATATAAAATTTGAAGTCTGAGTGTTGAATGGTTCAGAAGCCTTTTGCAACGAAAACTCTCAAGTCCACAAATATATAAAAGAAAAACTTCATGGCATTGCAGCTGTACTTTCCTAGCTCCTCGAGTGGTTTTATTCACTCCCCACTGTTCCCCTGACACTGATTTTGGCGCTCATAAGCTGTATACTATGCATATCTAACACCGGCGTACTTGCCGTTTGGTTAGAACGCTTGGATCGGATGCCAGAAGGTCCAGGTTTGAGTCTCACCCCGTGCGGGTTACAGTTAAACAATGCGCTCCCTTAGTTCTTATTTTGTTCCAACTCCACTTTATGCACAACTGAGGAATTCAACGTTAAACGTTTGCGGCTTTAGTTATTATGATAAGGAGTTAGAATAAATCGGGACTGTGAAACAGCTTGATAAGTGCCAAATCGCAATGTAAACAAGTATCAAAGCGTGCCTGTTACACCTCTTCTACGTACCCAAAGATCTCCAGTTTTTCAGCCAATGGAGATAGAACAAACAAGGACAAAGGTCACGAATGTTCTCGCGGTATTTTCAAAGCACTTGCTCATTTTACTGCCTGAGGAGGGCCAAGTTTTATTTCGAAACAGCGCACGGGCCTGAAAGTGACGCACGTGACACTCCAAAGCTGTTTCTGTAACATCCCTTTACAGGCTAACTTCTCTTCAGCGTTCTCTCTCTCTGTCTCTCTTTTTTCCCCTCTCTCTTCACTCTTTCGTCTTTCTTTCTCTCTCTCTCCCTCTCTCTTTCTCTCTCTCCAACCATGCTTTCTTTCTTTCTCTCTCTCCCTCTCTCTTTCTCTCTCTCAAACCATTCTCTTTTTTTTCTTTCCCTCTCTCTCCCTCTCTCTTTCTCTCTCTCAAACCATTCTCTTTCTTTCTATCTCTCTCTCTCTCTCCCTCTCTCTTTCTCTCTCTCGAACCATTCTTTCTTTCTTTCTTTCTCTCTCTCTCTTTCTCTCTCTCAAACCATTCTCTTTCTTTCTTTCTATCTCCCTCTCGCCCTCTCTCTTTCTCTCTCTCCAACCATTCTCTTTCTTTCTCTCTCACTCCTCCTTCTTTCTTCTCTCTTTCTCGCCTCTCTTTCTCTATCCCCTTTCTCCCCCTCCCTCTTTTTTTAATCCTCTCTCATTCTATTTTGTTAGATACGTGATAAATAATCTTCTTACTATCTTTCCCCAGTCAGCATTCCTATCCTCACGCCTCTGCTTTTTTACGTTTAGAAAAAAAGAAAAAGAAAGATAATTAAAACTTAAATAATGCTCTTACTTCATTAAGTTTCACCCCCTATCCTTTCTCTCTCTTTCTCTTTCTCTCTCTCTCATCTCCTTTCTCTGCCAATCCACCCGCTCTAACTTCTGCGTTTATTTAAAAAAATTCATTAAAAAACATAAAAATCAGAAATTTCACTAATGCTCTTACCGGACTTAATTTCCCTTAAGTCTATCGATCTGTAACCGGCCTACATGTTATTAATTTAAGGTAAAAATGTCGCAAACAAACAAACAACAACAAAAAGTGAAAACGTTGTATGTCGTAAATTCCCACATTTCGTCTTCTTTCCTAGCTCTGCTGCGACACCTCGGATTCTCTGGGCTTCTGTTTTGTTCTTATGTATAATGTAAACCCCCCCCCCCCCCAAATATCTATATATAAAAAATATAAGAAAAGAAAAACTCGCCAGATTTTTAACAAAAACCTGCCGTCACCGATACAATTCGAATTGGCGTGAAAGTTTGAAGGTGCTTTCTTTTCGACCTGCAGAATGTCCTTTTTTGGATTTGGAGACTTGAAATCACAATGGTGGGGAAGTATATTTTTTAGTTTGTTTTGTGTAATTTCGCCTCCCCTCTCCCCCCTCTTCCCCCCCCCCCCAGTCCTTTCTTTTCCACGAACACATGAGCCCTTGCCGTCATTACTTCCTGCCGGTGTGTTCATTATGAAACAAACTGGCCAGCGCTCCGACTACTGTCATTTCATGCACAGGACAGAGAGAAGCGACACAAGGCAAGAATAGGTCGTCAATTTTGACCTCACTGAACCGTTCTGGATGAGATCCAATTTCGTAACTAGGCACGCGCGCGACCATGTTTAATCTAATATCAGAGAGTGTGTATTTAGAGAGAGATCTCACTTCCGTCAAATCGCGAAACTAGGTCACGGCGGTAACAAGACGTGAAAGAGTCCGGCACTGTGTGTGTAGCTGCTGTGGTTTGTGCATATTTTTGGGTTGATTAAAACTATCTGGAGCCGTTTGCAAGCTCTTACTCCCCGTGGAAATGCACAAACGGGTATTGTTTACCGCAGCGACCTACTTTCCGCGCCATGCTAACAGTGGTTTCGCGGCGCCTCTCGTGTCTCACAGTGCAAATCGACCAATAGTGAACCCTCTCTATATATACAACATACTCGCTAATGAAAAAAACAACAACTGCCCAGTGCTCAGCCTACCGCCATTTCATCACCGTCTTTGTCTTGGATATCCGACGGGGTGCGGAGGACAATTAACGTGCAGTGGGAGTGCAATAAGACTTATCTAGAAAGACACAAACAAACAACATCAACAGCTAAATAAATCTAAAGGAACGAGCGAGGTAAAACAGGTCCATTCTAACCACCCAAGACCTGAAACTAATAAACAGATTTATCCTCAGTAATGCCGGGTACCTCAGTTAGTTTTTATATACATTTGGTTACCAATCAAAACACAGTCTAACTGTCTAATGTTTAGTCTAATGTTATCAGTCATCTGCGGGCCAAGCACTAAAACGAATGGTGAACAGTTGCGCAATTTTAAATAAACAAAGCTAATTTAACTTCTGGGGGGAAACAGGTGAAATAACTCCGCAGTGCCAAACATCGAGAGTGCAGTTCTCTTCCCTTCCTCTTACGCAACCATGTACCCACTCTTTGCCTTCTCCCAAGTCTGTGAAATGTCTGTTCAAGTGCCGGGGGTATGGTGGGGTGGGGGGGGGGGGTGTCTTCTATCTATCGTTTTTCTTTCCATCCTATAACTTTTTAATTCATTTACTCACATTTCCTCTTGTAGGTATCTTTCATAGAGATCTTTCTCAGTCTGTCTGTGGGTCTCTCTTTTTCTTACTCTCTCCCTCTTTCTTTCTCCCCTTCTCTCTCTCTATTTCTCCTTTCTCTCTCTTTCTCTCCTCCTCTTTTCCTCTCCTTTTTTCTCTCTGTCTTTATCCCCTCTCTTTCATTCCGTCTGCCTGTGTCTCTCTTTTTCTTTATCTCTCCTCATTCTCCTTCTTTCACTCCCTTTCTCTTTTTCTTCCTCTCTGCCTCTCTGTCATCCCCCCCCCCGTATCACCTACTACCTCCCCCCCCCCCTCCACTCTCTTTGATTATAATCTCTCCAGTAACTCTCGTTCTTTCCATTTCCCCTCATTATTCTATTCTTGCATTATCTTCCACTCTTCTCCACTCCTTCTCCCTTTCCATCGCACCTTCCTTGGATTACACTGCGCCACTTTTTCTCTTGGCACGAACACAAAGCGTTCCACATCTGACACATTCAAAACATTTCCAGGCTCAGAACGAGAACTGTCTGTCTGTCGGGTTAAATTTGAGAGAACTCTCGTGCTGGGAAAACCCCACTCTTCCCGAAATTTACTTGTGTAAATGGAACTCACAATTAACATTCTTATTGAAGCCCCGCCGTTAGCCTGCCCCACCCCCCCCCCCCCCTGTTTCTGGAAGGTTCGTGAGGTACCAGTTTTAAATCAGGGATGTTGTGTTTGCACGAATTGAAGAATAAGTTGATAATTATTTTTATGGGAAATAGACACACTATGGATGGGTAGATGGATGGATGGATGGATGGATGGATGCATGGATGGATGGATGAATGGAAGGAAGGAAGGAAGGAAGGAAGGAAGGAAGGAAGGAAGGAAGGAAGGAAGGAAGGAAGGAAAGAAGGAAGAAAGAAAGAAAGAAAGAAAGATTATTAATTATTCTTTCAGATTTTCTTTTGTTTTCCTTCTGGTTTTTTGGTTGAAAGGGTAGGGGGCAAGGTTAGGGATTCGGTAAGATTTAGGGTTGAGGATAAGGACGGGGTTAGGCATAGGTACGTATACATACGGGCCCCTATCGCAAAACGCTTGGGGTACGTACGTACTTATAACAACAGCCACTTTCGAAAACAGAGCTATTTTTTTAAAAATATTCTACGAGGCAGCAAGTTCATTTCATTGGCTATACTTATTCTTAAGAAAGAAACGTTATCCTTGGAAAATACCTGCAGTCCCACTCAACAGGTTATTCCTGATAACCGGAATACCGATGTAATACGCCACTGGCAAGAAAAACATGGAAAAGATCAGATTTAAGAAAATATTCCGATGGCACCTCGTGGAATGAAAATATTGTCACTTTCGCTTAGTCCTGAAGCCGTGGGCTTATCCAAATGTTAAAATGAAGGAGGTATTTTTGTTTCACTCAGGCGAGATACAAGTAGAGGAAGACAAGTAGATCAGGAGATGATAGGGAGACGGATAGACTGACAAACAGACAGACAGACAGAAAGATAGGCAAGCAGAAAGATAGATAGATAGATAGATAGATAGATAGATAGATAGATAGATAGATAGATAGATAGATAGATAGATAGATAAATTGATAGATAAATTGACAGACAGACAGACAGACAGACAGACAGACAGACAGACAGATAGATAGATAGATAGATTGCCGAACGTCAGAGGACGCGGTGGCACTCAGAACACAAAGAAATTGTGGATTTATACACGCATAACTAGATTTGCCTATCACTGTTCAACACATTTTTAACAGTAAACACAAGCAGTGGTTCGTTACTAATTATAAACATTTGGCCCCAAAGGCGTTATAAGCTGAAATTTTAATCTTACTTATATCTCCCAAATGGCCCGCACCCTTGAAGGCAGTACGAGGACATTCGTATTTTATGATGGATTAAAACTACCAAGTACGTTGTATTCTGGTGACGAATTTAATGACCTTGCACGCAATAACAGTCAAGTGTCCTAGTTTGGTAGTACAAGGGAAAGTCACTGGAGGAACAAAGTTTTGTGTCACTGTCATAGTGAGAATGATAGCCATCAATCATTTCAAGTCTTCACGATCTAGGGATTGTACTATACATAATGGAAATGTATGATTTAAAGACTTGAAGTCCAATTCTGAAGTACTGTTATTCAGCACTCTGCGAAGTGTTATTATGCACTTGGCAATATTTTTTTAGTAGGTGTCGTAAATGAATGGATGTACGAATGAGTGAGTGACTGTTTATTTCATCTGTTTATCTATTCATCTATTCGGTTGTTAGTCCATCGATCCATCCATCCATCCATTCGTTCTTCAGTTTGCTCACTTATTCACCCATCCATCCACCTATCCATCCATCCACCCATCCATCTATCCATTCGTCCATCCATTCATCCTTCCATCCATCCATCCATCCATCCATCCGTCCATCCATCGATCCATCCATCCATCCATCCATCCATCCATCCATCCATCCATCCATCCATCCATCCATTCAATCGTCAGTCTATCGATCCATTTTTACAGCCATTCGCCCATCCATCCACCCACCCACCCATCTTACCATCCGTCCACCCATCCATCTATCCATCCATCCATCCATTCAATCGTCAGTCTGTCTATCTATCCATTTTTATAGCCATTCGCCCATCCATCCACCCATCCATCCGTCCATCCACCCACCCACCCATCCATCCATCTATTCATCCATCTGTTCGTCAGTCCGTCCATCCGCCCATCCATCCACTCACCCATCTGTTCGTCAGTCCGTCCATCCGCCCATCCATCCATTCATCCATGAGTGCATTGTTCAGATGTCCAAAAATACATCACACACAAAGGAACACAAGAGACGACTAACAAATGAGGCAACACGGCGTACGTTTCCACCTCGAAGGTCATATAGCAAACTCTATCCTTCAACCATCTGATCACCAACATTGGTAACCCTTGTCAACTCCATTCACCTCTCTGTCTTTGTTTCAGGGTGGTCCCCGAATAAATTTTAACCGGTTCAATGTCACAAGTCAATCCCCCACTCTGAAGAGCCCTCCCCGGTGACAATCCAGCGAGCCCACGGTCGTGTTTCTTGACGCCTCCCCCCAGGATTTAATACCCTCAAAATTTAATTACTTTGGCAAGCGCGTAAACATAACTTTCACAGCATGAAGGAGAAGCTGTGCTTTTCAGAAAACAAATTGCTGGGCCTATCATGAAACCGCGTATGCGCTAAAGATTTAATTTCATGGGACAGAAGTAACAACAACAAAGGTGTTACTTGATATTTGGTCCTTATCCCAGTACGTTTTTAGTTTGATGAAATAATGAACATTTGAAATACTGTAGGCCTACTCGCCCTTTACTCAGCAGGGGAAAAAATTCTTCAATGAGTTTATGGAATATGGAAAAAAAAAAGAAAAGCAAAATTGTCATCTCTGGGTTTAGGTCTTTATTTTTGGAGGTTCGCTGCTCTTGGCATTTACATCTCGCTTTTCTAGTTTCTTAAAAATATTTTTTTTGTTCTTGTTTCTGTGTGTTTTTGTGGTAGGGATTAATTTTTTAGAATTTTTCCCGGAAAGCGGCCATGTTCGGCCTGCTCTTCTTGACTTTCAACTGCCAAGGTATCTTTTACATGCACAACGTGCACACGGGCCATCGGAGTTTTTTTTTCGTCCTTATCCGAGAAGAATAGGTGCTCGATCCTACCTACCATATGATCAGGGACAGGAATTTTTCCCCCGAAAAAAATCCAACATGCCTGCACGGACCAGGAATCGAACCCGGTACCTTCGGCATGAGAAGCTGCACTTTGCTTCTAGACCAAACGTGTTATCTCAGTAGTTGTGCGAATACTTATGAGTTGTTTCATGACATCCCCAGCGAAAGACTGCCACTGCAGAAAGTATGTTATTGTAAGACAATGACGGGAATGAACTCTCTCAAGATCTGCTGGGTTAGAGCCAAGTTAATACTAAGTTGAAATCTTTGACATTTTAGACTTCAATATGAAAACCTTTCAAAAGATGACCAAAGATGAGCGAAAGAAGAGATCTAGTTTGTTTTCTCTTTTTAAGAACAAAGAAAAAAAGTAAAACGTATGACAAGGCACCGAAGATATCGGAAGTAGAATAACTCAGTATGATGGTTTTGAAAAGAAGACTGATAAATATTAAGTTGACACCTCTGAGGTTTTTACGACTTCAGTACCAAAACCTGTTTGCAGAGGAGTAAAGGTCAGCAACGGATACAGAGTTAGATTTACAGTGAAGAAAGACTTTTAAGGAGTGAGAAAGTCATTAGGGTGTCAACAGTAGAATAACAGAAGCTGGTGGTTTAATCTTTTGATTTGTCTGAACAGAGCTTGGAAATCAATAAGATAAAATATCTGGCAGAGTCGATGATAAACAGAAATAGCAAAGGACAGGGGGAAATATGATTGTTTAGGTATTGAGAGCCAGAGAGGTTTCATAAGGTTTTGGTTGGAGCGTTATGCGTGATTATGTTGACTAGGTGGATGGATGGATGGATGGATGGATGGATGGATGGATGGATGGATGGATGAATGGATGGATGGGTGGATGGATGGATGGATGGATGGGTGGATGGATGGATGAATAGATGGATGAGTGGATGAATGGATGGATGAATGGATAGATGGATGAATGGATGGATGTTGAATGGATGAAAGGATGGATGGATGAATGGACGGATGGATTGATGAATGGTTGGATGGATGGATGGAAAGATGGATGGATGGATGGATGGATGATGGGTAGGTGAGCGGAAGGGTGGTTGGATGGCTGAATGGATGGACGGACGGATAGGCAGATGGATGACAAGATAGATAGATAGATAGATAGATAGACAGATAGATAGATAGATAGATAGATAGATAGATAGATAGATAGATAGATAGATAGATAGATAGATAGATAGATAGATAGATAGATAGATAGATAGATAGATGGATGGATGGATGGATGGATGGATGGATGGATGGATGGATGGATGGATGGATGGATGGATGGATGGATGGATAGATGGACTTATGGATGGATGATGAATGGATGGATAGATCACCATTACTTATTCCACATCCTTTAAGAAAGCAATAACAAAAAATATCCCTTCGAAGGACAAAACAATAACATTCTAAAAAAGAAACTGCAAAAAGCAACACCAGCACAAGACGACAGGACGCCGTGTAAACGAATCTTCAACAACAACTCCACAAAAACTCAAATAACGGCAAGCAATGAGAATTCCATAGCGCAGGTCAGGGAACATAATAAGATACAATAAAACCTCGTAAAATGCTGTTTTGTATAATTCATTTATCTTCCAGGCTTTTTGTAACTCACCCTCGCCATTGCACCGAGAGAGGATCTTTGCTTAATTATTCTGGCATAGCTAACCCAGCCATCTCGTTATGCAAGAAACAAAAATAATGCCGAGAGGACGCCCGTGAAGTACGTATGCTTGGAGGCTGCAGGGGGTCGAGTCTGAGTTTTGGAGAAAGTGCGTCCAAACACAACAACGGTCATTATTGTGCTACAGGGGGAAGCAAGACGATAGACAAAACATAATGACAGAACGATGATAGAAGAGGCGTCTATACCAGACGGGTGAAAGGGGGGTGGAGGGGAGGGGATGAGGTGGGGGCTATCTCAGAGTATGAAAGGCCGGGTGTTGGGGGGGGGGGGTGTCTTCAAAGTGCACGTTTTGCTTAATCAGTTACCTTAATGTAGTGAAATGTAATGTAATGTAATGTCATGTAATAATTAACGTGTATAGCGCTCAATTCCACAGAAAAAGATGTGCTCTGAGGTGCTGAACTAAAATTAAAAACAGGATTAACATAAAATCAATTCATCATGCTCCCACTCACACACATTAACAAACACTTGATCTACTCTCATCCCCAAACCTCTGAGACCTAAACAGAGCATCATTCAGTTTCAATGAAAACAGTCCTAGACAATTGAGTTTAATGACATAAAAGTCTATTTTTACTTGCAATGTTCCAACAAAATGAGATGTAGGATTACACAATAATGTATTTAAAATCGACTGTAAGCTACATATTTAATGAAATAGTCAAAAAATTTTCCATGCAAAATGCAAAGTTACTTTTCAAAATGCCAAGGCTTTTGTCACGGGCAGTTAACATATTAATGGCCCTGCAGTCGTGCAGGGAGGATTTTTTGTTTTGTTGGGGGGGGGGGGTATTTTTTCTTAGGAGGTTCTCTGCCCTTGGCACTCCCTCCCCCCACCTCCCGCCCTCAAATCCACCACGTGTCCATTGTCCTGAAACTATTTGTAAGACAAAGAGAACGATGTACTAGAAACTTGAGACAGACAGTGTCACATTAAAACTCAAGGGGGGAAATCTGGTTGATGTGGTGCACGTTGATATTTCAGAGAAATTTGTTGCACTTTACTGTTTTCATTACTGTGACCAGGTTTGGCGTTATATACAGCTCACCAGAGTAGTTAGTTACGCTCAAACATTCGATCGTATGGAAACTTTGTAATTGGAGATACCATTGATACAGGACATTTCTTTCCACAGTTCCGAAATGTGTCAAGCTCGTAATGAAAGATTTCTTACGCAGAGAGAGAGTAGGAGAGAGAGAGAGAGAGAGAGAGAGAGAGAGAGAGAGAGAGAGAGAGAGAGAGAGAGAGAGAGAGAGAGAAAAGAGAGAGAGAAACACACAGAGAGAGAGAGAGAGAAACAGACAGACAGACTGACAGACGGAAATACAGTGAGAAATAGACAGACAGAGAGAAACAGAGAGAAGGGAGAGATAGAGAGAAAGAAAGAAAGAGAAGGAGAGGAAGAAAGAGAGAGAGCAGAAGGTGAGATCCAGACCCAAAGGTAAACGGATACACACACAGACAGACGGAGATAGAGAGAGAGAGAGAGAGAGAGAAAGAGAGTCAGTTGGTCTGCCGGATGACAGGACTAACAGAAAGACAAATATACAGATAAACAGAGGACAAATTAGCGAAGGGGAGCTCGCATGCGTTGGCCAGTGTTTTGAAAGAGGTCTCGAAGCAAAACAAACTAGAATACTTCTGGACTATGCAATATTCCTTAAGTGCAACGTAATCAAACTCTGTCAGCTATCGCAAGTATTATTTGTCTTTCAATTCCGGAGAGCTATTAAGTTTCCGAGATACATTTTAGCACGACTTAATGTTGCGTTCTCTTGCAATTGTTTAAGATTTGTTAGCGTGACATTTCTCGAAGACTTCGCCCAGGTGTGTGATTTGTAAGGAACAAGACTGCGAGGACGGGTAAATGTTGCAGCAGTGTACACGAGAATCATGGCTTTCAGAAATGGTACAATGACTTTTCAAATAACTCGCAGGTGTGTGTGACTGTGTGTAATGGTTTCATTGGCTTAAAAAAAACAAAAAAACAACGTAAGCTGGACGGTTTGGAGCCACCAAGTGAAGTATTGAAGTGGCGCGAAGCATAGTAACTTAATTCAGATGAGAGAGAGAGAGAGAGAGAGAGAGAGAGAGAGAGAGAGAGAGGGGAGAGAGAGAGAGAGAGAGAGAGACAGAGAGAGACAGAGAGACAGAGAGAAAAGAGAGAGAACCTGAGAGACAGACACAGAGACAAAGAGACACAGGGAGAGAAAGAGAGACAGGGACAGAGAGAGAAATAGAGGGAGAAAAAGAAAGACACAGAGAGAGAGAGAGAGAGAGAGACAGACAGACAAAGAGACAGAGAGAAAAGAGAGAGAACCTGAGAGACAGAGAGAGAGACAAAGAGACAGAGAAAAGAGAGATAACCTGAGAGACAGACAGACAGACAAAGAGACAGCAGAGAGAAAAGAGAGAGAACCTGAGAGACAGACAGACAGACAGACAAAGAGACAGCAGAGAGAAAAGAGAGAGAACCTGAGAGACAGACAGAGAGACAAAGAGACAGAGAGAGAGAGAGAAAGAGAGACAGGGACAGAGAGACAGAGAAATAGAGGGAGAAAAAGAAAGACAGAGAGAGAGAGACAGACAGTCAAACAGACAGACAAAGAGACAGAGAGAAAAGAGAGAGAACCTGAGAGACAGACAGAGAGTCAAAGAGACAGCAGAGAGAACCTGAGAGACAGAGAGACAAAGAGACAGAGAGAGAGAGAAAGAGAGACAGGGACAGAGAGACAGAGAAATAGAGGGAGAAAAAGAAAGGCAGAGAGAGAGAGAGAGACAGACAGACAGACAGACAAAGGGACAGAGAGAAAAGAGAGAGAACCTGAGAGATAGACAGAGACATAGAGAGAGAGAAAGAAAGAGAGAAAGAGAGAGAGAGAGAGAGAAAAACAGACAGACAAAGAGTCAGAGAGAGAGAGAGAAAGACAGACAGACAAAGAGACAGAGAGAAAAGATAGAGAACCTGAGAGATAGACAGAGAAATAGAGAGAGAGAAAGAAAGACAGAGAGAAAGAGAGAGAGACAGCCAGACAGACAGACAAAGAGACAGAGAGAAAAGAGAGAGAACATGAGAGATAGACAGAGAAATAGAGAGAGAGAAAGAAAGACAGAAAGAGAGAGAGAGAGAGAGAGACGGACAGACAAAGAGACAGAGAGAAAAGAGAACCTGAGAGATAGACAGAGAAATAGAGAGAGAAAGAAAGACAGAAAGAGAGAGAGAGAGAGACAGACAGACAAAGAGACGGAGAGAGAGAGAGAGAGAGAAAGACAGACAGACAAAGAGACAGAGAGAAAAGAGAGAGAACCTGAGAGATAGACAGAGAAATAGAGAGAGAGAAAGAAAGACAGAAAGAGAGAGAGAGAGAGAGAGACAGACAGACAAAGAGACGGAGAGAGAGAGAGAGAGAAAGACAGACAGACAAAGAGACAGAGAGAAAAGAGAGAGAACCTGAGAGATAGACAGAGAAATAGAGAGAGAGAAAGAGAGATAGAAAGAGAGAGAGAGAGAGAGAGAGAGACAGACAGACAGACAGACAGACAAAGAGACAGAGAAAAGAGAGAGAACCTGAGATATAGACAGAGAAATAGAGAGAGAGAAAGAAAGACAGAAAGAGAAAGAGAGAGAGAGAGAGACAGAGAGACCGACAGACAGACAGGCAGACAGACAGGCAGAAATCCAGCTCTCTAGACCTAACACCAGATAAATCACAGTGACAGCTGTGTTGTACAACCAAAGTGACTGCCTACCGCACAGTTACAGAAACTCACATGACTCAGATCTCTCGCCCCCCCCCCCCCCCGTGTACTTGTCCCCTGATTTACGATGCCAGTCCAGCCCTCACTCCCCCCCCCCCCCCCCAGTGTTGTCTGTCACCATGTAAAAGGTTACGGTAATGTTTCTGACAAATAAACTTTTATTATTTGCATCGCGACTGAACAGGGGAGATAAATAGCCGGGGATTTAACGAGTAGCAGAATACTTGATAGGGGGGGGGGGATTAGGGATTTAATTACAGCGACTGGGGGGGGGGGGGTCAGGAGTCTCGAGTCGAGCATGGTTTTTTTTTTTGTTGTTGTTGTTGTATGTCACGAGGAAAGATGGTCAAATTGTGGGAGAAACTGATAATGGTATATTATATGACCGTGGTTCTCAACCTCTCAGGATTTGTTCCCCCCGCCCCCCCCCCCCCAATAAATCCCCCGACCCCACCCCCCTGAACACAGAGTGACATTCAACTGCATACTTTAAATCCAAACTAAAAGACCTAGCTCCATAACTGGAATTGTATTTTAAAGGGAGGTTATCATACTAAACCTCGAACGTCACCACCAGTTGCTGCCAGCAAAATGTACACCCCCAAGAAATAATGGCAGAAGCTGACTGTGTCTGACCGGGCTTTGTATGATAGGGTTTTCCCGGATTTATTAAGAAAATATAGGAAACTAGATGAAGTTCCCGGCATTATCCGGGATAAACCTGTGAACCCACTGTTCTCTCTCTCTCTCTCTCTTGGATCTACAAAACTTCCCATATTCTACAATCTTACTACAGATTCCATGAGCCCCAGATCACTACGCACTCATTTCTGATAGGGAAATTGTGCGCACGGAAGTGAACACGAACTAACATCGTTTCAAGCGCGATGGGCTTACTACAGGGAGCCAAAACCAAGATCATTGTATTTTATATTTTTACAACTTTTATTTAAAAATACCTGAAACCTGAATCAACACAATCGGTCGATACAAAAGCGATTGGGCTGGATTACTTGACACTTAAGAACATTAATTTTATAATTTTTTAAACTGTCATTTAGGCTGTAGAGTCGAGCAAAGAAAGGGTCAAAATTGCACCACATTGAATTACTCCCACCACTATTTTTTTTTATAATAAGATTATGGTATGCACTTCTTGTCTGCCAGCAACTATCTTGGAATGGGCCTAAGATTTTAAGGTGGTCTACCCACCTCCGGGAGAAAAAAGGAGGGGGGGGGGTGGTTTGATCCTTTGGTGAAGATTTTTGTTGTTGTTGTTGACAGATAAACTAGTATTAATTTAAACAAGATTCGAAGAAAATTAATACAAGTAAAACATAGATAAATAAACGTATTTAGGACTAATTACAAAAATATTTAATGGAGCTGTTTGAAAGAGGGGCTTACATTAAAATTTGCCTTCTGGTCTGGGCCTGGGTCAATTACCAGCTTTGGAGGGGCCTGCAGGGGGCAGGCCTGTGTATTTATTTCCCCTCTGAAATCACCTAATTTTATCCGTAGGATCGTAGGATCGAGCACCTAGTCTTCTCGGATATGGACGAAAAACTCGGAGGGCCTTTGTGCACGTTGCGCATGTTAAAGATACCTTGGCAGTTGAAAGTCGAGGAGAGCAGGCCGAACACGGCCGCTGCCCAAGCAAAATTCTACAAAAAAAAAAAAAAACTGCCACAAAAACACACAGAAACAAGAAGAAGAAGAATAAAAAACAAAAAAAAAGTGAGGTGTAAATGTCAAGGTCAGCGGAACCTGCTCAAATAAAGACCTGGACACACTTAATTTTATCCCCATGGGGAAATCACCTCTCACCCACAGCCCCTCTCCGGGGGTTAAAAAACGTCCAACACAATAATTACTGCATATTTTTCCAGTATGTTTATGCTCTGCGTGATAAAAATGAATACAGAGAGAGAGAGAGAGAGAGAGAGAGAGAGAGAGAGAGAGAGAGAGAGAGAGAGAGAGAGAGAGAGAGAGAGAGAGAGAGAGATTACTCGGTTATGAACAAGCTCTAGAAATCATACACTGGTAATCCTCTTTGCCTGGTACTAAGACCCCTGTAATCACACAGTACTAAAGCGAAAGATCACACGCTTCATTGATGTTCACCAAATGATAGGTCATGCCCAGTGATAGGGCAGAATTACAAGGTCGAGCACTTTGTCTTGTACACAGCACACTGCGGTGGTCACCATGCTGGTCACTGGTCACTTCTTTTACGTCCTCATTCTCTTCTTTTCTTTCTTCTTCTTTTTAAATTTTTTTTATTTTGGACTTGGGGGTGGGGGTTGTGCGGTAGGGGGTGTGTGAATGCGATTTGTCCACATTGGCTATCTGCATGGATTCAGGATAAGGATATATTTAATAGATACCTATACTTTCCAAATCTCTCTGCCCCCCCCCCCTCCACCGTTGGCGTTTTTTTTTCTCCCTCTCTCTCTCACTCTTTTTCTTCCCATCTCTTTCTCTCTCTCGTCTTCTCTCTCATTATTTTTCTCTCGCCCCCCCCCCCGTCTCTGCTTCACACTCTTTCTCTCCCTCTCTCCTTCGCTCTCTCGTCTTCTCTCTCATTATTTTTCTCTCGTTCTCTCCCCCTCTCTCTCTTTCACACTCTTTCTCTCCCCCTTTCTCTCTTTCATTAATTTTCTCTCGTTCTCTCCCCCTCTCTCTCTTTCACACGCTTTCTCTCCCCCCCCCCCTTTCTCTCTTTCGTTCTCCCTTTCATTATTTTTCTCTCGTTCTCTCCCCCCTCCCCTCAGCCTCCTTCTCTTCCTTTCCCCCTCCCCCCCCCGACTCTCTCTCTCTCAACTTCTCTAGTTGTCATTCTTTTTCTCTCGTTCCCCCCCCCCCACCTCTCTCTTCTCCTCCTCTGATCCTCTCTCTCTCTCATGCAGGGTTGCCAACTTACCGATTTTGTAGCTAGATCTGGATTTTTTTGAAATTTTTTTTGCGGTATTTTGGAGCGATTTTCGACATGTCGCAAATCTGGAGAGTTTCACTGAAATCTAGAGCCAAATCTGGATACTTTTGGACAATTTTTTCATAATAATATATAACACCGGTCAACAAATTTTGAAAATTTGTCTGCTTCTGAAATGAAATTGTTGACCATTGTTATCATAACAACAAGGCCACAGAAATTATAAACAGCAACAAGGATTAATTAATAAAATTTCAGTTATTTATTATAAGAAACGGGTCAGGCTTAAAAACCTGGCTTACGACAGAGTTTCATAATGTTGGTTGTTGCCAGTATGTTAAAGTTAAAGTTAAAAAAAAATTGTTTAGTATATTTTGTATAATGCATTTTACTTGGTCATCAGTCGGCATGTTCATGAAAATAAGCAGTGTAGTGTGTTGAGCGCTTCGCCAGTGCTCCATTCTGCTCTGTGGTTGACAGGTTTCTTCTGTAAAGCGCATAGAGCATTTTAAAAATGGATATATGCGCTATATAAAATAATAATAATAATGATAATAATAATAATTTGCATCAAATTACTGCTATGGGGGAATATACAAGCGATTAGCAATAACTAGCGACTTTCCATTGGAGTTTTAGCGACATTTAAGCTACTCTTAGGGATGAGCCTGGCGACATTTAAAAATCTGGGTTGGCAACCCTGCTTACATGAACCGCTACGGCTTAGACTGACGGAAAAACAGGATACAGACGCCAAGTTTAGCCAATGCTGACCTATTTATTATGGTCCAGCAAGCAGGGCGAAAATGCAGTAAAGTTGTCAGAGTGGCTGGTCAGCGGTCGATGACCGGCATGAAATGACCACAGGGACACGGTGAGCGCAAACTCGGACGGTGACAGGTTTCATATGAGTGATAACTTAGTGTGGGTGAGCATTGCATGCACACGGCAGTATTCCCACAGTGATTGATGGACGGGACTGGAAATGGCCTGTAAAAGCGAGATATGAGATATTATGCTGAGCGGTCACTGTGCAGTACTTTGCAGTACTATGGATTAGCAGTAACGATACTCTGATACCCTGGCTTACTTTTTCCGATGCAGATAAAATCCTGAAAGTGGGGTGGGGGGGGGCATTTTAACTGACACTCTTATGCAAACAAAGAAACACGCAAAACCGACGAAATCTAGCTGTTTGTCTGTCTATCTATTCGTTTGTCTGTCTACCCATGTCTATCAGAAGTCTGTCGTTCATTTTTCTTTTTTCCTTCCACTTATCCTCCAATCCATCAATCCATTTATCTATCCACCCATCCATCTATCCATCCAGCCAGCCATCCATCCATCTATCCCTCCATTTATCCGTCCATCCATCCATCCGTCCATCACCACCCACCCATTTTTACATCCATCTGTCCATCCATCCATCCATTCATCCATCCATCCATCCATCCATCCATCCACCCACCCACCCACCCGTTTTTACATCTATCCACCCACCCATCCATCCCTCCGTTCATCCATCCATACCCCCTTCCATCCATCCATTTATCCATCCATCCATCCATCCACCCACCCACCCGTCCGTCCATCCATCCATCCATCCACCCGCCCGTCCATCCATCCATCCATTCATCCATCCATGCATCCATCCATCCATCCATCCACCACCCACCGACCCATTTTTACATCCATTCATCCACCCCCCCCCCCCCCCCTGCCAACCTCCCTCTCCGCCAGTATTTCTACACCTGTCAGTTTGTCAGACTTAAAAACAAACACACAAAACAAACAAAGTCTACCATTTTTACCCGTCTCCCAGTTTACTTGTCTGTCTGTCTGTCTGTCTACTTCATCGTCTTAAATCCCCATTAACGCTATGACAGTAACCACATAAAACTACCAAACTACAAGTCTTTCAATATGACGGGACCACATGTCTATTCCCAAACCCATTGGCGCCTGTGTCTTTATAGTCCTAATTCATTTCCCCCCCCCCCCCCCCCCGGCCTTTGGTTACATTTCTCACTGTCTATTGGATTGTTGACGGCAACTTCCGACAGTTACACAAAGTTATAGTTACACACCCTGACATCCATTCATAAAGGAATGAAGTTTACGCGTACATTTTTTCTTTTTTTTATCAATTTTGAAAGCACCATCATTTCAGCTATCTTCAGTACTTCCTGTTTCATTGAGTCATAAATATCGCTGTATCACGACATTCAGTGACGTCATTCATCATTTAATCCGATGGTTCTGGACCTTTTAAAACCTGTTCCCTGCTGCCTGAGAGTATGTATTTATAGAGAGATCTCATTTCCGCCAAATGGCGAAACTAGGTCGCTGCGGTAAACAAGAAACTGAAGAATTAAAAGCGACCGCCTTCACCAACGATAGTGTGCATATCTGTTTACTGTGGTTTGTTCATATTTTTGGGCTGATTGAAACAAATAAGAGCCGTTTGTAAATTTCTACGCCCAATCGAAATGCACAAACGGGTATTGTTTACCACAGCGACCTACTTTCCGCTCCATGCTAACAATGGTTTCGCGGCTCCACCCGTGTCTCGCAGTGCAAACCGACCAATAGTGAAACCTCTCTATACATAATAATATAGATCACTCTCTGCCGGTACGTTCATGTCTCATGGCTTGATTTCCCCGCTGGTGGTTGGTGGCCGCGTCTGCTAGGGTCTCGTTTTCTGTCCTATCATTCTGTTATTTTCTTTCCATCGTCTTGCTTCTGCCTAGCACATCGTCCTGCTTCTGCCTAGCACATCGTCCTGCTTCTGCCTAGCACATCGTCCTGCTTCTGCCTAGCACATCGTCCTGCTTCTGCCCAGCACATCGTCCTGCTTCTGCCTAGCACATCGTCCTGCTTCTGCCTAGCACATCGTCCTGCTTCTGCCTAGCACATGGTCCTGCTTCTGCCTAGCACATCGTCCTGCTTCTACCTAGCACATCGTCCTGCTTCTGCCTAGCACAATGCCACCGTTATCGGGTCGACGTGCTCTCTCCAAACTCACAACTCAGACTCAAATTTGATTTCCTGCAGATCTGAGATTTTTAAATATTACAAGCCACTCAACCATTCTAATTTCTACGAATGGTAAAAGAGTAAAATGAATCTTCGGTGCCGAGACTGCACGCTGAAAGCGCTAGCTTTCTCATCTTACTGTGTCTATTATCTTTCCTTTTACTAAAAAGGCATACTAAAGTTTGCAATACTTAACGGCCCTGATATTTTCCCCCTGGAGTCTCAAAAATCTCCTTTAGGGGGACATTTCTCTCCCAGGCCAAGAACCGCTGATTTAGTGAAATACACAGATCATGAAAAATGTTGGGAATGCATTGCAATTTAACTGATACCGTGAATTTCAAGAGCTTTTTTTTTTTCGACCCACCCAAATTGTAAGCTCCAAGCAAACATTAACATGTACTAATAAGCCAATTTATTTATCCACGGAGATAAAATAGGATTTTTTTTTTTTAATCTTCTGTTACATTGAAGTCGGGTGCCTAGCAACAGTGTCAACATGAAGATTAAAGGGACTGAAAAAGTCTAACATTTTAATAGGTAAAGATTGCTGTATGATGTTTGTATTGCAACTATTGGTGGCCACTGTACTGATCTTGAATTATCTATCTGTCTATCAGTCTGTCCGTCTGTCTGTCTGTCTGTCTGTCTGTCTGTCTGTCTGTCCGCCCAACGTCCATGCATCCATCCACCCATCCATCCATCCATCCATCCATCCATCCATCCATCCATCCATCCATCCATCCATCCATCCATCCATCCATCCATCCATCTCTCTCTCTCTCTTTCTCTCTCTCTGTCCGCCCGTCCTTCAGCCTACCCCTCTGTCTGTCTATCTATTACTTGGGATAGGCAGAGGAATTTCACCTCACACCTAAAGCCGTTTTTCTTTAACTGACGTCATTCGTCATTTGTCTGACTTTCTCAATAAAGAAGACTGAAACACAGTTGGTACCGGTATAATTCCTTTGATAAATCGTTTATTACATCAAATATTGAGAGATGCTCTGTGTCGGCTGAGGTATCAACAAATCAAACCTTCACATGTCATAAAAAGCGTTGGTATGCTATTTCTTTCTTGAGATATCTTGCTTTCAAAACAAGTGATAAAACAGGAAAGTCAGTCTAAGACAGAACTGTCAAAATGAGTATAGTTTACATCGTTAGACGTCTTGTTCACAGCATCCGCTCCGCTCCGCTATATTACGGGAAACGATGTATGCAAAAGGAAAACACTCTTTGCCTCTATAGCAGTGAGGAACGGATGCTGTGGACAAGAATACAGAAGCAAAGAGTGTTTTTACTGTTTCATACGTCATTTTCCGTAAAATAGCGGAGCGGAGCGGATTCTATGGACAAGACCATCCAGTCTTTACTTTATAGAGCTTTACTTTAGTGAACAAAGTACTGGGAAACCCTTAGTCTTCACTGAAGTATCTTGCGTTCTGTAATGATGCTAAAGTGGGAAAGTCAGATTTGCTTATGGGTAGCAAAGTCAGTATAATTTCTTTCGTAAGTTGTTTACTGAATACATGGTTAAGAATGCTTTGTCTGCGCCGAGATATCACCAAATCAAAGACTTGGATGCCCCGCTGGCCGCAGCAGAGAGAAAGGTCGCACATCTGAGACATTGCTTAATATGATGCAATAACACAGTGAAAAATTCGGTAGCGCTGCTCTGACAGAAATGTAACCAATGACAACTATGTGACAGAGGCTACGGGTCCCCCGTGGGATCAAAACAATTCCTGAGTTCGGGTGAGCCCCGGATCAACTTTCAGTGACCTTTAACGTTTCAGGGGGCGCGCAGGTTATGTGAGTGAGTGAGACAAACCCAGCGTTTGAAAAGACACGTATTAATTCACGTCAGGGGCGTTTTCGATATTGGGTCGACCGTAAGGTACAAGCGCTCTGTTTAGGAGATTTTTTTACTCACCTCCGCCCCCTCCTCCCTGGACACTTTTCATATCATTGGCTTCACCCCCCCCACCCCCCCCCTTCGAATATTTCGTCCTTATCCGAGCAGACTCGGTACTCGATCCTACCTGTCACAGGATCAGGGACAGGAAAATAATGAGAAAAATTCCAAAATTCCAACATGCCTGCACCTGGACCTGTGAGAGACGAGCATCATTCTTTCCTCCCCGAAAAGCGTACACTAGCTAGTTACTCAGAAGCCACACGCCCTTACTGGATAACCCCCGTAATTGCTGTAAGTAATGAAAGATCGTCATAGATAGACAGGGGTGGGAAAGTTACGGATATACCGCAGGACTGAAACCGTACGTCGTAATACGAGAGGTCCTGTACCCTTTTAGCTGCTGTTTTACTATGACAGTGTACTCACACTTGGTCACCTATCATAATACGGTAATAACTCTTGTTGAGTAGAATGACATTGTCAGTGGAGTGTCGGCTTACGGGGCCGCTTGTCAAAAGTTCATACTAGAGGTCACATTTACCCAGTAAATCAGTCACCTCCTTCCCCACCCCTCTCTCCGTCCTCCTCTGTAACCAAGGAAATGAGGATAAAAGACGGAGAATCAGGAGAGGAAGAGGTTGAAGATGATGGCGGAGAAAGAGAAGACAGAAGATGTAGAAAATAAGAAGAAGAGGAAAAAGAGGATGGCGAAGAAGGAAAAGAAAAAAAGAATTAAAAAAAAAAAAAGTGCCATAATTAAATTGGGGGGACAAGGTGGTCTATAGGCAAGGTGCTCGCCTCTCATGCCAAAGGTACCGGGTTCAAATCCCGGTTGGTGCAGGCATGTTGGAATTTTGGAATTTTTCTCATATTTTCCTGTCCCAGATCCCATGGAAGGTAGGATCGAGCACCTAGTCTTCTCGGATAAGGACGAAAAATTCGGAGAGCCCATGTGCAAGTTGCACACGTTAAAGATACCTTGGCAGATAGAAATCGAAAAGGGCAGATAGAAATCGAAAAGAGCAGGCCGAACAGGCCGCTCCCTGGGCAAAATTAATAAAAATTCATTCCTACCACTCCCTCCCCCTCCACCCTCATTTCCTCCCCATAACCTCCCACCCCCTCCCCCACCAAAAAACCAAAACCAAACCGCCGACCGGCGCTGCACTGTGGCGACGACGTGCCTGCTCTAGTTGTCGCTGCCCCGACCCAAAAGGCAAATTTCCCAAATGGGATTAAAGAAGTATACAAAATACAAAAATACAAATTAATACAAAAAATAAATGATCGAAATACTATTATTATTACACTGGCTGAGACAAAAGTCAGTCCACCCGAGGAACATAGTTTTGATGTAATCGGCTTGAAAGTAACAATTAAACGTAGCCAATATGAATACATAAATATATGCATTTCAAACATGCCTTACAAGTGTCATTCACGATGTTCAATGCAAAAGAGACTACTGTAAATCGCTAACAGACTGACGGACATACTTGGATTTAAGTAACAGCGGATTTTGCGGGCATCCTTGGCTGAGTTTACATCTCACCCCTGTGCCACTTAGGAAGAAGCGCGCGCGCACACATACATACACACACACACACAAACATCACACTTTCTCTCATGTGCACACTCATACACACATATAGTTACAGAGATACACAGGGAGAGAGAGAGAGAGAGAGAGAGAGGAGAGGGGGAGATAGAGACGATCACACTCACAAAATTATAGGACCGACAAGTGACGAGTTGTTGGAGAGAGAAGAGAGAGGGAGAGAGAGAGACAGACAGACAGACAGACAGAGAGAGAGAGAGAGAGAGACAGACAGACAGACAAACAGAGAGAGAGAGAGAGCGGATCACTCATAAAATTATAGGACGGATAAGTGAAGAGTTGTTGGAGAGAGAAGAGAGAGAGAGAAGGAGAGAGAGAGAGAAGGAGAGATAGAGACAGACAGACAGACAGAAAGAGAGAGAGAGAGAGAGCGGATCACTTACAAAATTATAGGACGGATAAGTGAAGATTTGTTGGAGAGAGAAGAGAGAGAGAGAGAGAGAGAGAGAGAGATAGAGAGAGAGAGAGGGAGAGAGACAGACAGACAGAGAGAGAGAGAGAGAGAGGATCACTCACAAAATTATAGGACGGATAAGTGAAGATTTGTTGGAGAGAGAAGAGAGAGAGAAAGAGAGAGGGAGATGGACAGACAGACAGAGAGAGAGAGAGAGAGGACCACTCACAAAATTTTAGGACGGATAAGTGAAGATTTGTTGGAGAGAGAAGAGAGAAAGAGAGAGAGAGGGAGATGGACAGACAGACAGAGAGAGAGAGAGAGAGAGAGGACCACTCATAAAATTTTAGGACGGATAAGTGAAGATTTGTTGGAGAAAGAAGAGAGAGAGGGGGAGAGAGACAGACAGACAGACAGAGAGAGAGAGACAGACAGACAGGGAGAGAGAGAGAGACAGACAGACAAACAGACAGAGAGACAGAGAGAGAGAGAGAGAGAGGGAGAGAGCGGACCACTCACAAACTTATAGGACGGATAAGTGAAGAGTTGTAAAAGAAAGGAGAGACACTCAATCAAATGTGAGAACAGTTTTTCCTGACCAAACACACTCATGCCCAACACAAGACTGCACCTGCTACAGTGACATGCTAATCATTATGTTAATTAATGATCTCGTGTAACAGATAAAGTGTTGAGTCAGATTTTGGTGGTCATTAAGGGAGCGCACCGGTTTGTCATTTAGCTGAAATAATGAATAATATAATGCTGAATTAATGAGTCAGTATGGGAGTGGGTACTCTTGCCTGTGGAGGCGGGGGGGGGGGTGCGGGGGTTGGGGGGGGGGGGAGACATGCACGACAGTGGGCGTGAGGGGTGCGCACTCTCTTCGACTATTTGATGTGAGCCCAAGTTCTCTCTCTCTCTCTCCCCCCTCTCTTTCAATCTCTCTCCCTTCCCTCTCTCTCTCTTTCCCTCTCTCTCCCCCCCTCTCTCTCTCTCTCTCTCCCCCTCTCTCTCTCTCGTTCCCTCTCTCTCTCCTCTCTCTCTTTCCCTCTCTCTCCCTGTCCACCCCCCTCTCTCTCTGGTAAAGTCTGATTGTGCTGAAAAGAGGGGTAAAATCTACATGAAACGTGCAAAAAACCTACCAGCAAAGTAGCAGGTGATGTAACAGACAGAAAACATGATAACGAGAGAGAGAGAGAGAGAGAGAGAGAGAGAGAGAGAGGGAGAGAGAGAGATGAAAGGAGATGGAGAGAGAAAGAGACGAGAGAGGAGAGAGAGAGTGAGAGAGAGGGAGCGTCAGACAGACAGGCAGGCTCAAAGAGAAGACACAGACAGAGACACAGATACACACACACACACGCAGAGGAGGGAGAGACAGAGAAATAGACAAAGAGGAGAGAGGGGTAGGAGAGATGAGGGGAGAGAGACAGACAGATAGACATAAAGCGAGGAAGAGAGAGAGAGGAGAAAGAGATATGTAGAGAGAGAGAGAGAGAGAGAGAGAGAGAGAAGAGAAAAAGAGTCAGACAAACAGACTCAAATAGAAGAGACTGACACATATATTTACACAGAGAACACAAACAGATACACAGCGAGAGGAGGACGGAGAGAGAA
>OZ007576.1:48483330-48540830 GCA_963931925.1 Onchidella celtica
TGCTTGAACTCGTCCAGATATGTATGATCTTTGTCCATCAATAAAACTTTTTTACCTGTAGAAAACTCCGCAGCTCGAAGTTAAAAGATGTAGTACTTTTTTTTTATAGCAGCAGAACTACAGTGCTGGTGTGGTTACTACAGTGTAGTAAAAGTACTTGTCTACACGACAAAACTGCAGAAATAATTTTGCCAGCACACTGCACAGTAAAGGCATTTGTCTGTACCGTAGAACTAGAGAACCGATTTCGTTAGAACAGATATTACATGTCCGTACAGCAGAAATGTAGTCTTAATTGATTACCATAGAGTGTTAAAAGTACTTGTCTATACTACAGCCCTACAGTATTACTAACTTAGTCAGCACATTGTGGAGAAGATGAAGTATCGATTCTTAACAGGTGATACATTGATACCGATGTCAAGCAATCAGGATATAGAAGTTTGTTTGTTTTTTCCAAGATAAGAAACGCAAATTCTTAACAGACAGCAAGTTTCCGGTATCTTTATCATGGATAATCCCATGCAGCTGCGTGTGCACTTCAAAAGTTGATGCCATTAAGCTGCAGAGCTTCAGAAAGTTTGGCCGCCGTTTATCATTGAAAAATCGGCAATTTGGATTAGGGTTTCTGGATCCCATAATTCCTTCTGGAGTCGTGGGGGCACTGCACTAGTGAGTGTTGCAC
Organism: Onchidella celtica; assembly: GCA_963931925.1. Taxonomy (NCBI): domain Eukaryota; kingdom Metazoa; phylum Mollusca; class Gastropoda; order Systellommatophora; family Onchidiidae; genus Onchidella; species Onchidella celtica. The sequence goes on from OZ007576.1 coordinate 48,484,016, forward strand.
CAACAGCCTCCACCTCTGGCGGTCATGGGCAAGGACCTGGGTGCGTGATTTTTTTTTTTCCGTACGAGCTTTAGCAAATTCAGCAGCGGGGCAGCAACACACCCCCAAACACAGTCATCGGCTAAGGGATTTCTCGTCTTATCGAACACTGCCATGGATGCTGCAATCTCTCGACTGTGCCTGATATGACTCTGAATGTCACTGAAAATCCGTGGGATGTATTGGAGCTGTCCTGTGTTTTGGGGTGTGTTGCTGCCACGCTCCTGAATTTGCTAAAGCTCGTACGGAAAAAACATTACGCGGCCTGGGTTGTAGCAAAGTTTTCCACTGTCCATTCAGTAATATTGTCCGTCCATTTCTTTCTTTGTCTGCCCCATCTCCTCGTTCCCTGAACTGTACCCTGTAGGATGGTCTTTGATAGTCCACTGGCTCTTGTCACAATCATGTCCATACCAGTTCAGCTTTCTTCTCTTTACTGTGTTCAGAATGTTTTCATAGTGACACACAATGTTGGGTGAAGGTTTTGCGCACTTCGTCATTTGTGATGTCTTCTGTGTATGAGACGCCAAGTATGCCTGTCTTGGGGTGGGCGCTGTCAAAAAAGTTGTTGCCCATGATAAGAGGTTTTGTTCATGTTAGTGTTAACAAACAAGCAGGATGTTAGACTCGTTGCACGACATCTCCTAATTCGGTATACTCTCCTTTCTTTCTCTCTCTTCTATATCAATCCAGTTTTTTTCTGAATCAGACAGCTGTTGTTGAATAGGTCAGGAACAGCACTTACATAAAAAGCCACCTTAGAACGGACTCTCTGCAGTTAAGAACTTTTAAGTATTGTTATGGTATGTGGCCTAAGCAGTCTTGTCCACAGCATGCGCTCCGCTCCGCTATTTTTACGGAAAATGACGTATGAACAAGTAAAACACTCTTTGTCTCTATAGCGGTGAGGAGCGGAGCGGAACGGATGCTGCGGACAAGTAAACAGAGTCAAAGAGTGTTTTACTTTTACTACGTCATTTTCCGTAATAAAGCGGAGCGGAGCGGATGCTGTTGGCAAGACAACTGATGGGATACCCCAAGATCAGAAAAGTATACTGTGCTCGAGTTAAAGAAAAAAAAAAGAAGAACGAAACCCACTGTATATGCCTGTGTCCAGTAAACAAAATGTTAGAACCGTTGCATGATTGTGTTTATGTAAGTTGTTGTAAGGTGGTACATCGTATTGTCACTTGGGTATGGCTGGCAATGTTATACTCCCCTGCCAACATAACAAGAGGTATGCACTGGTGAGTGTGGGGTAACAGTAGGGTGTACGGTACTAAAAACATCAGATTACATTCACTGCAGTACATTCTACAGTACCGTGGATGTTATAGAGAAGATTGTGACCTTCCGTGTGATACATACCACAGTACCAGCGCAGTTTTCCTTTTCTGCTACGTAGCCGAAATACTCGCAGTAGCATCTTTGTTTCTCGCTTGAGGCCAATTTCTGAAAAGTGTTACTGTGACCATGTCGCCAGCGAAACGTTGTGGTGGCAAATTAACTTAAACCTAATCCAAACTTTCAGCGTAACTCTGTCCCTAAAATTTAAAAAAAAACAGAAAAAAATCATTCTGGAAACAAAATCCAATTCGGAAACACAGAGTAAAATACAGAAGCATTTTGGGATTAAACAATGATAATAAAATAGGGGATGTCCACGATGCACTTCCGACAGCTAACGTTTCACACTTCGAGACGTGCTGTGCTAGTGCCTAGAGTTCTGTGGGTCAGCAGCTGCGTCAGTGAGAGACAAGGAACATTCTGAGTCCATCCAGTTACATGTGTAAGGAGGACCAGCATACTATTTGTAGCCGTAAAATTCACGAAATATCATAAAAACATTAGAAACAACGTTTATGTGTTTAGGTTTTCATTTTTGGAGGTTCTCGGCCATTTCCAGCTGACTTTTCTTATCTTTATCTTTCTTGTTCTTGTTTCTGTGCGTTTTTGTGGTGGGGATGAGTTTTTTTTTACTATCTTGCCCGGGCAGTAGCCATGTTCGGCCTGCTCTTCTCAACTTTCAACTGCCAAGGTATCTTTAACGTTCGTGAGCAACATGCACACTGGCTCTTCGAGTTTTTCGTCCTTTTCCGAGATGTCTAGGCGCTCGATCCTACCTAACCTAGGATCAGAGAAAGGCTTTTTTTTTTCCCCCGAAAAAAAAATTCCAACAGGCCTGCACGGACCGGATATCGAACCCAGTACCTTCGGAATGAAAGGCGAGCACTTGCCCCTAGACCACCGTGTCCGCAAAAACATTTTAAAAAAACATTTAAGAGGACACGCAAAAAAAAAACATTTCACATTTGCGATCAGTCTTGCTATTTTTTTTTATCAATTTTTAGTTTGTGATGCTCGAAAACGTTACTATCTGTCATACAAAACTCTAATCTAGCTGGAAAGATAGTGCGCATTTCACTTTTTGAAATGCTATTAAAAAGTGAATTCAACAAGGCTGTCAAATGTGAGTGTGCATGAGAAAACCCGGCATAAGTCGGCAACATGAAATTTTGAGTTCTGTACATATAATAAAAGACAAGACATTTCTGATAAATTAAAGTCAGTGACCCCCCCTAAAACAAGATTTTGAGAAAACGGCATTTAATCCTATAAGTGGCAATAGCTAATTGACCAAGTAATATTGGAGTGATTGCTGTTAGGAGACCGTAGTCTAATAACTAAACAGTTATAGAAATCATAGTGAGTAGTGTTCACTGCTCATCTACAGTTTACCCTGTAACATGCCACGGTCCCCTAGCAACAGCCAAGTCGGACGTTTTTGGATCTTGTTAGGAGACCGTAGTCTAATTACAAAGCCGTTATAGAGATCATAGTGAGTGATGTTCACTGCTCATCTACAGTTTACCCTGTAACATGCCACGGTCCCCTAAACAACAGCCAAGTTGGAAGTTTGTGTCGGACCCATATTTTCACTTCAAAGCCGTTTTTCTCAAAATCAGCTCTGCCGACTTTTTGTGGGTTTTCCCATGCACACTCACAAATAGGTTTTTTTTTTTTTTCTTAGTAACACAGCAGTATTCTGGACACTTGCCATGAGAAAACGACTTTTCACCTTTTCCGCATCCCAGTCGCGGTATCGAGACAGATTTTTCATCCCTCTAATTTGGCCGTCCCACTGGCCGGGTGAGTTTAGCCTTCTCACCCCGAGTGCCAGAAATTCTGCCCAGTTCGCTCGCTTTAGGCTCGGCCTGGCCCGACCTTAGTTCTGGTTTGTTCATATCTCCATTTTCTGAAAAAATCTGGAGCTCTGTTTTTGTATGTGCAAGAGATATATAACAAATGCACACTTTGACACTTGTTTAAAATTCTTTGTGGCGCTTATCCAGCTGTTTCACAGTTCCCATTTATTTCAACTCTTTGTCATAATACTAAAGCCGCAACCGTTTAACGTGGAATTTCTCTATTGTGTAAAAACAGGAGTTGGAACAAACAAGAAATAAGGTCTCGCCATGTAACATCCACTATCCTCCCCCCCCTCCTCCCCCCCCCCCAAGCCATAAGCACACACAGACAAACATTTCGCTCTCAACGAGACATAATCATGGGAAAAATGGTTTACGTGGGTTACATAATAATAGTTCATTCGTTCACATGGCTGTAAACAACATCTGCGACAACCTTATTGTAAACAGTATAAATCTCTAGCCCTATCATGAAACCCCCGCACAAGTCTGTTTGCACAACCGCCGATGACAACCAGAATTATTTTGCCAAGTATTCTTTGAACTCTTTCAAGATTTTTTTTTGTTAACCCTTTCAGTGTTGACACAATGTTGTTGTGAGTTTTTTAGTATCCCCAATCAGTCTTAAATTTCGGTTCTGCTTTAGTAACTTTGAAGTACGAACAATTCAATTTCACAATTTAGATTCCAATTTACTAGTTGAATTAGTTGAAATAACCAGATCTAAACACATACAGGACTTCAGAAAAGCCAGCGTTCACGGCCTCGGTATTCAAAGGGTTAATTGATGGGGGAAAAAAGGCGGTTGGGGGTTGGGGGGGGGGGGCGGACAATATTTTACAACTTTATCATTTACTAGTAATGTGTTTAAGGTAAGAAATATATTTCAAGGAAAAAAAAACCTTTTTTTTTTTACGAGGCTTGATAAAGGCTCGTACTACTGTAAATAATATCCTCGACAATACTGTCGTAACGAACATTTTGTGATTTGTGAGTGGGTGGACCTGACAAAACCGAGCTAAAGAAAAAGAAAAATTATAATAAATATTTCTAAGACGCTTTCAAGCCAAATATTTTAACTGATTGCAGAAAAAAATGTCTAATCTTTCATATCACAAGCAAATCCCAATTTCCATAGACATTTTTTTTCCCCTATTTTTTCTCGAGAATTTTGTCCTTGACCTTAAGCCCGATTTCTTCAGATCGACTCACCTTTTTGTGTTAAATGATGGACGGGGTGAGACTGAGGGCAAACAATGTCATGGCAAACATCAGCTGTGTGACATAAGTTTAATTTCTGTACATATTTTTACATGGGGAACACGGAAAACATGACGGAGTTGTGTTTCTTTGAAGATCTCCTATAGTCTCCCTTTCCCAAGAATTTTTTTTTGTATTCTTGGGCCCAGGTTTTGGACACCGTCTTTTAATTAGCAAATCCCAGACATTATTGTCTGAGCTTTTTCCCCAAAATATCTCTTTCCCACCGGGGTTGTTCAGAATTCTCAGAGACAAATCTACCGCATAGACAGATGAACGCACGAGTTATGACAGAGAGAGAGAGAGACAGAGATATAAAAGATTGTTTTTCCCATTCTGCAGTTCGCCCCAACAAATCATTGTAGCTAGATGTGTGCCATATTTTTTACCAAGGTTCTATGCCATGTATATAATGCCTGTTAGTGAGCTATGATAATTATGTTCATGTAATGATGCGTATGATCTGTCAATCATGTATGTGCTCATAAACACTGTGCGGATATGAATTTCCCTCGTGGGCTAAGTAGTAATTCTTACCTTATCTTATTTTCTTATTCTTACCTTTTGTATCCTATCCGAGAAGACTGGGTGCTCTATCCTACCTACCATAGGATTTGGGACAGGAAAATATGAGAAAAAGCCCCAGATTCCAACACACGGGCACCGATCAGAAATCGAACCCGGTGTCTTCGGCATGAGAGGAGAGTACCTTGCCTCCAGACCACCGTGTCCCCGAACGAGGATCCAACAGCCAACCGAATTTTGTTTTTACTTTCTATTGCTTTTTAGCCGCAAACTGTCTATTGTATTGTTTAATTCCTACGGAATCTAAGCCCGGGGTTTTGAAACTGCGCCAAAATAAACAAAGCAACTGGCGTTTTTAACAACATAGAAGGAAAGATAATACACCAACCACCAGCAAAATGTATGGGCCTGATTCTCCGCCCCTTGTTTGTCCACTGGCTGTTTTGTCATGGACTGGTGGAACACCGAGACACTGTAATGACGATAGATGAGGCCCATTTAATTACAAGATTTCCTCGCCCCAGACTTTGCTTGGTCTGGTGATTCTCAAACTGGAGACACTTTGCCCCCTTGGGAGGAATTTCAAATCTAGTGAATGAATTTTAGCCATGGGAAGAATTTCAAATGTAGTGAAAGAATTTCAAATCTAGTGGAAGAATTTCAAATTTAGTGGAGGAATTTCAAATCTAGGGAAGGAATTTCAAATCTAGGGAAGGAATTTCAAATCTAGTGAAGGAATTTCAAATCTAGGGAAGGAATTTCAAATCTAGGGGAGGCATTTCAAATCTAGGGAAGGAATTTCAAATCTAGGGAAGGAATTTCAAATCTAGGGAAGGAATTTCAAATCTGGGGAAGGAATTTCAAATCTAGTGGGGGAATTTCAAATCTAGTGAAGGAATTTCAAATCTGGGGAAGGAATTTCAAATCTAGTGAAGGAATTTCAAAACTAGTAATTTCAAAATAAATACCAATTTATATAATAAGGACATTTAATCAAACAGAAGTTTTGTAATCCATGAAAATTAAGAATTTAAAAGAAAATTGATTGCACATTAATAAAAAAAATTTTGTTTTCTAAATTGTTTCAATAATTGCTAGTACATGTATTAAAGTATAATGGCGAAAAAAAAATAATTAGATAATAGTTGAAAACAGAGGAGGAATTTAGAGAAGACGGGATTGCAAGGGGAGGGTTGTCGCGACTTTAGTTCTTGTTAGTTCCAATTTCAGCACAGACTAATAGAATAGCCAGACTGGATGATCCCATTGTGTGACGTCACAAAACAGCGAAACGTCATGAACCATCCGCCAGATTAGGTTTAAGGTAACGACCGACGCTTCAGCCTAGCTACAATTTTGAATGACACCATTTTGACGCGCCTACTGAACGCGGCACCAAAAATTAATACATGTACAACCAATCTTGACAAATCAAAAGAAATTTCTACTGCAGACAGAACTAGAATCGGAATTTCCCGAGCGGCGGCCATGTTGGTTATACAGTCGTCGCTCGGGAAATGCCGTAAAAAACGACACAGCCCGAAGCTCGTGTTTCCAGTCTGGTTAATTTATTAGTCTGTGAATTTCACATTTTACATAAATAAGAAATTCGACGTTAAACTTCTGCGGCTTCCGTTTTCATGATTAGCTTGATAAGTGCCACGAAACATTTTAAGCAAGTGTGAAATAGTGTGCATTTGTTCAGACATTTTCTACGGACTAAAAGATCTCCAGGTTTTCAGAAAATGGAGATAGAGTCAACAACAAGTAAGGTAGCGATGTGGCTTGGGACTATGAGAAGCACTGGGTTAGCCCTAGTCAGCGGGCTCAGATTTCCCATTTTACATTTCTCCATCCCTGGACCACCTTAGTTGCGAAGTCAATAGAGTTACCTTCCCCTTTGTCTGCCTACGACTGTCGCGTCGTCGAATTCCTCATTTGATTTGCATTCATTTTGCTTTTCTGGACACTTATCACAGTTGTTGTACGCACGTTAACTTTCCTATAAGCCGAACAAGTGGCCTAGTGGGCAGAGCGCTTGATTCAAATGCGAGGGTCGCCTTATCGAATTCTTTATCTGATTTGCATTTGTGTTTGATTTCTGGACGTTCAACACTAAACAAGTCAAGTTTGATAAACCAGACCAATGGCCTCGGAGTTGGAGTGCTGGGACAGGCCGCGAGTCGTTTCAGGTTCGAATCCCGCAGGGGGTTCGAACAGCCTTACTTCTCTGGACATTCATCAGTAAGCAAGCCAGGTTTGATAAACCAGGCAAACGGGGGATTGGTGGGGGGGGGGGGGAATTAAGCGGCGTCTCTGATGTTATCAAGTACTTTCATTGCCTGAAATGGGACACGAAACAGCAGCAAACCAAGTTTTGTAAAATCTATTGCCATTAGGGACTATCCATAGATAAAGTGCATACGCTCGGAGGATGGAAGGTGAGGTTTCCCCGCAGTGTATTGAACTGTTTGCGCGCAAGGGGAAAGAGGGGGCTGTTTGAAGCGCTCGTACATTTTTTTAGTTACGGTAATGAAATAGAACCTGTGGGACATGTGGGAAGGATGAATGACCGTAGGTGGACAAAACGCTGCACGGAATGGCAAGCAAGGACAGGAGGAAAAGCAAGAGGACGGCCAGGAAGAAGCTGGCAAGAGGACGGCCAGGAAGAAGCTGGCAAGAGGACGGCCAGGAAGAAGCTGGCAAGAGGACGGCCAGGAAGAAGCTGGCAAGACGACATGAAATAGAGAGGAGGAGCATCATGGATGAAGAAAACATCAGACAGAAATGAATGGAAATCATTGTAGGAGGGCTACATCCTGCAGTGGATGGACAATGCCTGGGTGAGAGGTGCAAGGTGAATGAAAAGTGAACGAAATAGAAAGTTGACTTTCTTATTTCAACCAAACAAGCTGTAGGATTATGTAAAAGTGAAATATAGACTAAATTTCTAATGAAACAGTCAAATTTTAATAGCCCCTGCAAAACTGCCATTTAAGCTTCCAAATATCAAGGCCTTGTCTTGGACATTAAACACTTTAATGGCTGAGCATTCGCACAAGGGGTGGGGTGGGTGGATAAAGCCAAGATATGGAAAGCGTACAAGTGGGGAGATGGGGAGAGGTTTTTTAAAATCGAAAAAACAACAACAAACAAACAAAAAAAAGTGTACATACTTTATGAGTGACCCCTTTTCGCGTGAGGGTTCAGACACAACAAAGAAAAAAATCCCACTACAAGCTAGGTTTGTGAGCCTACGTGACATTTGCGCACGAATCTAAATGCACAAATCCTCCAGACTTTTCACACCTACTGTGCGCACTTCACGCACACCCGACTGATTGTTACTTCAGCCATTTACGCGCGGCGCGGGAGTGTGGATGTCAACAAAACGTGAATACACGAGGAAGGAAAGTTAATTCTCTAGGTAAACATTACATAGAGGGCATGATGAAGTCGCGTTAATGTTATCACCGAGCCGTGTAAAATACAAGCGTCTCATATTTCGGCACTTGAAAAGCTCGTGATGGATAATTTATACAGCACGTCAGTGGTCTTCAGCCTCTTAGATTCTAACACCATGAACGTATCTAATGGACAACTCAGAGTGCGTGCCAGCAATTTTCAGCCTTCTAGATTCCAACACCATGGACGTTTCTGATAGACAACTCAGAATGTATACCAGCAGTTTTCAGCTTCTTAGATTCCAATACCATGAACGTATCTAATGGACAACTCAGAATGCGTGCCAGCAGTTTTCAGGCTCTTAGATTCCAATACCATGAACGTGTCTGATGAATAACTCAAAGTGCACACCAATATATTTCAGCTTCTTAGATTCCAATACCATGAACATGTCTGATGAATAACTCAAAGTGCATACCAGCAGTTTTCAGCCTCTTAGATTCCAATACCATGAACATGTCTGATGAATAACTCAAAGTGCACACCAATATATTTCAGCTTCTTAGATTCCAATACCATGAACATGTCTGATGAATACCTCAAAGTGCACACCAACAGTTTTCAGCCTCTTAGATTCCAATGCCAGGAACCTGTTTGGTGAACAACAGTGCTCATAATGTATGTCAGCGGTCTTTAGCCTAGAAAATGTGGGTCTTTAATCCCTAGCATGGAAGACAATAGACAGGCAAACTTGTTTCCTTCCACAAATGAAAACTGGAAACGCTATTATCACCGATGTTACATATATATTTTTTTTTCCATGTCAGAGTTAAGAAAAAATATGAACAAACAAATATGGATTATTCCTGGATACTGCACAGCTTTTTGGGTGTTCATTCACAGTAATACTTACATTGCCGAACACAGTACGATGACCTTTTTTGTTATATATATTTGGTGGTGATGGGGGTGGAGGGGAGGGGGGGGGAGTTTGAGTTTGAGTTTGAAGAAAGCACGTCGGAACGATAACGGTCACATCGTGCTGGGGAGAGCAAGGCGATAGACAGAGTAGAGCAGAACGATAAGACAGAAAGGGACACTACCAGAAGGGTCCACCAACTGTCCGCGGAAGAAGGAGAACAGAATCCAAAGCCAGGTATTTAGGACATAAAAGGGCCACGCTCTTGTAGAGCTGAAGACCGCTGACATAGATCTAAGCGCAGCTGTTCTTTATGAGATTAAAACACGTGCGCCTTGTAATCTACATGTATTATGACTCCCGTGCTTCGTGCGTGGCCAGACTTCTCCGTACAGCTGATCTCCTTTCACCGAAACAGAGGACGATGAGATGCTTTGAAGTGTATGCCCCGTCAGTGCTCAGCAAAGCCAGGCGAGTTGGTTTTCTCCTTCCTAGTAAGGCGGCTGGTGCAGCAGCAGAGAACGTGGGTTCGAGCCCTATCCCAGTCACTTGTTTTTCTCCTTTCTTTCACTCCCACTTGTCTGAGCACTAACTGGGCATATATTTCTAAACGCCTCCCTTTCTCTGATGAATTTCGTAGTTCTCTGCCTTCATCAAGCTTTTGCTAATCTTAGTTCATTTCACAATTGCCAATTACAGGAAAGTGCAGCAAATCTCCTTTGGGCTGGTCTAAAAATACCAGGCACTTTCCCTGGAAGTGACGTCGTTGCCATGGCGCAGGGCCGCGCCCCCAGTGAGCTTGCCAGATTGGTAATGCAACTGTTATGATTCTATCGCACAGTTTGTGTCGGAGAGAGAGAGAGAGAGCTGCAGATAGAACTTCAAAAGAAGAAACACAACATAGATGTATTATTTTATTGTACACTATTTAGCTTAAACAAAAAGCATATTGTAGGAGCTGGGTTTGGTGAGGAATCCTGAGTGACAGCTTGATAGGTGATAATTATTGTGTGTGAACTCTGGCATTGATACTGATGCACACAACAAATATTTATGCCGTCAAAAATAATCACCGAGCCACTGCATGATCCCAAATTCTGAATCAAAACCGCCCGCCCCCCTCTCCTACTTCCCCCATCTCCCAGTCACCACTTTGGCTACCTCATGTCCTCAAAAAAACCTCCTCTCTGCACGGTCCAATCTGAAGTGAAACAACCAAGCACATGCAATATTAAAGACGAAGCTAATTCCAAAACTGTCAGGACTTTATTTGCCATTACTCCTCGTCCACAGCAGAAATTTACGATAAAGATCGAGTTTAAACATCAGCAAAACCCCTGTCTGTTCAGAAATATTTGTTCATGGAATCACCCTATTAATAGTTTTTAGCCATGCGCACGGAATGTCCCCCAACACATAAACGTTATGTAAGAAACATTTAAAAATACGATAGCACATTTTAAACCCGAATTTAATCTTTAACGGAAGTCGGTCAAAAAAGTTTTTAAAAAAATTGCTTTCGCATTTAAGGAGAAAACTTGAAAATTTAACTTGTGATTGCGGAAGATAAGAATTCGTGTCAACATTTTTTCGCCATAATGAACTTGTTTAATAAGCAACTTTATGGACGGTTAAAGGGGACATTTATAACCAATCTCCGACAGAGTTTCCCTATTAAACGGGTGCTTTGTTCCCATGTCAACACAGAACAATAATCTCATTGCTAGCGGTGTTTTATTCCCAATCTCAGCCCGAAAGAAAACTCTGCCAAACCTTGTTACTCTGCCTGTTTCTAAGGAGAGAGAAAAAAAAATCTTATTATTTTAAGAAACAATACTAAACACTGGCGTTAATGCATCAGTGCACAAAGGCTTTATTTTGTGTTCGCAGAGCTCCCAGAATGCGTTTTAGAGAACGCTTAATGGATGCGCGAACAAACATACAAGGACGTTTATGACAGGTTGAAGCTGGGACAACAAAGATGTGAAGATTTCTCTCTGACAGACAAATGCTGAAGACATCCAGCATGAGATGTCATTTCCCCGTCAAAATAAAGGCGTGTTCAGATCCCTACCCTTTCTAACCTTTCAACACGAGGAGTGAGAACACAATTTACTGTAACTGTTTTTTCGTTTGTTTCGCCCATGACTGCTAGTGTTGCTTTGCTGTTTACGCAGCTGTACCAGAAAACCTATTGTGTTTCTTAGCTTTCTCTGATTCGTTTTGGTGAAGGGGCCATTCATAAAGTAAGTTAGCTCGATTTTGACTATTTTACCCCCCCCCCCACCACCACCACTCTTGTACGCTTTTCACAGGCGTTGCTTTAACACCCCCTCCCTCTCTTTACCAGCCAAGGGCCATTTAAATATTGAACGCCCATGACAACGTCTTAAAGCCTTGAAACGTGCATTTTGAAGCTTTTTGGCATTGTGCACTGACTATTTGACTTCTTCATTAGAGACAATAGCCTGTACTTGATTTTATATATAATCCAACCAACACCTAATAATAAAAAAGTAAATTAAAAAAAACAAAAAACGTTAAAATCATTAGCATAACTGAAAAGCGTTCCCTCGCTTCACACAAGTTATCATAACTTGCGTTCCCTCGCTTCACACAACTTATCATAACTTGCGTTCCCTCGCTTCACACAACTTATCATAACTTGCGTTCCCTCGCTTCACACAACTTATCATAACTTGCGTTCCCTCGCTTCACACAACTTATCATAACTTGCGTCCGCTTGCTTCACACAACTTATCATAACTTGCGTCCGCTTGCTTCACACAACTTATCATAACTTGCGTCCGCTTGCTTCACACAACTTATCATAACTTGCGTCCGCTTGCTTCACACAACTTATCATAACTTGCGTCCGCTTGCTTCACACAACTTATCATAACTTGCGTCCGCTTGCTTCACACAACTCCCTATCCCTCCTACCAATGCTTGCGTTTCATAATGCCGAACACCCCTCGGTACGTACACAGTTTATGGATGGTCCCTGATTCGTGAAACTCCAGAAATGTTAAAAGCATGTGAAGGAAGGAAAAAAAAAGACTGTCCACGGTGAAAGATAACTATTTTTTCATTCCTGCTTTCTCATGTCTTCCATTCTCAAACCCTCCACCCTCCAAAAAAAGTCCAATCTCGCTAGAATTTCCAGAAACAATACATTCTGCTCTGGAGGACGTGTCGATGATGGACCAAGGTTGGGCCACCCTAACAGATTTGTTTTTCAGGTTGCTGGCCACCCAGGTAATTTTTCACATGAACAATCAGATTTGCGGTTTGAAAGCAAAACTTTGCCAGTTGTGGACAGCAGGTCTGGCGACCGTAATTCTTGTTGGTTCTATCTCCATTTCTGAAGAAAAAAAAAAGAAAAAAGCTACCAACAACAACAACAACAACAACACAGGAGATCTTTTAATACGTAGAAGAGTTGTAACAAATACGTATTTGAACACTTGTAAAATGCGTTACGACACTTACAAAACTGTTTCACAGTTCCGATTTATTCTGAGTCCTTATCATAATACTAAAGCGGCAAACGTTTAAACTTCGAATTTTTCTCAGTTATGTAAAAAGTGGAGTTGGAACAAACAAGAAACAATGTCCCGGTTTGTCATGGAAATATAATGTGAATAGCAAGTTCAAGCTGTAACACATAGTGATTACTCCCTTCTGACAATTCATTGTGATAAGACGGTCAGCAAAACAAGAATTACTCCCTTGTTCCAATTCATTGTGACAAGGCAATTAGCAATATAATGATTACTCCCTCGTTACTATTCATTGCTGCTTTTAAATATGGCCATAAATTATTGAAGTAAGAAGACAAAAGAAATACCCTGAAGCTGCAATAATATGAAACACTGAGAAACTGTTGACGAAACCAATTTTTCTCGTGCTTTCGACAGCTGTTCACACAGTAAGGACATTTGCTTGCATAAAGGTATCACATACGTTAAATTAATGTAGCATTGTATCTACGTTACAAAAGTCAATTAATGGCTGGGACTTTGAAGTGCAACCTGGCAACGCATTGAAACAACTAGAGAGTGGATGTTGGGCAAGGTGTGCATCCTGGCAACATCTTGAAACAAACGGGTGAATAAAAAACAAAAACCCAAAAAAAATTTGAAATTAAAAAGTGTGGCTTTTGGTAACTTTAAAATTTCAGTTGATGAGCACAATAACATAATGATACTGGAAAGCCATAAAGTTTGAGAATGGTAAAGCCAGCATTTACTTTTCGAATTAGTGAATGAAGTCATTGTTGTTCAAAACTGATAGAGCCCGTACAGTTTAAGAATGATAAGGCCCGCATCAGTGAAGCCTGGCTGAGTCCGTATCGTTCAAGAATAGCAAAGTCATTTTTGTTTAAGATTGATAGGGCCAATATTGTTTACAAGTGATAAAGCCCGCATTGCAAACTGTATAAGACTACTGTTCAAAGTCGGTAAAGTCCTATCTTTCATCAGTTCTATTTGTAAAAAAAAAAAAAGATCAAAACACGAGAATGCCCAGACTCGGAGACTGTTGAAAGATCGTAGACTCAACATGGGCATTTTACTTCTTTTCTTCCTCCTCGTTTTCTTTCCTTTTGTTATTTTTATATATTATTGTCTGAACCGCTGAGTTAATTAATATTTGCCATTTTTTTTTTTTAAAATTTTGAAACACAATTATTGGCATCTTTGGCACGATGACCAGGCCAAAAAAAAAAAGAAAAAAATTCTGGCAAAAGTTTTTTTTTTTTTTTTTTACTTCCTCGTTTTCTTTCCTTTTGTTATTTTTATATATTATTGTCTGAACCGCTGAGTTAATTAATATTTGGCCTTTTTAAAAAAAATTTTGAAACACAATTATTGGCATCTTTGGCACGATGACCAGGCAAAAAAAAAAAAAAACTGGCGAAAGTTTTACGTGGTTTAGTCTAATTTCCATGGCAAGCTGGCAGGTCTTTCAGACGGGCGCGCGACTCTCGAGCTGCCGTGCCAGGGCTGGAATAATAATGCGCGATGAACGACGTGTTCCTTACGTCAGATCTTGACACCAATTTTCCAGATGTGCAAGAGCTGCGAGTTGGCTGTGAAAGATACATTTTCTGTCTAGGAATGTTGACACGCGAAACTTACATGAATATTTATCTAACATCTGGACCGGATTTTAGACCCTAAGGGGCGTGGGGCACTTCGGGCTCAGTGGGCACCATGACACAGACGTTAAATTGCATGGCAAATCGCCATAGTTACAGATCCAAAATCGTTTATTGCATGTAACTGGAACTGATAAGTTTCAGTGCATTATACAGAAAGATATCAAATGAGTGATGTCTCTGAAGTAAAACTCGCGCCAGCGAAACTGTAGATAGATTTTTAGGTAAGATAAATTACAAAGAATATAGCTATGCATGCTGCTATGTATTCTTTCGTTTCCTTCGAAAACAATGGCAGAATCAATGATTTACACAATCAAGTTAAACATATTAGTATATTTTTGTAAAGGGGGATCCCCGTTGGCGGTGGGGGATGGGTGGGGTGGGGTGTGGGGGGGGGGGTTCAACACTTGTCCATGCTGAGAAAACCCGTCGTTATGGTTGAAACGTCAATCCTTCACATTCCTGAGTCGAAGAAAAATAAAGTTAGAAAAATATTCTGCCATACAAATTTCAATTTTCCTGCCAATTTGAATATAATAGAATGGTCTGAAATGTTTCCCGGGCACTTTAACAAGAAGGCGCCGAAATTTCAGATGAGTTTTATTCTGAACTTGAATTAACCCCTTCCTTGCTTTGCTCGGAACTGTTCCGGGCTGTCTGCTCTCACCATACTGCCATGTGCCAGAAACTGTCCCGGCCTAGTTCGTATGCATTTCTTGAGTGATCATATGGAGACAGTTCCCGAATTATGATTGTTTTGTATTTCCTAGCTAGTCCCCCCACTTACTCCCATCAGTTGTGTGTATTTTGAAAGCGAAGGGATTTATGGTGTGTACTTTTAAAAAAAAGATTTTCTTGTTTTGTCCCGTTTCGCACCCGGCCTATGAGTGGAAATCTGTGTGGCAGACAAGGGGTTAACGCAGTTGAATTTCCCAGAGATGAATGGGGGATACTTTTCACACTGACATTGAAAACATAAAACACAGACTGTTTACAGTCTTCTCCATTTCCCCCGATAAAAATTTTTCACATGCAGCACACATACACATTAATGATGCTATTCATGCTCTAAAAAGTGAAATATTCAATATAGAGAATTTTAAATCATGCAAGTTCTTGGTTTCTCCGCCCCTCGTTTTGCCTCTCGACTGTGCCCCAGCCAGGATAATTTCAAGACACGCAGACCAGCATGTTAATAAGTCGAAAGTCAATTGACCTCTTTCGATGTATCCGATGTAACTTCTTCTCAGAAAGACATTTGTTTCAATGTGTGTGGAATTCAAAATCGGGAAATAACAACAACACTGCATATCATAGAGTTAGAGGGTGAACATCGTGGTAAAAGGACCAAAGATTATGAAACTCTATTAAACTACCTCCACTTTTGACGATGAATTACGTTCCCACATCCGTTTTGGACAAAATTCAGCCTTTAACCCTGTTACTGTCAGGAAGGAGTTATTCTGTCTGGTAAAGGTGTTCAATTGCAAATCTTCATCTTTCCAAATCAATAATTCAGGCTGCCTTTGATTTAGAAACCAAAGTAGAGTGTACATTTCTGGAAAGATGATTTAATTGCGACTTTGGTAACCCAGTGATGAACAGACCAGCCAATTTAACTGGCCTGTGATAGTAAGAGGGTTAATATTATCTAACAAAGCGAGTCGAAGAATCAAACCACTGTATTTCGAAATCAAAATATAATCAAAATACTATGATTTTTTTTCTTCGTCTCTCTTTGTTCTTTGCCTTTATTTACACATTGGTGGTCGAAAATCAAGTTTAAATCTAAAATATCTGACCAGGCTTATTCTCCACGTCAACTGGCCAACATGTTATAGTAAAAACATTATTATGAAACACATGTACCAAGTTTCTCGTGAGGTGCCTTGTCGTGAGGAATAGCAGGTAGTCGAGAAGAAAGGAAAATCAGATTTTACGCGTGCTTCAAAATGACAAAAGAATTCAAAAACCTTTTCAGTGTGGATCACAAATAACAATGTACGAACATCTGACAAAGCGGCACATGTGATAATATCAAATATGGTTTGAACATTCCAATGTTTTTTTCCCCTCTTCCTCCTTCTCTCTCTCTCTGTCTCTCTTACACAACATCTTGTTTCTCCCATTCTCCCTCTCTCTCTCTCTCTCTCTCTCTCTCGCTCTGTCTCTGTCTCTCTCTCCCTGTCCCTCCGTCTGTCTCTCTCTCTTACATAACATCTTGTCTCTCCCATTCTCCCTCTCCCTCTCTCCCTTTCTCCCCGCTCCTCTCTTTCCCACTTCTCTCTCCCGCTCTCTCGCCCCCCCTCTCTCTCTCTCTCATATTCAACAGTCTGCTTCTCTCATTCTCCATCCCCCCTCTCTCTCTCCGTCTTCCTCCCTTCTCTCCCTCTCCTTTCTCTCTGCCTCTCCCATTAACAACACTGTCTCACCCATTCTCCATTCCTCCTCCTCTCTCCTTCCCTCTTTCTCTCACTCCTTTACTCGTCAATCCCCCAGAGACCAAAATCCCATTCCGTTTCATCTGCTTAAAGCCCCAAACTGTGTTGCTCTCTGCGGCTTCCTGGTCCCAGGTTCCAACCCTACAAATTATGTAAATCAAATTTTCCTAGAATGAGACGTAGCTTTGCCCCGTATATCCCTGGTCTGCGCTGACCCAGATCTGTGACAGGGACTAGTTTGTCCAAAAAGCTGAAGAACAAAAATGCCCCGAAGCGAAAGAAAACAACGTTAGAGGTCGAAAAGCAAGAATTTAATTCTTCGGATTAGAACTTGTTTAACATTTGTGACCCTACACCACGAGCCCCGGGGACAGCGCGCAGGGAGGTGTTTGGGACGGGTATGGGTTCAGGTGACCGTGCAAGATGAGGGTAGGGCAGTAGTTCTTAATTTTTCAAAGCCCTTTTCTTATTACATTCGTGCGCACCCGCCTGTCCGTTCATCCATTCATCCATCCGTCCATCCGTCTGTCCATCTGTTCATCCATACGTCCGTCCATTCATCCATCCATCCGTTGATCCATCCACCCATCCGTCCGTCCATCCATCCATCCATCCATCCATCCATCCATCCGATCGTCCGCCCGCCCACCCGCCCGTCCGTCCAACCATCCATTCATTCACCATCCATCCATCCATCCATCCGTCCGTCCGTCCGTTTGTTCATCCATCATCCATCCATCCGTCATCCATTCATATATCCACCCACCCACCCATCCACCCACCAATCCATCTATTCATCGATCCATTCACCCGCCCATCCATCCATCCATCCACCCATTCATCCATCCATCCATCGGTTTCATGTAGCTACCTACCCCTCCTTTACTTTCACCCTACCAATCTTATGGAAATCCTCTACAAATCTACATCGGATTGACGAAGAAATTCCGGCTGGTATCCCCGCTCACGACCCTCACTTCCCGGTTAAGAACAACTCGGATAGACGAAATAAGTATGAACAGAAATGGCGACGAGGACGGGGGTAGAGGTGGCCAAATTAATGCAAGCGATAACTGCTGCCAAATCGGAGAGAAACATGTTTTCCAAGTTGTCAGCGTATAAATGCACTGTTTGGATGCATGTCACTCGCACGTGCATGCTACACGTTGATGGCTCGACAATAATATTTACTGAAATGTAGATTTTACCGTATCTTATCTGTTAGCATTTTGATGCAGAAATGACATCCTGTGCAACATGCAGTGGTGGTGTGGGTGGATGGAGGGGACTATTATATAAAGTACGTTCGCTCGATTTGGGAGATGTTTACGCTCCCCCGCCTCCTCACCCCTACCCACAGACTAATGAAATACCCAGACTGGATGATCCCATTGTGTGACGTCACAAAACAGCGAAAGGTCCGCCACTTTAGGTTTACGGTTGCGACCAATGCTTCAGCATAGCTACAATGCAGCGGTCGCTAAAAGTCCATACGGTCATCATTTATAACAGTAAAAAAAAGGCAGATGTAGACAATAAAATGAAAGGATAGGCAAGTTAATGCATTATTAATACATGTACAACCAATCTTGACAAATAGAAAGAAATTTCTACTGCAGATAGAACTAGAATCGGAATTTCTCGAGTGGCGGCCATGTTAGTTATACAGTCGCCGCTCGGGAAATTCCGTAAAAAACGACACAGCCCGAAGCTCGTGTTTCCAGTCTGGTTATTTATTAGTCTGTGCCCCTACCCCAACTCTTTTTCCTCATCGTACCTGTAGTCTAGGCTTTCCATACATTTGCCCCCACCGCCTCCTCTCGCCCCACCCCCACCTCCACCGTAAGAGGGAACGAAGTCGGTTGAGATCTTTTGTTTCTCGGGGGCCTCAGCATAATGCTGTTGGCTCCCTGTTCTTGAACGAAGTCTATCACTAGAGTAGCCTAAATTTGCGCCCAAGCACATGCTAAAAAGCCTTGATGTTCTGAAAATTTTCAATGGCATTTTTGGACAGACAATTTGAATTGTTTCCGTCTATTCAAAATGACATTTCTGATTTTTTAAATCATTCCAGAACTCACTCTATTTCACTTCAAACAAGATTATTACCGTAAGTGAAAAGCATACGCAGGCTCACCAGACCCACCCCAATGTACGATTTTCATATGCTGAGGGCACCTCTCCCTCCCCTTTAGTTTTAATGTCTTTATTTTAGGAGGTTCGCTGCTCTTAGCATTCACACCTCGCTTTTCTAGTCTCTATTTGTGTTCTTGTGTGTGTGTGTGTATTTTTGTGGTAGGGATTAGTTTTTTTTAGAATTTTGCCCGGGCATCGACTTTATTCGGTCCCCCCCCCCCCACCCCCTTCTCGACTTTCAAATGCCAAGGTATCTTTAACGTGCGCAACTTGCACACGGACCCTCCGAGTGTTTCGTCCTTATCCAGGACGACTAGGTGCTAGATGCTACCTACCTAGATCAAACATGCCTGCGCCGACCGGGAATCGAACCCGGTACCTTCGGCATGAGAGGCGAGCACCTTGCCTCTAGACCAACGTGTCCCCAGCACCGCCCCCTCCCCCCCACCCACCCCCACCCCACCCTTTTCCGAGTGTTGGCCTTTTTTTGAATGGCCCCCCAGCAGAGGCCTTCGGATTCCAGATCACTTGTGTCAGTCTCATAGTGGTCTAAGACGCCAAGCCTGCAGGTTGTTGACCTGAATAAGTACCCTCCTTTCTTCCCTGCCAAGTCTATTTGATGAACGGTTAAAATACAATTATTTACAGAGTGGCTGATGTTTATTTTCTTGGGCTCTCAGCTCTTTGTATCCAGTTACAAGTGGTAGGCAGTAAATTGTCTTGTGTTCCAGTGTGTTTATATGTCAAGTTTGCTGGGGCGCTGGGGCATTTTAACCCTTTACTTACCAATGGCCGCCGATGAAAATTTCTAATGAAAAATCCTCAATAGCCTAAAGAGATCTGATGAAAAGTCCCCAATAGCCTAAAAACTTCTAATGAAAAGTCTTCAATACCCTAAAGACTTCTAATGAAAAATCCTCAATAGCCTAAAGACATCTAATGAAAAGTCCTCAATACCTTAAAGACTTCTAATGAAAAATCCTCACTAGCCTAAAGACGTCTAATGAAAAGTTCTCAATAGCCTAAAGACTTCTAATGAAAAATCCTCAATAGCCTAAAGACATCTAATGAAAAGTCCTCAATACCCTAAAGACTTCTAATGAAAAATCCTCAATAGCCTAAAGACTTCTAATAAGAAGTCCTCAATAGCCCAAAGACTTGAAATGAAAAGTCCTCAATACCCTAAAGACTTCTAATGAAAAGTCCTCAATAGCCTAAAAACTTCTAATAAGAAGTCCTCAATAGCCTAAAAACTTCTAATGAAAAGTCCTCAATAGCCTAAAAACTTCTAATAAGAAGTCCTCAGTAGCCCAAAGACTTAAAATTAAAAGTCCTCAAAAGCCTAAAGACTTCTAATGAGAAGTCCTCAATGGCCCAAAGACTTGAAATGAAAAGTCCTCAATAGCCTAAAGATTTCTAATGAGAAGTCCTCAAGAAAGACTTCTAATGAAAAGTCCTCAGTAGCATAAAGACTTCTAATGAGAAGTCCTCAGTAGCCTAAAGACTTCTAATAAAAAGTCCTCAGTAGCCTAAAGACTTCTAATGAAAAATCCTCAGTAGCTTAAAGACTTCTAATAAAAAGTCCTCAATAGCCTAAAGACTTCTAATGAGAAGTCCTCAGTAGCCTATGCTTACGACGGAGATATTCTGTTAACATTTCGCATGTCCTATGTATTCGAGGAAGTCATGAAATATCTGGCGAAAAAGAACTGTTATCTGTAGTGTAGTTATGTGAAAACACTTGTGTAGTTTCATGGTAGAACAAACGATTTATCACACTCATTATATAAAACAAAATTATTCACATGATTATCAGTTTGAAATCCTTTTTTCCCCACAATTTGCACTGTGTTAAATTATATGATCTCGGTGGACAAAGGGTTAACGCTACTTTACACTCGGGGTATAACAGACTCCAGATACTCACTTTCTTCATACTCCCCCCCCCCCCCCATCCCAAACCGAATGTAAAATAGGGTTAACCTTGCGATGAGACTGCCTTCAGAAACCAGCGGTACTGGTTCAAACCCGAAGAAGAGCCTGGAGACGAAAAATTAAAAATAAAAAAAATGTAACCGGGGTTCTAGAAGATGTCAGCAAGTTAAAGGCCGAAACATCTAATGAAAGAATCCACTCTTCCACTGAAGATCGTCATCTGCCTCGCTCCACCTGAGGAGTTTTTTTACTACTGGAGTGAAACACCACCATCCTCACCACTTTTCCCAATCTCCACCCGTAGGCCGTGAGGCTCCATGCCGTGGAGTACCCCGGGTACATAATCAGACCCCGAGTAAAGCTGAAGATAAATAAACAAGCAAAGTTGTTTTCTGGTCTCGGTAAGACAAGTAGCTCACTGAGTCAAATTTGTCCTAGTTTTCAGTGTCAAATATGTACCGTGGAGTTACACGGGTCCCCGCGCACTGATGGAACTGTTGTAAGTCGGTATCGCTGTTTTTTTGTTTTAGGTCTTCATTTTAGGAGGTTCCGCTGCTCTTGGCATTTACACCTAACTTTTCTTGTTTTTATTTTTTTCTGTTCTTGTTAATGTTTTTGTGTGTTTTTGTGGTAGTGTTAAATTTTGCCCAGGCAGCGGCCTTGTTCGGCCTGCTCTTCTCGATTTTCAACTGCCAAGGTATCTTTTACGTGGGCAACGTGCACACGAGCCCTCCGAGTTTTTTTTTTGGTTTTGTTTTTTTGTCCTGATCCGAGAAGACTAGGTGCTCGATCCTATCTACTGTGAGATCAGGGACAGGAATTTTTTCTCCCAAAATTCCAACATGCCTGTACGGGCCGGGAATCGAACCCGGTACGTTCGGCATCAGAGGCGAGCGCCTTGCCTCTAGACCACCGTGTCCCTAAGGCCCCGCGCGCACTGTGTTAAAATTAACCACCCGTTCAATGCAAGCAATCTTTCGCGTGGTGTGCAGCACGGTAAACTCTTTGCCAAGCAAGCAAAAACCCGCGTTTGCACTCCGTGCAGCAGGCGAAACGGTATAGTGCGCGCGGCCCCTAATCGGTGTCGCTAGTTGATTCAAAGCAACTTAAGTCGGAGGTGAAACCCACGCAAAGCAGGTGTGATTCAGTGCGGTACTAGACTTATTCTGCACCAGACATGGAAGTTAAGAATGGTTCTTTGGTTTACACCGGTTGGCCCGCTGACTTGGGGACCACACAGCTGATGCCCTTTTTACAGTTGGGTTTCGATCACAAATGTGTAAATTGAGGCTCACAGCGAAATTTCCTGTCATACTTTTTAATTTTGCTCAAAGAAAATGAGTGTTTTTTCTTACCGGCTCAAAATGTCGGAACACTTTCCTCTGTTCAACTCAGTCGTGGCTCAAAATCAACGAAAGTATTAAAAATATTAGCGAACTTCATGGCCGTTTAAATTATACCCATGTACACCTTTACGTCTTTCTGTGCGTGATGCGATATTTTGTAGAATTTACGGCTCAGCTGTTAAAAAGCCCTTTATGATTACATTGGAGGCCTTAACTTCCTTCACAGTATGATGAGTCAGGATTAGGATAATGTGGCACATGAAATCTTATTCCCCGGCGAAATCTGCATACAGACACTGCGAGTTAAAAGCACGATCAATCTTTATTTTAAACAATTTAATATGGAACTATTTTCTCCACTTTATAGGTTCTTTGATTTCAGGAACTTCAATAACAATAAAGAGGGTTTTTGTTGTTTGTTTTTTTTGCTTTTTTTTCAGGCAATGAATATTTTGAAACTGAAAGTGATATTGTTCTATATGGAAATATGCGTTTTTAATCATTTGTTTTCATTTTGAGATAGAAGAGAGGGAGAAGGAGAGACAGGGTGAGAGAGAGAGAGAGAGAGAGAGAGAGAGAGAGAGAGAGAGAGAGAGAGAGAGAGAGAGGGGAGGGGCTAGTGGGAGACAAGGGACGGGAAGAGAGGGAAATAGTGAGGGAGGAGAGAGAATGATAGAGAGAGCAGAGACAAGGGGCGAGTCATGGGAGACAGACAGAGATAGAGAGACAGAGATAGAGAGACAGGGAGAGAGAGAGAGAGAGAGAGAGAGAGACAGAGAGAGAGAGAGAGAGAGAGACAGAGAGAGAGAGAGAGAGAGAGAGAGAGGTAGAAAGAGAGAGAGAGAGAGAGAGAGGTAGAAAGAGAGAGAGAGAGGGAGAGAGAGAGAGAGAGAGAGAGAGGGAGAGAGAGGAGGGGCGAGAAACACAGAGAAATTCATAGAAATCCAGGAGGATGAATGTGAAACCTCCACTCATCAATAATTTGTTGCCGGGAGGAAGAACCTGTGATGATGGAGAGGAATGACAAGCTGTTTAAAAAAAAAATCCTGAATAACTCCCGATTTTCGCCAAATGACTGTCACACACACTGGAATCAGATTTTAATCTATAATGGGAACTAGTTCCTACACTGGCAGCTGATGTACGTGCCAAGACTATCAATTTGAAAGCAACACTTAAAATACCAGAGACATCGTCTCACATACATCGACAGTCTAGGCTTTCGCTAAAAATGCTGTTGCCTTATGGCGGAGAGAAAATTAGAATTTGGTCCCGATTGGTGAAAAATTCTGGCATTAATTTTCTTTCTAGTGCCTTAGAGATACAATAAGAATTCCGGACCACCCATGCCAGTTTGGCATTTCTTTCTGCCGTCGAATACTTTCTTTAATGAGTACACAAATCAGGGTAGATTTGTAGATACTGCAGGATCTGAGAAAATTAATTCTCTCACTACAAAAAGTAAATTGCGACTTCTCTGAGGGTATCAAAGGGACGAGTTGCCAGTTTAGTTCAGAGATCTCAGATTAATTAGACGCCATAGCCTATTTTCAATGTGCCCAGACAAAATCAACAAGTCACTATTTCTTCAGACTGAAGAGCTGACATAGCAGTTTTTTTTTCTTCTTTTACATTAGCCAAGACACTGATTGAATATCGAAATCTTAAACCGTATTTTCTAGACGAAAGACATTTTAATCATCTCTGCTTTTTCTTTCTTCTATGTTGATAAGGCCCCAACAGCTCATGTTATGCTGTTCACAGGGACTGAACACTGACATTTTAAGCTGTAATTTCAAGTAAAAAAAACAGCATCTTCAATCATGTCTGAGCTTTTTTTTTTTTTAAATTAAATTTTTTATTTTTTATTTTCCGTAGTTCATAAAGTCAAAGCAGCTCACGTTACGCTAGACTTCCTTGCTGTCATGACTTTGTCTTGGGTGAAGCGGGAACAGCTGAATTGAATTTCGTAAAAGTGGAAATGAAAATAAAAGATTTAAAAAAAAAGATTTTTAGACCCTGGATGAATTAGTGCGACGTCGTTAGCTGAAGACAAATTTTTTAGCAGTAACGCTGGGTTTCCATGATTGTGTAGGGAAACGGAAAACTCAAAAACCCGTTAAGTAGTGAAATAGAAAGAACGTTTTTCTGTGTAACGCAACGCCATTTCCGCACACATGGAAACATTCTTTCTTTTTAATACTTGGTGGGTTTTTGACGTTTCCTCTGCCGTTTCCGTTTCCGTACTTATGGAAACCCAGTTTAAGCCTTGCATAAAATTTGAACGTTGTGAAAATGCATTTTGAAGAGATTTTCGAAAGATTTGGTAGTGTTTTGATAGAATGAATGGTTCCTGTGGGGTTTCCTGTAGGCACAGTTTGGATAAGGGTTAGCGTTAGGGTTAGGGTAGAGTTAGTTGTGTAGGTGGATGTGTAGAAAAAAAACAAACAAACTGCTATAGAATGCTTCGGTATCGACAACTGTTCCCAGGGTTAAATAAAGTTTTTTTTCATAATGTCGTAACTATCAAGTCGGATGAACAATTTTTAAAAAAATTATTCGGTTTTTTTGCTTCTCCTGAAGAAATTGTAAAAAACAGAGCTACGACAGTTTTACCACGTGGCCCACGACATTTTCTGAGCTATGAATGACGTCAGCCCTGAGACTTTCTTCCTTTAATCTGAAACGTCTTTGTCTTAAAGCCGGTCAAGGCCACTCTAACAAGATTGTTGTTACAAGTACGTACGTCCCCCGAAGTTTTTTGCGCTAGGGGTACGTAATTTAAAGCCTTTTGTGACTCCAGAACTAGAAAGCTCCCACCAGAAATACTCCTAACAACAGCTTTAATTAATTATTCTTTCAGATTTTCTTTTTGTTTTCCTCCTGTTTTGGGGTTGAAAGGGTAGGGGGCAGGGTTAAGTGCCCCATACACGCTCAAATTTGTTTGATGGTTTGATCAGATATGTTTGACACAAATTTTTTTGATAGGTTTTTGAATCAGTATGGGCATGTTTGATGGTCCAAAAAATTTGATGTCAAATATTTGACGGATCTGTTTTCAGTTGATATTTTTTGTCAAAGCGTCAAACTATTTGATCGTGTGTGGGCTTCATCAAATTTATTTGTGCAAACATTATTTTGTCAATTGCTGGCCGGATAGAAAAGATCTACTTGTTACATCATCTTGGCGCCATCAAAGGATTGAAAAAAAATTATTCTGGAGCTGATTGAATTGTACCAGAGTTTGCCTGAACTATGGAAAGTTAAAAGTAAAGAATATAGTGACCGAGAAAAAAAAAAAAGAAGCTGCATATGACGCTCTGCTGCTGAAATACAGGGAGTGGTAGATCTATGCAGATGCCACAAAAGAAGAAATGAAAAAGAAAATTAACTCAAAGCGAACGAGTTTTCGAAGGAGATATGGCACTACGCCTAACTGTATCTTGTTTACTTATAAAAGGTCTCACAAGTTCCAAAAGTTCATTAAACGAATCTCCGTCCATCCGCAAAAAGTTTCTGAAATCATTTGGCTCAGTACATGGCAACTCATCTAATCATTTAGAATGGCCAAATTTTTGGCGCTGCAAAAACCAATTTTTGGCCCACTTTCTTGTCTTTTTTTGTTTTTCTTCTCAAGGCTAAAGCAAGAGCCAACGCTGTTGGTCCCTCCATTACAAACTCTGGGCACAAACTCATGTTTGACAAAAAAATTTGAGCGTGTAGGGCAAACGTCAAACTGTCAAAAAAATTTGATCAAAAATGTTTGACAAACAAATTTGAGCGTGTATGGGGCACTTTAGGGATTCTTAAGATTTAGGGTTGAGGATAAGGACGGGGTTAGGGATAGGTACGTATACATAAGCGCCCCTAGCGCAGACGCTCGGGGTACGTACATACAAGTGACAACAGCCCTCTAACAAAGCGTCCGTTAAACTCGATTACCCCTCAGTACTCACTCATATCAATGCTAATTTTATGGGTCTGGGCATCGAGCTCGTCTTTGTTATTAATATCGTCTCTAGGGAGTCGTATGTTGGCAAGGTACACACACTTTTGAATACTGGATGGTTTTCTGTAAGCGACAGTCCAAAGTGCCATATTAGTTCTTGCTTGTTCCAGCTCCACTTTTTGCACGAGTGAGAAATTCGGCGTTAATCGTTTGCGGGTTTAGTATTATGATAAAGAGTTGGACTAAATCGGAACTGTGAAACAGCTTGATAAGTGCCACAACGCATTTTAAACATTTATACATCTTCTACATACTAAAAGATCTCCAGTTTTTTTCAGAAAATGGAGATAGAACCAACTTAAATATGGTTTAGTGTTTGAAGAGTCGAATGGTACATGTTCACGAGGTTCAGACCTCGCTTAAGCCTGGGCGCTTATCAGCAGATTTTGAGCTGCCAGCTAGTTTGAAGGTTAAAACATGACATGGAGCTTTGGGGAGATCTAACTACATAGTTGGCTGGGGCATGAGGTCTCATTGAAACTCATTGTCGTGACGTCACAATCCGATTAGTTGGTTGATCAAAACGGGTTAGTGTGCACTAAGGCACTATCATCACCGACATGTGCGCCATCAGAGAGTATAGATGTATAGAAAGATCTCACTTCCGCCAAATCGCGAAACTAGGTCGCTGCGGTAAACAAGAAATTGAAGAATTGAAAGAGACCGTCTTCATCAAAGATGGTGTGCATATCTCTTTACCGTGCTTTGTTCATATTTTTGGGCTGACTGAAACTATTTAGAGCCGTTTGTAAGTTCTTACGCCCCGTCGAAATGCACAAACGGGTATTGTTTACCGCAGTGACCTACTTTCTGCTCCATGTTAACAGTGGTTTCACGGCGCCTCCCGTGTCTCTTAGTGCAAATCGACCAATAGTGAAACCTCTCTGTACATCTACACTCTCTGGTGCTACAAAAAGATGACATTAAATCGGTCCAAAGAAAATCTGTGACATTTGATTTTATTCACTGCTGACACAAGTCATGATGACGATGTTGCCTTTCTTTTCACCTCTCCTCAACCTTACACCCATCCATCCCACCACGTCTGTTGTTTAACCCCTTTTCTTCTCTGTTCATTCTCTTTCTCACCTTCATTCTCTCTCTCTCTCTCTCTTTTTCACCTTGCACTCTCTCTCTCTTTTCTCACCCTGCTCCCCCTCTCTCTCTATCTCTCTCACCTTCACTCTCACTCTCTCTCTTTCTCACCCACTCACTCACTCATTCACCCACTCACTCATTCACCCACCCACCCACCCACTCACTCACTCACTCACTCACTCACTCTCTCTGTCTCTCTCTCTCTTCCACTCGCTCACCCACTCAATCATCCACTCAGTCACTCACTCATGCAGTCACTCACTCCCTCACTCACTGTTTCTCTCCACCCGAATGACCTCCCTTGTGGAAATAAACACCCCCCCCCCTCCCCCCACCTGTTCACGACCAGAGAACAAAACAAATCTCAGAGAACCCCTCAAATTCCCACCAAACACAACAATAATTACTACCTTGGGTATTATCTGAAAATGGAGTCAACCAACTTCATACTCTTCTCACCCCACTTCAGAAATTAATGCTTATTCCTGTTCGCTTAGAAATTACAAAGATGTACTACTTTACAATAACATAATATTTTAATATTATCAATTTCCTTCTTGCAGTATACAAGCAGTGTAGCAATATTAAATCTTGTTTCTGAGCAAGTCACAATCAATTATAGAAACATTATATTTATTAATGATTGAAACTCAGAAGCTTTTTCTGCGTACAAAACTTTAATTTGCCAGAGACATTGTACAGGCCTGTTCTGAACGCTGTATAGATCCCCAATGATCTCCAGGGAGTTGCTGCAGAGAAAGTCCCGTTGATCGTAGCTTTCCCTAACGAATTCACGGCCCCTAATTTGATTTTGCGCGAGGTTCCCGACCTCTAAGGCCCGAAACAGATCGAGCTTATTTGCTGAATTGTTCGAACCCCACCCCACCCCTTTTTTAAACCTAAGAAAATCATCAAAGTTAGGATCAAATTTCACAACATGTTTAACGTTTTACAATAAATTCGTCATGGTTTCCCGTTGAAGATGTTGAGCAATCCTCATAATTATGGCCTTTACATTATATAGCAATAATTTTATGTAAATGTCAGACATGCCAAGTGTGGCCCTTTACATATTTTAAGAATTATATTATGGAAGTATTTGACATGTCAAAGGTGGTCGTCGCATAGCAATAATTATATGGAAATGTTAGACATGCTAAGTCTTTACTCATATTACATTGCCTTTTGGAAATCCTGGAATCACGAGTTCAAGGTCACCGATTGTGCCATCTTGTTCTCAGGAAACCTATAATTATGAGCTTGTTGTTTGATTCATTCTAAGCTGCCGAAGAGAACTTACGGAGCCCTGCCGAGGGCCTTTAAAAGATGCAAGTGCAATTTTGTAAATTTGATTTCTGGAGATTGCAGTTACCTGGCAACCTCAGAGAAGTATATATTTATGGCAAGTTGATTCCAATGGCCCTGGCAACATAGAGTTGAAAAAAAAAATCAGCTGACTGTTGTAAAATTGGCTGAGGGCTATGATGGTGATACAGTGATACTCCTAATACCTGCAGTGATCTGGGCTCTGTGCCTAAGCCAATCTATTGTTTATTTAGGCATTGTTTAAATGGATACTGTTGTAGGATGTCTGTAAGTTAATCAGGTCTGTGCTTTTAAAATGGCAAAATGCTTTGGGCGAGATTATTTTCGATTCTATTTATTAGGTCATTGCAAATTATACAGGTATATTGTTTGTAGCAGGAATGTCTTTGTTCTGTCATGTCTCTGATGCCTGGAAAGTTACAGGTGTTTAGAAAGAGGCATAAATAAATATATTTCCACCGTGTATGTCAAACAGATTGATTTGGTAGTGTTTTAGTTCTTGTGTTGCTCCTATCGTGCATTTATTCATCGATTTGTTCATTTGTGTATTTTCCCTTTATTCACTCTCATACCTCAAACCATCCAATCTGTTCGTCCATCTGTCCACTCACCCACCCATCCATCCATCCATCCCTTCCATCCATGCATCTATCAAATCCATGTCCCGACACTCATACATCAGCCTAGACATCTATAAATCCATGATTTGACTTATAATTGCTACAAAAAATTCACCATTAAAGCTGAGATTCAACCCAACCATTAACGACCACAAGAGACAAAACCCCCAAATCGTAGGTAATAGAATAAACACCAAAACCTCCAGCACGAAAGAAAAACAAAAACACCCAACAAACAAGACATTAGTTTCGTGCACAGATAGTGTTCATTTGAAACATGACCTTACGCAATGTTCAATCATGAAACTGTACAGAATATTTACACTAAGTTGCCAAATTGGGTTTTATCTGTACAGTGCATAATTTGGAAACTGTTAGGGTTAGAATTATGGTTTGGGCTAGGATTAGGTTCAGCTAACTGGTCACAACAACAACTTTTTTCGTTGAGGACATGACCACAATATCGCTTGTGGGAAACTGGTCACAATTGGTCAAAGATCATAGTGTGAGTAATTTGGCTATTTGTGGTCCAAATGCTCTTGTTTGGTATCGTGCAATCTTTTTCAAGGTGAGACACAATATCCCCCACCCATGGGGCATGGCCATATTTTGGTGGGGTGTGGGACTTCAGAAGGGGAAGGGGGGGGGAGGGGGGATAAGGATTTTTCATTGAAATCATAACTTTGAAATGTATTTTAACTGAACTTTATTGATAAACTTTTGTTCGTTTATGTCGTGTTGATGGTTTCCTGGTTTAACTTGTATTAAAACATCGTATCCAAGGCAGGGAATACCGAGACGAGGCGTTCCTTATCCCACTGTATGTCCGCATACTGCGACCGTATAAATCAGGTGAGCACCCCCAGAGAGTCTGTATGTATAGAGGGGTTTTCACTACTGGTCGATTTGCACTGCGAGACACGGGAGGCTCCGCGAAACTCAACATGGAACGGAAAGTAGGTCACTGCGGTAAACAATACACGTTTGTGCATTTCCACGGGGTGTAAGAGCTTACAAACGGCTCTAAATAGTTTCAACCAGCCACAAAAATACGAACAAATCACGGTAAACAGATAATGCACACTATCTTCGGTGAAGACGGTCTCTTTCAATTCTTGTATAGCGCAGCGACCTTGTTTCGCGATTTGGCGGAAGTGAGATCTCTCTAAAAATACATACTCTCCGGTACTACTCTTTTTCCGTTCAGTTATGAAGGGATGTTAGACGAATTCTTGTATTGTTGGCATCAGTCATACGCGCGCAAGTCGACGGACGGAATATTATGACGAATTGGTTCGTCCCGGTATCCTGTGTCTCGGACCGTAGTTAACAGACGCGCGATTTTATTGGTTGTGCTCAACCTTGTAGGTTTGTATTGTACTGTATACTAACTTCATCCCGATTATGGTGGGGCGCATGTTGTTTTTTTTTGGATGGGGGGGGGGGGCGGGGGTGGCGGGCGGATTGAAGCGGGGCGTTGAAAACGGTTAAGAAAGACTGGTCTACTGGAAGAAGCCAAAAGTAAAGCAAGTCTGTTCTGGGCCTAATTCCAGCCTCTGGTCTCAAATTCCGGTGCTGTCCCCAGTCACACACAGCATCTTTTGTGAAGGAATTCCGCTCAGCATTTGTGTTTGTGATGGTGGCCCCCCAACTCCCATGTGGAACATCTCGCACGAGCGTGTAGCGAGGGCTCTTAAGCCAAGAAATCCTGTATTTGGCGTATAATCTCTCTCTCTTCTCGTCCATCTTTTCTCTCTCTTTTTCGTTCTTTCTTGTTTTGGTGTCCTGTGTTTCTCTCTATCTTTCTCTTTCTCCTTTTTTTTTTTGTTTGTTCCTGCCCTCTTCTTGTTATTCCCCCCCACCCTCCCCGCCCATTCTGTGTGCCATTCCACTTCATATCTCTTCCACCTCCCCTTTCTCTCCTTACTCCCCCCCCCACCATGTCGCCACATTTACCGTATTCTATCGCTTTTCTCTTTTGATCCCATATTCCCCTCTTTCTCTCTCTCTCTCTCTCTCTCTTTTGATCCGTTCTCTCTTTCTCTCTTTCACTTTTGCCTTGTCTGCCTTCCAACTCAGCCCCATTCACAGTTTCTCTTACTCACTTCTCTCCACATGCGCCTCCAAGAGGATGAAGGGGGAAAAGAAAGGACAACACAAAATCGATGAAAAACAAATCATCAACAAACAAAGTGTCACTGATGCAAACAGAGTTGACACAATTATACCCCAAAACTTCAGAACTCTTGATGCAGAATGGATCTGGCGTATGTGCAGACACGACTGGGACAAATTTGCATCGTGGTCAGACAGAGAAGTCAGACATTCTGCCATGTGACTTTGTTCCTGTTACTTCAACCACTCCTCCGCTCCCACTCCTACCCCCACGCCCCTTTTCGGTATCAAATTTTCATGATATCAGCAGACAGGAAATTTGAATAATTTTTATTGTCGTAGACTTTGTTCCTCATCACCCGCTTTTCCTTCACAGACAGCCCCCTTGATGGTCAGAAGATATTTTGACTTTTCATTTCTGGTAATAAAAAAACAACAACTGATTATTATATCACTGGTTCTTGATACTTCTTTGAGTATGTACATGTTAGTTAATTACACTTAATATTGCCTCTGATTACGAATGTCACTTGCATTGGTTCGCCAGAACCATGTATACGCCTATCTGCCTTCGACGTAAAAGAATAATGTCTGAGACAAGTTCGCAGAGACAATAAAGTAGAAAACGGCCATATTGTCAGTTACGCTGTTTTTCCTGTGGGCGGCAGAAATGTCAAAACTACGTGCCATCCCGGCAAATACACAGTTCTCCTATGTTGGTCTTAAGTTTTCGATGAAAACTGGACACTGGCTGTTTTGAAATACGGAATGATTATGTATCCCCCGCGGTCAAATGGGGACTTTGTTTGCGCTGTTAATTTTTGTAAAAGTGCAAGGGTTCAAATGTTTCACTTGCCCAGTCCCATTTGGAATGTTCCAATCACCTTGGGAAATTGGTCTGACATCCACAGGAAGCCGGGAAGACAACAGAAAATAGTGAAAGATGGAATTTAAAGGACCCAATTTCCGAGAAGATTTAAGTGAAATTGAGTCACGTGCTGCTGGTTAGAGCAACTTTCAGATCTCGTGTGAGGAGCTTGGAAAACATCTCAATGTTGCATTAAAGTCGAAACTAGACATATCGTTACTGCCCTACAATAATGGTATAATTATGTTAGATTTATGCCAAAAGGCAACTGATCCTCCATTACATTCCTGAGCTTCAGGGCTATCAGTTAATATTACAGACAAAAGAAAATGCACCAATGGACCCTTTTCATTTACCGCCCCCCATATCACGTGATTTGCAAACAAAATGGCGGCGTGCCCCACTTGTAGGGCGCGAAGAGGTGGACAACGGTCGAACGATGCCATCCTCTTGTTGGGCACCCAACTGTACAAACCCGTTACGTGCTGGTTCTGGCATAAAAATGCATCTTTGCTTATACTGTGCACTTCAGATGCCATCACTACGGCAAGTGGAGGTTTTTGCCCTACACGGTGCTTTTCGAAACCATGCCGCTCCCCGCAAACAACCGTAACGCAGAAGTGAAAAGGGTCTGTGCGCCAATAGGAAAATGTAAAAATCCAATGAAATCATAAGGCCATAAGTCACCAAATGACAGGAAAAGAAACAGTGTTTTTTTCCCTTAATATATATCTCAAAAGCGTCAAAAATGACTTATGCCTTTACCATAGAGCAGTGACGATATTGAAGGATCGGAATTCTTAGCACGAGTTAACCGTGACTTTTAAAAATAAAACTGTATCTATAATAGATCGGGTCCCATTAAGAGAAACTCTGATTATTCGAAAACACACAAGTGGGACAATTATAGGAAATGCGCACAAGTTAGAATCGGGTTACTCCCAAATGTCCTCAGCTGTAGGCCACTCAAATATCTAGGGTCTTTCGCAC
This sequence comes from Onchidella celtica, assembly GCA_963931925.1. Lineage (NCBI taxonomy): Eukaryota > Metazoa > Mollusca > Gastropoda > Systellommatophora > Onchidiidae > Onchidella > Onchidella celtica. Next base: position 48,517,421 of record OZ007576.1, read on the forward strand.
CCAGGAAAAGCGAAAAGTACTGTCACCATCCTGTCATCGCCCCTTCTTCCTTTCTCTACCCCCTCCCCCTCCCCGCCCCCAAACCCATTAAGAAGACATCAACAAAGATAAAAACTCCACTAACCTAAATCCTCTTGTTCATTTCGTTTTCCTCCTGACATTTCCGCTGAATCTTCCTTCTCCCTTTTATCACCCACACTCTTACATTCTTACAGGTTACAGATATCCTCACCCAAACACTCCCTCGGGTACTCATCCACACATTTACTCTCACACACACATCCTTACTATCTCTCTCTCTCTGTGTCTCTCCCTGTCTCTCTCTCTCTCTGTCTGTCTCTCCCTGTCTCTCTCTCTCTCTCTGTCTCTCCCTGTCTCTCTATCTGTCTCTCCCTATCTCTCTCTCTCTCTGTCTGTCTCTCCCTATCTCTCTCTCTCTGTGTCTGTCTCTCCCTGTCTCTCTCTCTCTCTCTGTCTGTCTCTTACTCTCTCTCTCTCTCCCTCTTTGTGTCTGTGTGTATCTCCCTCTCTCTGTCCTCCACTCTCTCTTTCTCTCTCACAGATACACATACAACCACTCACACTCTTACGTGTACTTACCCAACTAGACACATTTACCCCCCCCCCCCACACATACTTACTGGCATTCTTGCACACACACACACACACACACGCTCAAACTCCATCTAGCCACATTTACCCACACACACTCAACCTTACTGACACACTTTCTCTCTCTCACATACACATATACACACACACACACGCTCCTTCGTATATTCAACCACCTAGCCATAGTCTCTAACACGCACACATTCACCATTCACATACTTACTCATGCGCACACACTCACACAAACCACCCTCTCTCTCGCCTCATCCAACATAGTGTCATCCTGATGAAAATGAATGAGTACTAACGACCTGAGCTGCTTTCTTCAAATGTTACAAAAAACAACAACGAAAAACCTGTAACTTCCGTGGAAAAGTAAACCTTAAAGCCTGACGCCTCTCCCACTCACAATCTCACCCTCATTTCCTCCGATCCCCTCCAACCCCCCCCCCCCCCCAAAGTTCAATTCCCCCCTGTCTCATTAGTCCTTATTTTCTATCATTTCCTTGTTACCCAAGGCCGAGTTGGTGTTGGTTAACAACATCACTGGTCCCATCCAGTTACTTCTAAGGAGGTCCTCATAGACGGCAAAAACATGGCTTGAAGTGCACTGGGTCACAGAATTTTATCACCGAGGTGGTGGTAAAAAAAAAAAAAATTAATGTAAAGGTTAAGAAAATCGTTAAAAAGAGTAAACAAGACGTTCTTAAAAAATTAACAAGAAAAGTAAATTTAAAAAAAAAAGTAAAAGAGAGAGCGAGAGAGAGAGAGAGAGAGAGAGAGAGAGAGAGAGAGAGAGAGAGAGAGAGTGAGAGAGAGAGAGAGAGAGAGAGAGAGAGAGAGAAAGGCTATTCGAGCAATGTAGCCAAAATACTTGCAATGAATTTTTTTGTAAAATCAACTTTTGGCCAATTTCTGGAAAAGTAATTGTGGCTGTTTCGCCAACCATAAAAAAAACCCATATCTCAACCCTAATCCTGACCTTAATTCTAAAACTTTCCCCGAAACATTCACTTTCGGAGCAAAACAACATTCGGCCACGTGTTGCAAATGTTCACTTGAAAAGAAGTACGTTTTAGTGTAAAATGATACTGCAACATGGCTTAATGGTAAACGTGTAAGTACCTTAAACTTCTTGACTGAGGGGACGTTCAAATACAACCTTCCACGTTTTTTGGGACTTTTTGAGACCCCCCTCCCCTTCTTACACTTTTCTTACATTTGCTTCTCTCCCCCCCCCCCCCCCCCCCAATCCCGTAATATTACAATAATACATGTAATAATTTTACATTGCACACGTACTCTTTCTTACAAATGAGGGAAAAATGAGAATAAGAATATCATAAGTTATCTCTCTTTTTATGTTATTTGTTTATTATGTTGTCTAATTTTTTATTCCTTTTTATTCTATTTTGGAAGAAATTCAGTCCTCAGTGTTGTTCGAGATAATATAGGATACCGGGACGGATCAATTCTCCAAATTCCGTCCGTCGTCTTGGGCGCGAATCATGGATGTCAACAATGCAGCAATTCGCACCACACCTCTTCATGACCGAGGGAAAAAGACTAGTACCACAGAGGTCTGTGAGTAGTACTGGCCGTGTTTATAGACCCTTTTAATTTACCGTCCTCCATATCACGTGATTTGCAAACAAAATGGCGGCGTACTCCACTTGTAGGGCGGAAGCGGTGGACAACGGTCGAACGATGCCATCCTCTTGTTGGGCACCCAACTGTACAAACCCGTTACCCGCTGGTTCTGGCATAAAAATGCATCTTTGCTTTGAATGTGCACATATTCAGATGCCACCATCAAGGCAAGTGGAGGTTTTTGCCCTTCACGGTGCTTTTCGAAGCCGTGCGGCTCTCCGCAAACAGCCGTAACGCGGAAGTTGAAAGAAAGTATGGTACGTCTCGGTATTCTCTGTCTCGGGTATTATTTATTTATGATTATTTGAGCCGAAAAAACAAACAAACAAACAAACGCAATTTCGTCGTGTACACTGGAAAAGTAAGACCGTAGAATTTGCTTTTCGCCTCTTTTCACACACTGCTGGTCGAAAATCACTTTAAGTACCAATATTAATACCACTTAGATTGGACCTTATGATGGATGTTTATGGAGGTTAAGGTCGTATGTTAAAAGAACAACACAAAAAAAAAAAACCCAGAGTAATTTTTCGAAAAGTTTTGTAAAATTTTAGCAGCGACGTGACCCATTTCAGTGATAGTCACGTCAAATCTCTGTCTCCACAATTTTTCTTCCTTACTCAGTTTCAACTCGTTATTTCCTCAGTCCCTCTGGGCTTTCATTAAAATGTCGAAGATACTGTTTGAATGAGTGACATTCAATGACTTTGGAGTGATTTCCCTCCTCTCTCTACCGAGGCCATTCCGCTGGGTCCTTACAGTTTAAATGTCCTTGGAATTACCACCAGTGGTTTCTATAACGGGCGTTTTCTCTGCCAGCGACCCTTTTTTCTCCCTTCATCCCTCCTTGGCCCCTCTCTCTCTCTCTCACTCTCTTTCTCCCTCTCTCTCACTCCCTCTCTCGCTCACTCTCTCTCTCTCACACTCTCTCACTCTCTCTCGCTGCCTGTCCGCCTCTCTCTGTCTCTCTCTCTCTCTCTCTCTTTCTGTCTTTCTCTATCTATCTGTCTGTCTACTCGTCTCTGCCTCTCGCTTTCTCCCCCCCATATCTTTCTTCTTTCTTCCTCCCCTTCCGCTTTCTCTCCTTCTCTTTTCTCCCACCTAGTTTGCCCTGTTTCGCATTATAGTCCCCTGATTGGTTGCATACCCGCATTCGTCCCTCGGCTCTACCTCTCTCTCCCCTCCCAATTCTTCCACATCCGTTCACTCTTTCTGTCTCCCTCTTCATGCCATTTTCTGTACCCCTCCCCTTTCACTGTCCCTCTCCGATTCCCGTTTGCTTTTCCCATTTTTCCTCCCCATATTGGCTGGATCGTCCCATTCCTCTCTCCCTCCCACCCCTCGCCAAATCTCTCTCTCTCTCTCTCTCTCTCTCTCTCTCCTTCCTCTTTGCGCAACCTTCATCATAAAATTATCTCTCTTGCCTGGCACATTAAATTTATCTTACCGTGTGACCCCATTCTTCCCTTCAATCCATCCAGCCTGAATCTATACTTTGTCCTCACCTCTAATCACTTCCATCTCTTTCTCTAATCTTTCCATCATTTCCTTGGCTCTTCTTCATTTCATTCTTCCTCTTTCTTTTTTAAATCTGTTTTCTTTACTCCCGTCTGTCTTTCTTTCTTTCTTTCTTTCCTCCTTTCTCTTTCTTTCGTTATGTCTTTCTGTCTTTTCTTCATTCATAACGTCTTTCTTTCTATTTTTTTTTTATGTCTGTCTTTCTTTCTCTCTGTCTTTATTTTTGATCCTCAACATATTCACATATATGCAAAAATTAGCAAAGGCATGAATAATTTTCTTAAAATGGAAGTAAAGTCTCCAATATAATCATTTTAACCACTGAACGTCAAATTCTACAAAATATCATAATATTACCCATAGAATGACATAAAGATGTACTTGGGCATATTTTAAAAGGTGTTGAATTTCTCTAGATGTTTAATACTTCCGTTGATTTTGAGCCACAACTGAGCTGAACAAAAGAAAGTGTTCTGACATTCTGAAGCGGAAAAAAAAAAAGAGACGCATTTCCCTTTGAGTAGAAAAAGTATGACCGGAAATTTCGTTCTGGGCCTCAGTTTCCACAATGGTGATGGAATTTCCACATTAAAAATCACGTCTATTCTGCGTATTCAACGAGCCAGGCGTCTCACTAGTTTTCTTAATTGCCATAGATAAATAGATAAATAAATAAATAAATAAATATATTTAATCATAATATCATTAACAACTTTGTTCTTCATTCAAATTTACGAAAATTCCATTTATCTTCAGCTTGTTTTTCTTTTTTGTTTTGTTTTTGCATTTGACCTTTTTCGGTCTCTTAGTCCAATTCCCCAACGCCCTCTTCTGACATCGTACCGTTATTTAAGGGACATTCCACGTAATATGTTCCCTAAGAGCCATATTTCAAACCACGCCTGGGGAAAAAAAAAATTAATGGTTGTATTGTAAATGGTAGTAATTAAATTAACATTTTTGGTTAGCATTATCTTCTTTGCGTGGTCATGTGACCTGGCGACCATCTTGGAAAAGAGCACATGTTTACAACCTCCCATCAGTTACTCAGACTAATGGCCCCAGTGTGCTTAAAAGTAAAACTTGATTATTTGTTTTTTCTGTAAGCTCAAAGGCATTTTTCTGAATGTTGAAAAACATTGTTCACTAGTCCTGTTGGTTTGGTTTCACAAAGTTTGCAGTTTCATTTTACTTTGTGAAAAACATGATATTTTTTCTTTCCCATCAGTTACCAACTAAAGTGAATGCAGTTGAATGCACTCATCTTGATTTTTATTATTTAAAACACATTTTTATCATCCCTGCACTATTCTTCTGGAGGATTGATCAATCCATTTCGAAATAAATGGTTGGTTACTTATTTAGTGGCCTTTTCTTTCTTAAAAAAGTATTGTCCGAAGGGGACGTTAGTTACCGTGGAATATCCCCAAAGCAAAAATGTTCAAACTATCTTTGGAACTTGGCCAGTTCCCATTAGAACAATGTCCGTATGAGAACATGACATCACAGGGTCTGAGGCCGACGTCTGTCAGATTTGCTCTTTTCTCCCATTTCCTTTCTTTCCGCTCCACAGACTTCTCTTGGCCGTGTCTTCCGTTTCCAAACGTCACTGCCTCTCTTTAAATTATTCTTTCCTCCTGGGTCACTCATTCACTCTATTTTCATTTCTCTTGTTCCTTCTTTCAATCTTTGGCGATTTTTGCTTTGCAGTTTCTGCCGTCCCGAAATGTGACTGTTATATTTATTCATTTCTTCTACGTCTGTCTTCAGTTGTTTTATTGCACACTCACTCCATGCAGTTCTGCCTCCTTCTGTAGTCCGCCTTATTAGCTCTTTCTTCCTTTCTCTTTCTCTCTCTCTCCCTCTCTCCGTACGTTCTCCTCTTCTAGCATCTTGTGCATTCTGTGTCCAGCTTTGGCCATTCTTTACTCCGCCTTTGAACTTTCCCCCTCCCCCGTCCATCCATGCATCTCCTCCCCTCTCTCTCTTTCTCCTTCTCTCTTTCACTCTCTCTCTCTCTCTCTCCCTCTCTCTTCTTTCTCTTTCTCTTTCTCTCTCTCCCTCTTTCTCCAATTCTCTCTCCCTTTCTCAGTCTCTCTCTTTCTCTTTCTCTCTTACACTGTCTCTCTCACTCTCCCTCTCTCTCTTCTTTCTCTTTCTCCCTCTTTCTCCCGTTCTCTCTCTTTCTCTCTCCCTTTCTCTGTCTCTCTCTCCCACTGCCCCCGAAAAAGAAAAAAACAAAACACCAACCCACATGAAGACAGTTTCAATAAAGATCCCAATGATCCGTCGCTTATGTCCCCTTTTTTCGACCGTTTCCGGCGAGATTCCCCGAGCTTTTCTGTGGAGAAAACGTTGGTTAATTGATGTGTGCTCTTTTGATTCGCGGTCAACATTTGAGCACTCGGCAGGTTTGAAGGGTCACGAGCGACAGCCCCGATTTCCCCACACGAAAACTTTGCCATTGGAAATCGATGAGTAATCATGGGAGGGATGACGCTGAGGACTTTTCAGTGTCGTGTTTTTGTGTGAGCAAATGTGCGAACAAGTGCGCTCGCTATAGTGTTTGAGTTGGGGTTGGGGGGAGCGGGGGTTGAATACAAACTAAACTGAAAGAAGTTAGAAATGAAAGAAAATGGCAAATTCAGACATAAAAGAAAAATGACAAATTCAGAAATGAAAAAAAAAAACAAACGACAAATTCAGACTTAAAAGAAGAATGACAAATTCAGAAATGAAAAAAAAAAACAAACGACAAATTCAGACTTAAAAGAAGAATGACAAATTCAGAAATGAAAAAAAAAGAAGACAAATTCAGGTATGAATGAAACATGACAAATTCAGACCTGAAAGCAAAATGACAAATGCTGAAATGAAACAAAATGGCAAATTCAGAAGATAGAGAAAAAAAATCGAAGATGACAAGTTAGAAATAAAAGAAAGATGACAAATTCAGAAAGGAAAGAAAATTAGAAATTCAGAAGTGAGATATAAATGCAAGAAAAATGGCAAATCCAGAAGTTAGAAATGAAGGAAAATGACAAGCATACACGTTGAAAAAGAAAGAAAAATGGTATATGTATAGAGGGTAGACATGGGAGGAGAATGAAAATGGCGTAAAAGTTACAAATCAAAGAATTGATATGAGGAAACACATGCAAGTGGTGTGAGGCTTGGAAGTGAAAAAAAAAAGAGCAGCTGAAAATGTGTATAAATGTGCTTTGTGCCATGTGTCACCGTCATTTATGCACACATTCTGTTAATAAGAAATGTCAATAGATAGCTGTGCAGAGTACTCTTACGGATGGAGTCCTACAAGCTACCGATTACTGGAGAGTTATAAACATAATGGTTTTTATCGACTAAATGTCACCAGGCTACGTCATTTTTCACTCATAATGAACATTGCTAATACGCGAAATTGCAGTTAAAATTATGGTCATGAGAGATGGAATTCACTGGTCCTTTCATGAAACCACACAAAATGTATTGGCACATCCCCAAATAACATCTTTTTATTTTGCCAAATTAATATTCTTTGAATTCCCTTGAAGGAATTATATTTTTTTCTGTTGACGCATGAGGAAGTACAGTACTGCAAATATTCGTTACGAAAATGTATTTAAGATTACGAATATATATCGAGATTTTAGTTCTTGTTTGTTCTATCTCCATTTTCTGAAAAAAAAACAAAAAAAAACTAGAGGTCTTTTAGTATATAGAAGAGGTATAACAAATTCAGACTTTGACACTTGTTGAAAATGCGTCTCTACCAGTCCCTCCCCCCCCCTCATCTCCCCCACCCCCCCCCCCCGCCACAAAAAAAAAAAAAAACCTCGCCGACCGGCGCTGCACTGTGGCGACGACGTGCCTGCTCCAGTTATAACTGGGCTGCCATGGCACAAAGGCAAATTTCCCAAATGGGATTAAAGAGTTATACAAATACAAATACAAATACAAAATGCGTTATGGTACTTATCAAGCTGTTTCACAATTACCATTTGTTCTAACTCTTTAATAATTATAATCATGATACTAAAGCCGCAAACGTTTAACCTCGAATTTCTCAGCTGCGCAAAAAGTGGAGTTGCAACAAACAAGAGCCAAGGTCGCGATATTTCAAGTAAAACATTTATTTTTCTTTACCCCGCCAGTAACTTCAGGTCTTTTGCACCTGTGCGGTTTCATTGAGGGACCAGCGAAATGCAGTTCTTGGAAAAGCGTGACCACAGGAGATTCCCCAGAGGAAAGGAACCCCTGTTAAACCTTAGTGTTTCAACACTTGATTTCCCCACCCTCTGTAATGTCCGGACCACACCCACTGATTCTAAGTTTGGGTGTTCCATCTGCTGTATTATAAAACTCGAAGAAAAAAACACTGAATCGTGACTTAATCCAGCTGATAATAATAATCATTATTATTAACAATCTAATGATTGTCAGCGATATTCAGCTGCTTTGTCCACGCTCTAGAGAAAGACGGTATAGATCTACGCCAATCTAGACAAAATTCACTTTTCAAAATCATTTAATAGAAAGTTTGATGTCGTTGTTTTAGGAGGATCACTGCCTTTAGCCTTTGCACCTCTGATCATTTAACAATGAAATATGCTCAATTTTTCTATCTGGATTCTAATGCTGTGAGACTAACAGTTTCTATTGGTCGTCACAGAATGAGAATTTATAAAGAATATAGCGGGGCGCAACGCGAAATAGTTTTGTGTGTGTGTGTGTTTTTAACTCCTGGAAAAATGTTCGTTTTTTTATTAGTTTTTTTTTTTTTTTTTTACCCCTACGCTCTTTTTCCTTAAAATGTCAGTGACGCGTGAGATAATTAGACTTACTTTATCTTTCAATAAACTTGCCGAACCGCGCAAGATAAATCTGGCAAATTCTTTGTAGGAAGCCCAACCGTATCTAGATCTAGGCTAGCAGCATTTGGATTCGATGCATTAACTAATGGAACTAACGTAGAAATACACAGATGTGATTACGTTGATTTTCGATCACCAATGTGCTAAGAGAGATCAAGGACGGAATTTCCGATCATGATTTTTTTTATTCTACTCCACGAAAATGCGTCTGTATATTTGCGGCTCAAATTTTTTTAATATAAATAACAGTAAAGACTGATTCTTGTTCAAAATTAATGTGTCCACATAACTCCTCGTCAAAAATTGATGCAGTACACCAAGTTTCATAATTTTTGATGGTGTAGTCGCGAAGTTTTAGCTGCTTACACCATCTAGCTCAATTATAGTAAGATGCACTGAAAAACGACGTTCGTATCAAGAAAACAGGCACAGCAACTGTGTCTCTGAAAATAAAACCCTGTGTCCGTGAAGATGCTGACCTACACTGTTCCAATCACAATCCTGTGACGAATAAAAATGACATTTTGAGAACCGCTGGCGTAAAGTAAAGAAAAGCACTCTTGATTAATTATGTCGGATGGACAGAAGAGCCTGAAATCTCCCACGGAGGATTTTTTTGGTGGCCGTCGGTCAATTGTACTCGTGACTCATGAGACGGGGCAATATGTGTATGTGTGTGTGGGGGTGTGGGTGGGGAGGGGGCGGGGGGGGGGGCTTAGCAAACAAAAGTGTTGCGACTTTGGATCGACTAAATCAGCGTTTCTCAAACTGTAATGCGGACGGCGCACTGAATTAAGACTGGTTTGTCTTGGTTTTAACCCTTTAAATACTGAAACTGTATTGGTGTTAACTCTTTACTGCCCCCGACCAGTTACAGATTTTGGTTCTCCATTACCAGCTCTTCAATACAGATTAATATCCTGATTTAAATTCATATTTACCATTTAAAGTACTTGAAATAAAGGGATTTTCATATACACCATATTATTTCAGAAAAGTTAGCTTATGTAATTTTCATGTGTAAATCATTTTTTTTTAAGTCTTGGGCGTCTCCAATTTCCAACAGCTTGCAGCGAAAAGTAGTATTCCATACCGACCTTCTGAAGGGGCAAAATATCTTATTAGATCCAACCACTGTCGTAGGCCTACTTCGTTCTTTTTGCTTTTCCTCTATTACCAGTGCACTTGTCGACCAGACAAGAAAAAAAAAATGAAGGTTGTGAACAGATTAAATGAAAAGATATCCTGCTAGATCTAGATCTACCCACACTTCAGACATATCCTTTCCGTATTAAAGTTGCTTTTAGAAGGTAATGAAAAAAAATTGATTAAAATCCCCGGAACTCTAAATTCAATATGTAATGTCGACTTGAACAGTGATTTCATGATTTTTGTTTGTTTGTTGTTGTTGTTCAGACTGCTGAGCCTGCAGCTTTTCAATAATAAACATGGCTTTTGATTTCAGTGACAAATGAGAGAAAGCTTTAAACCACATTAATTTGACATAATATCACGTACAATTTCAGTGGTTTGATTGTGGAAGCTTTATAGGGGAAATACACACGTAAAGGAAAATATACCATCTGAATTATAAGGTGAGCAAAGGTAAAAGGTAAGAATCATTTTACTATCTCATGAGGGAAATTCACTTTTGCAGATCGTTTAAGTGCACGTATAATTATGTCATAAATACGTCTTGTACATCATTACCTGAACGTCCTTAAGTTTTGGGATAACGAGGGGATGAATGGATGAGGAGGGGATGAAGGGATGGGGAAGGGATGAGGAGGGGATGAAGGGTTGAGGAGGGGATGGAGGGATGAGGAGGGGATGAAAGGATGAGGAGGGGATGGAGGGATGAGGAGGGATGAGGAGGGGATGAAAGGATGGTGAGGGGATGAATGTAAAGGGAGATGATTTTGAATTTGGAGAAAGCTTGTCGAAACGATAACTGTCACACTGTGCTAGGAAGAAGCAAAAGATAGACAGAATGTAACAGAATGGTGGGATAGAAGGAGGAGGATCGGAGGTAATGTGAAATGTGGGCAGAGGAATGGAAAGGGGACAGAGGGAGAAAGAGAGTGAGAGAGGGAGAAAGAGAGAGAGAAAGGGAGAGACAAACACACACCAACAAACACACACAGAGAACAAAAATCAGTGTGTGAAATACGAAAGGGAAGAAAGAAGAATGGGCTTACATGTATGTCGAAGATGGGAGGAGACAGAGAGAGAAAGAAGAAACCAGTATTTGAGATGTGACCGGAAAGAAAGAAGGAAGAAGAAAGAGAAAGTGGAGCCAGGAAACAGAACATGAGACAAACCCTACACAATGTTTATCATCAGGTACATAAAAAAACGTGTCCCAAAAATGTTTCGAGATTCCTTCTTCCCCGCTCCAGTGGAGATTCAGATTTCAAACAAGAAGTATGTCTTTTTATCTCCTCTAACAGGCATTGTTGTGGATTTGCTATCTTTGGCCTTTTTTCACGCCCATCCGGCCCACTTAAACCCTTAGGTACATAATGCAGGCCCAGAATTTTATCACGCGTTGGCCAAAAAGGTAAAAACCATTATTTATTTCAAATTTTGGCCGCGATTCCTGGCCTTCTTTTTTCATGGCGGATCATCATCGCTTTGCCATTGGCCTGAGTGGTCCAGACGTCTGAATAGCGAAGGTTTTAGAGAAAACACATGCCAGGTTGTCTCAGGCTTATCACGCACATTCAAGTGTTCGCACGGCTCAGTATTTTGTCCATCGACGACTTATACGCATATTAAAAAAAAAAAAAAGAATGTTGGTACAAGAACGTACGTCCCCCAAGGTTTTGGCGCTAGGGGTACGTATTTCAAAGCCTTTTATGACTCCAGGGCTAGAGAACTCCTCCAGAAATACTCCTAACCACAGCCTTAATTAATTATTCTTTCAGATTTTCTTTTTGTTTCCCTCCTGTTTTTTGGGTTGAAAGGGTAAAGGGGCAGGGTTAGGGATTCGATAACATTTAGGGTTGAGGATATGACGGTACGCGTCTCTAGCGCAAAACGTTTGGGGTAATAATAATAATAATAATAATGGATGGCATTTATATAGCGCATATCCATTTAAAATGCTCTATGCGCTTTTACAGAAGCAACGTGTCAGCCACAGAGCAGAATGGAGCGCCTGCGAAGCGCTCAACACACTACACCGCTTCTTTCTCTCTACCTGTCTCGCTCACTCTCTCTCTCTCTCCCTCTATCTCATAGCAAATTGTAACGCAGTCTGTTAGGCGCAGTTCACAACTCGCAACAGTTCACAACTCACAACTCAAGTAATATTTGAATGTTTATCAATAATGATATATATTAATTTAATCATGAATAATAAATTTTGTTATTGCTGGGTACGTACGTACAAGTAGGCCCAGCAATAGCCATAAAAAAAAACGTGCTTGCAGAAATAGCGGAAGGATAACTTGTCCTCTAAAGAACATAATACCGATTCAGTGGGAGGATCAAATGCTTAGCAGTGGTGCAAAATCCACACAGGTGAATTATGTTTGGAACATTCTTGAAATAAATGTTTCAAATGGAGTCTTCCCCTGCCCAGTGTTCCAAATCTGAAATACATAACCACCCCCCCCCCCATGCTCTATTTTTGAAGCATTCTTAAAGCACATTTATTTTCTCAATTCATTTTATTTTTGCTGTTTCATTGTTTAACCCTTTACTTGCCAACACCGGAAAGTTACAATTTTCAAATTCCCGTTACTTTTAGATAATGACAACTGCAGTAGTTTCAAGTGGTTGGGGAGAATCTAAGTAGGGAAACATTAATATTCTGCTGAGGACTTTCACTTTTCTATAATTTTGTAGGTAACATTTACAGTTGACAGTTCACGAGTCTGCAGTGCTGGCATTGAAAGTGTTAATGTCTGCTTTACTTATCCCCGGGGTCTTTGTTACGTGTGTTTGTATGTATGTCTAGCATCAAAATGTATGCAATAGATTGTGCGTGAGAGAGAGAGAGAAAGGGAGGAGGAAGAGAGAGATAGGGAGAGAAAGCGAGGAGAAAGACAGAGCGAGAGAGAGGGAGGAGGAAGAGAGAGAGAGAGAGGGAGAGAGAGATTGAGAGAGAGGGAGGATGAGAGAGAGAGGGAGGAGGAAGAGAGAAAGGAGGATGAAAGAGAGATTGAGAGAGAGGGAGGAGGAAGAGAGAGAGAGAGAGGGAGAGAGAGATTGAGAGAGAGGGAGGATGAGAGAGAGAGGGAGGAGGAAGAGAGAAAGGAGGATGAAAGAGAGATTGAGAGAGAGGGAGGGTGTGAGAGAGAGAGAGACAGGATGTGAGAAAGAGAGAGAGAGAGACAGGATGTGAGAAAGAGAGAGAGAGAGAGAGAGAGAGAGAGAGAGGATGGTTTGCAGATGGAGAGAACAAGACTTTCTGTAGAACGCCTTGAGCAATTGTTAGGATTGGGCGCTATATAAATGATCTTTATTATTATTATTATTATTATTATTAATATTTTTAGTTTATGAATAAAATAAACTTTTCACGACAAATATTTATATACCAATTTTGCCTATTTTAGGACGTTCTAATAAGACACTTTAGGTCTGGGAGCGAGAGGTTTATGGTGAAATAATATGATGCAAAAAATGTGTGTGCAAGGCAAGTTATTTCATGGAGTCCGACAGGCCAACACGGAATAAGTATCGCTTTGGAGGACTTGGAGGGAAAAGGTTCTCTGGAAATGCAAGAATGAGTGGCATACAGAGAGGAAGAGAGAGAGAGAGAGAGAGAGAGAGAGAGAGAGAGAGAGAGAGAGAGAGAGAAAGAGACGGAGAGAGACCGAGAGACAGACAGACAGACAGACAGAAACAAAGAATGAGCTAGAGAGGGAGACAAAGACAGGGGGAGATAGACAGGCAAACAGAAAGAGACATAAAGGGAGAGAGACAGAGACAGACAGACCGACAGAGAGAGAGAAAGAGTTACACAGAGAGTGAGAACACCAGAGAGAGAGAGAGAGAGAGAGAGAGAGAGAAGGGAGAGAAACAAAGAGAGAGCAAAACAGAGTTAGCGAGGGAGGAAGACAGAGACAGGGGGAAACAGATAGACAGACAGAAAAGTACATGAAGAGACAGACAGACAGATAGACAGATGCACGGAAAGACATAGACCCCTCCCCCCGCCCCCATACACACAGAACGACAGAGACACACACAGAGACAGACAAACAAATAGACAGACAGACAAAAACACAGAAGAGCCCACGGACGCACAGATAAAAAGCGAGAGACAGCCAGACAGACAGATTAAACAACACACAGACTGTCACAAACTCAGACATATTCAATTATTTACAGGAAGCTCTTACAAACATTTCGATAGATCGACGACAAGTCATAATTGTGTGCATGGCAGAATATTCATTTTATAGACAACATGAGTAAATATTGCATGTCCGAACATTCCTCGCGATTCAGCGAGTTTTTACGCAGAGTGTTTGCAAATTTCTTGTAATATATGACGAAATCTGTCTTTTATCTGTGCAGTGTGCTATAAATTTGTAGTTGTAATGTTTGAGCAAGAGCAGATAGACTGGATAGATTGGCAGGTGAGCAGTCTGTGTTTTTTCTGTGGATTAGAAGAGTGAAGAATATCTGTCTGTCTGTCTGTCTGTCCCCCCCCCCCGCCCCTCCGTCCGTCTCTCCCTCCCTCTGCCCATTTACTCACCCATCCATCCACCCATCCATCCATCCATCCATCTACTCATCCATCCATCTGTCTGTCTGTCCATTTGCCTGCCTATCTGTACTTCCGGCCTGCCTACTTATCTATTTGTCTGCCTGCCTGTGCGTCCGCTTGCCCGACCGCCCACCTATCTATTCAGATATTATTTCATTCCTCAGTCTGTCTGTCTGTCCATCTGTCTATCTATTCATCCGTCCGTTTGTCCGTCCGTCGGTCCGTCTGTCCGAGTAGGGCAGTCTGTCTATCTGTCTGCCCATCTGTCCGTTTGTCTGTCTGTCTGTCTGTCTGTCTGTCTGTCTGTCTGTCTATCTAGGTTCTCTTAATAATCTAGCACCGTTCTCCACGTCTTCCTTAACCTTCTATCTATCTCCCCCTGCTCCAACTTCTTCCATCAATCCATCCATAAAACACAGAATGAACGAACTTGATAGTCTGTCACACTTCTCCCCCTCCCCCCCCCCCCGTCCTTAGCCCGCAGTCTATCTTCCCCCAACTTTCTTCTTCCATCAGTCCATCCATCAAACGCATAACGACTTCCCCCACACAATCACCCCCTGCTTATCTCGTCTCTCCCTCTCTCTGTGTTTGCCAGTGTGTATGTATGTCTGTATACCCCAATTTACATTCTTTTTATCTGCGCACCCTGACCTTTCAATCAGGGGGTGCTGACTGACAGAGGTGAGATGGCGCTCTGGCTCTGTGGGTCATGCTAACCTGACCTGCCAGTCCCAGACAGGTCGCCTTACAACCCAATACCTCGTGCTGCAGTGTGAAGCTTCTATCTTAAGTAGTCCCTGTCAAGTGGTCGAGCTGGTGCAATGTCTGTGAGATAATTTATGAAGCAATTTAAAAGCCCGTTTTATTGTACATTGGCCAAAGACCCATTATGAGCGACAATTTTCAATCGGAACTCGCGAACAGGATCATTTTTTCTCTCTGTCTGTCTCTCTCTCACTCACTCTCTCTCTCTCTCTCTCTCTCTCTCTCTCTCTCTCTCTCTCACTCACTCACTCTTTCTCTCTCGCTCTGTTTGTCTGTCTGTCTGTCTCTCTTTCGCTGGCTCGCTCTTTCTCTCGCTCTCTCTTTTCTCTCTCTTTCCCTCTCTCTCTTTCTCTTTCTCCCCACGTTCTCTTTCTCTCCCTTTATTTGCCTCTTTCACACATTTTCTCTCTCTCTCTTTCTCTTCTCTCTCTCCCACACAGACTTCTTTTCTCCACTCCAGTTCTCCTCTCTCTCACTCTATCCCTATCTTTTCTTTTTCTCTCGCTCTCGTTTTCTCTCTCTCTTTCTCTTTCAATTTCTCCCTCTTTCCCCCTCACTCTCACATACTCCCTTCTCTCCCCCCCCTCCCTCCCCCACCACAACCCCCCGGGCCTACGCTCCACATATTTTGTTTTTTATATAATGTGTTGCTGTAACTTTGGCAGCTGAACCCCACAATGGCTCTACACCGGAGAAAGAATTTCAAGACAAGACAATAACCAGCAGGATAATTTGTCAGGACAAAGTAAACAAAGTGCAAAAAGTGTAATGGCATGGCTGTTGTCCAGGACTCGATAACCAGCTGTGTAGAAAAGATCAGTGTTAAAATATGTTATCTCAGAGAATGAGGTGACCTGAATCTATAGTCATAAGAATAAAAATGTAATGTTTGTTGAATTTGAGTGAAATTTTTCTGTTTTGTCTCAGACTTGGCTCTGGGGGTTGGGAGGTGGGGGGGGGGGGGAGGATGAGGAATACCCAGGTCGATTTTAATAGTGGACACTGCATAATATAACTGTGTAGCTGCCCGACAAAATGAGTCACATTTCGACACTACTCGGTTCGAGAAAACTGTTAAAATGCACTTATTGATTTTTGCATTTTCAGTAGTTTTGAAAAGTTTAACCTCTTTACTATTCCTTTTTCCAAACGATGATCCTGTTTGAGAAGAGTAAATACCTCAAAACTGACGTTGAATCGAGTCATCATCAATAATTTTGATGAAAAGCTGAAACTTTAAAAGCGTTTTTCTCAAGCCTGTGATTCTGTCGCTTCCTGTCTATGGCACTCCATATCTTTTCTGCTAATTAAATTGCAGCAATATTTTTTTTTTTTTTTACCAAATGAAAGGGCTTTGAATAACCCATTTGGTGATACCAATATCTCCATACCACAAAAAATGCACGAAGTGCCTCATTTTGTTACATTGTGAAAGTACAGAATCACTTTCATTTTCCCTATTCCAGATAGCGCATAGCAATTTCTACCGTGCTCCCAAATCAGTCTCCGTTAATTCCCACAGACCGGTGTTGTCCCATCAGTACTGCTAGGTCCATGAAAGTGCACAGTCTCAAGAGAAGAGAAAGTTAGCTAAGAAACAGAATCAGATACCGTGACGGACCCTACACAATGTTTATCATCAGGTACATAAAAAAAAAAAAAAGTCTCCCTAAAATGTTTCGAGATTCCTTCTTGCCAGCTCCAGTGAAGATTCAGATTTCTAAGAAGAATTGTATCAGAGTTGTAAATTTCGTTGTTGTTGTTGTTTTCAAAATTTAACCTTCTGAATTGTTCTGGGGCGAGGAAGTGAAGTCAGGAAGACCTGGATGTACAGAGCATGAGCAACAGGTTTCCAGTAAACCATGCACCAGGCATTGCTCTATTATCTTCCGTCAGTAAATCACGATCTTCAAATTGCTGTGGCGCCTACGTAAACATAGAGAGATAAACACGTCAATGGAGGTTGGTTTTTTTTCCCTTTAATTTATTTCTTTTTTACTTGCAAAACAATTTTCAAGTTGTCATTAATTAGAAAGGTTGTTGTCGAAAATGTACTGAAATTGGCACTGAACCAGGAGGTGGTGCTTAACCGCAACCCCCCCCCTCTCGGTTTACTTGTTTTCCCTGTGTTAAAATTAACTATACCTGTGATTCCCAAGCGGGGTGGGGGAGGAGGGGGGGGGGGGTGGAGATATCTGGTTCCCAGGGAGGAATTTCATACCTAAGGGGAGGAATTTCAGCCAGAGGAAGAGTTAGAGAGGAATGTCAGACCGAGGAGGAAGTCCAAGTTGGGAAAGAGTGTACACCATCTAATAGATGTTTTCCCATCCACTGGCACTAAGATTTCTGTTTATTTTATTGCAATTGATAAGGAACTTAAATGTGTGGCCGCCTGACAAATTGAGACATTTTTCGCATTTTTGGTGGTATGGAGATATTGGTATCACTAAATAGGGGATTCAAAGCCCTTTCATTCAGTAAAAAAATTATTGCTGTAACTTAATTAGCTGAGAAGATAATTATGGCCTATCGAAGACAGGAAGTGACACAACCCTAGTTTTGAGAAAAAACGTTTTTAAAGTTTCAGCTAAGAAATACAAAATTATTGATGGTGACTCGATTAAAAGTCAATTTTGAGGCATTAACTGTTCTCAACGAGCATTGTCATTTGGAAAAAGAATAGTAAAGAGATTAAACTTTTCAAAAATAATGAAAACTCAAAATCGATAAAATTGACGCTATGACGCCTTTTAACGATTTTCTGGAATTGGATAGTGCCGAAATGTGCCTCATTTTGACGGGCGGCCACACAAAATTTCATAAATTGTTCAATAATTACCACTGTAAAAGTAAAATGGTGTAAAAGATATTGAAGACAATTTAGAAAGGGGGGGGGGGGGGCGCGCTGGTGAGTTTGAGTTTGAGTTAGGAGAAACCACACCGACACGATAACGGTCACATTGTGCCAGGGAGAAGCAAGACGAACAGACAGAATATAACAGAATAATAGGACAGAAGGAGAAATTTTGGATGCCCTGACTCATCTGTTAATTTTATTCGTCTTTAAATGAAAACTCTGATAAAATGAGATAGGCTATTACGATAGTGCAGTGTTGATTTGAGTCGAAAAATAAAGCTTAGATTTACAGTGCTCATTCAATGTTTTGCAAGCTAAGAAATCCAAGGTTGTGAATAGACTGAATTATTGTTGCTATCGCGAGACCTCCAGAGACAGCAGCCAGCGAGTATAGGAGGGAAACTGATACTGATTGGGAGAAGGGGGTAAGTGTAGTTTTCTTGCATTTAGTTTTAATTGATTACACGTCCTTTGATGCACTGCCGACAACATACATCGGGGGAAAATATGGACAAGGTGGTCTAGAGGCAAGGTGCTCGCCTCTCATGCCAAGGGTACCGGGTTCAAAACCCGGCCGGTGCAGGCATGTTGGAAGTTTGGGATTTTTCTCATATTTTCGTGTCCCTGATCCTATTGGCGGGCGTGGATCGAGTACCTAGTCTTCTCGGATAAGGACGAAAAAATTCGGAGGGCCCTTGTGCACGTTGCGCACGTTAAAGATACCTTGGCAGTTGGAAATGGTAAATAGCAGGCCGAACAGGCCGCTGCCTGGGCAAAATTAAAATAAAATTCATCTCTACCACTTCCTCCCTCATCCCCCCCTCGCCTTCCCAAAAAAAAAAACGCCGACCGGCGCTGCACTGTGGTGACGACGTGCCTGCTCCAGTTGTAACTGGGTGCTATGACACAAAAGGCAAATTTCCCAAATGGGATTAAAGTAGTATACAAATACAAATACAAAATAAACATATCACCACACACAACAATAATGATGTGCCGCCTTAGTACCTAGGTAGGTACGGCGGTTCCATTTCCATGGATTCGTGACTTGACGCGGTAATTATTATTAATATTCGGTTCTTTTCCAAGAAACCACGGGTCCCGGGTTCTTCACGGGCTCCCTCCCAGCTGTAACCCCCCCCCCCCCATCCCCGAGAAGTTCAACAACACCATTGTGTCTGGCCCAGTCTAAGCTGGTCCAGTCCCCTTGAGCCTCATCTGTAGTACTTTTACTGCGTCTACTGTGGCTCTGTGGGCTGTACAAGTCCCATTCGGGAACGAAAATGTTTGCAATTTCCACATAATTATGAAATTTGTAGCCACTGTGTCTGTCTGGTGTCCAGCTACTCTACCCACTGATAAAAACACAATTATAATGTTTGTTCCTGGCTCTTAAATCATCGTCGGTATTAAAAAAAGACACAAAAAACAAACATCATTTAGTCTCATTTTTATTTCCATTTCACTTATCCCTATTTTGGCTTCCTGGCAACCAGTAAACTTACTGTTATAGCGGTTATTAGTTGCTCTTTAATCCAAGGCCGGATTTACAGAAAGCACAAGGAGCAATCCCCCCTCTTTTTTGGGGGGTTAAAGCGCACCCCCTCCCCCCCCCACACCAAATTACAAAATATAATAACGAGCTGAACTTAGTTGCGTAAACTGTTGAGTCAGTCAATGTTCAAACATCTTTGTGCTGCATGCCTGGGCTGTGAGTATGGAGAAAGTGCCTAGCCCTTGGTGCACTTTACCCCTCTCGACACTGTTGATTTGATCCACTGGAACGACATGGTCGACACACATTGAATCAACAGTGTTGCAGGAGCTGCCAGAAGACAGTTTGGTCAATGTTATCTATGAAAACTAAAAAGTACATGCCAGCCACGCTACACATTCTTTGTAATTTGTGTAAAATGACGGTTTACATAGAGTTTTGCTCGCACATATTTACATTGTGAATACTTCAGATATAATTATATTCAACTCAGATAACTTTTCCATGTATACCTAACTTGTCAGTCCCAATAACATGGAGTTTTTTAACGGACTTTAATAATAATAATAATAATAATAATAAGTCATTTCTATAGCGCCTGATTCCACAGAAGAGTGCTCTAAAGCGCCTAACAGTTCTCTCAGTCACACAACACACATTTTCATCAACCTATACATAATCACTGTCTCAAGAATGTTACATCGTATACGCCTTTGTAAACAACGCTGTTTTAAGTTTTCTTTTGAATTGGATCAAGCTGTTTGAATGTTTCACATGATCAGTCATGTCGTTCCACACTAGGTGCACACACCGAAAAAGCTCTTTCTCCCATGATTATTCTTGATCTGGACACTATTAATAAATTTGCTTCTGCTGATCTCAATTTTTTGGGGTGGAATGTATTTTTCAATGAGCTCTGAAAGATATTCTGGTGAGCTTTGATTGAGGCATTTAAACACAATGCATAAAATCTTAAACTGAATACGCTCTCTAACAGGCAACCAATGAAAGTTTTAATGTGTAAATTTGGTGAATTTTGCCAGGTACGCTACTTTCTGTCTATGAAAGGCCTACTAAACCAAGAAGTCCGCCGCCTCTATCCACTACCACCCCATCTCCGTCCAAAACCGGACCTGCTTAAATCATTACTTATCCAGTTTGTTTCTTCCTGTTGAAATAACTAGTCTCATGGCGATTCCCGTCTCCCATTTCTCAACTTGCGTTATTTATGTTTATTCTCTGGTCCCGTTACTTCCGTAAGTAAATCTAATAACCAACACCCATACATAATCACTAATTTACCAGACAGATCGCCGATGCACAGAAATCTTATTCAATCATTTAATGCACGCAAGTCGCAACGGGGGAAAGTTCACAAAGCAAATTAACAGAACAGTCATCCAGTAACCAAATCATAGGTCAAAATTAACTGGTTTTAGAAAAAGATCCCTGAGCTTGATGTATGAAAAACAAACTATGAGTCATCTCCCCCTCCCTCTTCCAATTGTTTTTTGTATGTCAATAATAAAGATTAACGATCCTGGATTCTGCTGATACCCTCTACCGTCTCCCTCCCTCTTTGCTTTATTTTGTTAATAATGAAAGATTAATGAGTCTGGTCTGTGCTGAATGATATTAAATTTTTCTTCAGCACATCGTAAAAAGATTATTCCACAGTTGCCTAAGTCATGTTTTTGTGTTTTTTGAAAATCAAAGAAAATGTTTACTTCGAATGTAGCAGTAGCTGTTGTTCGGGGGGCGTGGTATTTTACATAGAAAGATATAACTGAACAAACACAACTCAGTCAGTCAGTGGTTTCTCTGTTTGGCCTTGTCATTAGATGGCGCTCCCCTGACGTGTCTAAAATAGTGATTTATGTGGATTTGGGTTTTCGTTTAAAAGCTCATAAATCAATGAAACAAAACAACGTAACTGTTGGATGATGCAATGTGATTGTCTGATTTAAGGTGAGCATTTCATTTCAAACCACCAAAAAAAAGGCAACTGTGGAGTGATCGTGATGCCATTATTCAGTGCCTGTCTGTGTATGACGAAATGCACGTATATATATCACTGAGGCAGAAGGTCCATGCCGAGCTACGGCTCTGCTAGGCTGGTAGCTGAGTCACAGTCTGTTTTTGACTCGAGTTTCAGTGTGAGAAAATGTGAACTGTGGAGTTTAATACGACCTCGCGCACTAGCAAGACTGAAATAAGTCTGTACCACCAGTTCGAATGTCCCTCTTGTTACATGTCGCTCGGGGAGATATTATACTAAGCCCGGGAACCGTTAGCAGAAAGAAGTACACACCATAATTTCCAATATCTTCTTAGTAAATCCAGGAAGAGTCTATCATACTTATCGCCTGTCCGTCAGCTAGAATTGTACCTCAGTCACCATTTCCCAAGTTGGAATACTACCGGGCGCTCACGTCCTCTGGATTATCGATATTCAAATATGATGTTGTGAAGTCGTAAGATGCAACGTCACAGGATCTCTAGCAAGACCCAGTACATTGGTCCAGTTGTCAAGCCCACTATGGGCCGGTCAGACACAGCCAGCTTCTGTCATTGTTTTTTTTGTGCCACATTTTGACTTTTAAATAAAGAAGCGCATATCCGTGCATGTTGTGCACACAATTCGATGACGTAGAACACACAATGTGAATGAATCTTCTTCATTCATAGAATTAGAAGTCCGTTTACATTTTAGACCAATCAGGAAGAGCTACCCCAGCCCACGTCATCGAATTGTGTGCACAACATGTGGTGCGGATATGCACTTCGTTTAAATAATGTTTGGTCTCCGACCACATTTTATTATACATGCCAGATTTCACGGAGGTTTTTTCTGTTGTTCTCCAGGCTTTTGCTAGCAGGAGGAGGGGAAGGTTTTTCTATTATTTTTTAAAATTATATATGGGAAGAAAAGCACCAGGAATTGTACAGGACAATGACCCCGAATCCGTCCCAGGTTGTTTTGATGTATGTACAGATTTCATGCCCTCAGAGGTTACGAGCAACAGGTTCCTCGACATTTTAAACTAGCCCAGGCAAAGAAAGTAAACACGGCAATAAAACAGCCGAACTCCGCTCAACAGACAAATCTCAGGCCACAAGAAATAACAGTTGGGGAAAGAAACGAAAGATTAAACCAAAATTAAGGAAAGAATTGTATCTGTCGGCCTCCTTATCTATAGAACTGTTAGAATACAATAGCATGAGGCTGGCCCCATTAGAACACAACAGCATAAGGCTGGCCCCATTAGAATACAATAGCATGAGGCTGGCCCCATTAGAATACAATAGCATGAGGCTGGCCCCATTAGAATACAATAGCATGAGGCTGGCCCCATTAGAATACAATAGCATGAGGCTGGCCCCATTAGAATACAACAGCATAAGGCTGGCCCCATTAGAATACAATAGCATGAGGCTGGCCCCATTAGAATACAACAGCATAAGGCTGGCCCCATTAGAATACAATAGCATGCGGCTGGCCCCATTAGAATACAATAGCATGAGGCTGGCCCCATTAGAATACAATAGCATGAGGCTGGCCCCATTAGAATACAATAGCATGAGGCTGGCCCCATTAGAATACAATAGCATGAGGCTGGCCCCATTAGAATACAATAGCATGAGGCTGGCCCCATTAGAATACAACAGCATACGGCTGGCCCCATTAGAATACAATAGCATGAGGCTGGCCCCATTAGAATACAATAGCATGAGGCTGGCCCCATTAGAATACAATAGCATGAGGCTGGCCCCATTAGAATACAATAGCATGAGGCTGGCCCCATTAGAATATAATAGGATGAGGCTGGCCCCATTAGAATACAATAGCATGAGGCTGGCCTCATTAGAATACAACAGCATAAGGTTGGCCCCATTAGAATACAATGGCA
>OZ007576.1:48545830-48555830 GCA_963931925.1 Onchidella celtica
CGGGATTGAATGACACAGTCACTAATTTAAATTTACCGATGACGCCATAGGACATTCAAACTGCTCAACGCGGTGGTTAAGCACAGTTGTTAAGGCCTTTGTAAGGGCGATTCGAGGCACATAGATCAACTGCACATGAAAAGTGTGTACAAAGTCCATAACTTCTGCGCTTAACCGCCGCGTTGAACAGTTCGAATGTCCCATGACTTAAATCTAAATATAGTAACTGTGTCATTCAATCCCGTTCCCTACACAGCGTCACTATGCTGAAAAGGAACGTTTAAGCCCTTCCCTATCCACCGTCTATCGACTCCAGCGAAGGAGAAATTTTTCAATATTAAAAAATTTTTTTGAACACGAATTTTAAATTTTAAAAAAACAAAGGAAAGGGAAAAAAAACGAGACTAGACACAACGAAAAATTCTTTATCAGACTAATGAAGAGAAAGAAAGACAGCGAGTAAAAAAGAGAGAGAGAGAGAGAGAGAGAGAGAGAGAGAGAGAGAGAGAGAAGAAAGAGAGAGAGAGCGAGAAAGAGAAAAGAGAAGAAGAGAGAACTTGAGAGAAAGAGAGAGAGAGAGCGCTAGAGAAAGAGAGAGACAGAGAGAGGGTGAGAGAGAGAAAGAGAGAGAGCGTGAGAGAAAGAGAGGGAAAGAGAGAGAGAGAGAGAGAGAGAATAACAATGTAATTGGTAGCTAACGATTCAATTCAACAGCTGCTGTTACGAATGATCATCATATTAAAATGTTGCAGTGGGTGAGTAACGCTAGTTTCAATATCTAGATGTCTGTTGCTGATAAATGTATAGATCTAGTTTGTACCCAGATGTTGGCAAGAGTAACAACAACGGATCTGATTTCAGGCTTTGCACAATGTACAAAATTTAAGCTTGTCATTGCAGAGAAAAATTTATAATTATTTGTGATCGCTGGCAAGGGTGGTTTGGTCATCGGAGATAGCTAGGGTTTTTGTTTTTGTTTTGTTTGAGGTGGGAATGGGGGCGGGGGATATGAAGGTGGAACAGCGTAGACTGGGAGAGATGGGGACAGAGAGAAGAGTGAGAGAAGACAAAGAGAGAGAGAGAGTGTGTGTGTGTGTGTGTTTGTGTTGTGATGAGAGTGAGAGAGAGAGAGACGGGAGAGTGGTGTATGAGCGAGAGAGGAGAGAAAGAGAGAGGAGGGAGAGAGGGAAAGAGGGGAAGGGGAAGAGAGACAGAGAAAAAGCGAGAGGAGGGAGAGAGGGAGAGAGGAAAATGGAGAGAGAGATAGACAGGAAACAAGAGAGAGAGAGAGAGGCACAGGGAGAAAGGAGGGCGAGGGAGAGGAAGAGATATGGAAAGAAAGAGAGAGAGAGACAGAGAGAGAGAGAGAATGCATGTGTGTTAGAGAGAGAGAGAATGCATGTGTGTTAGAGAGAGAGAAAATGCATGTGTGTTAGAGAGAGAGAGAATGCATGTGTTTTAGAGAGAGAGAGAATGCATGTGTGTTAGAGAGAGAGAGAATGCATGTGTGTTAGAGAGAGAGAGAGCGGGAGACGGCGGGGGTGGGGGGTGGAGGAGAGAATTCATGAATTAATAACAGCAAAATGAACCGCTTCAGCCTTGAGCCCGATGATGTTAAAATAATGGGTTTAGCTGTTACTGAAAAACGTAATGATTAGAGATTTTAACTTATTAGCATCACGGTGGCACTAGGACATTTTATTATGCAAGGCGTATGTGCTTGACTGTTCTATAGGCCCATTGCAAATGACGTCAAAGAGTGTTTTTGTTTTGTTCTTCCGACACCCAAGATGGCCGGCGGATCACTGATGAGTGTAACTTCGAGATATATGTCTAAGCCGTTAAAATGCCTGCTGGTGGCATTGCAGTTGACTGTTATGACAGGGGTGAAAAGGATGGATCCAAGCTGATCAGATTCCCTACCATCCGTGTAAACAAGGGAAAGGAAGTGAAAGAACTGACCGAACGTCTCCCAAGTGCGTGTTTTAACGTGTCATTGTTTACTGTAGTGAACTACTTTTAGCTCGCCGCGCAACAGGACTATAGCTGTTTTTCACAAGATCTCAAAGACAGTTATAACTGTTAATGCTATGGGAACAAGACGGATAGTCCATATCTCCAAGCCTCTGAACTTCCAGTGTGAAAACTTTTTAGCCTAGAGGCCCAACAGCCGGTTTTGATCGTCCGTCTAATTGAATGTGACGTGTACGACAACAAGTTTCCACGAGACCTCCCGTAATAACCGGCTAATTGGATCTCAGTGAAACTCAGCTGGAATTGTAATTATATACTTCTTAATCCAATTTTTGGGAAATTTGCCTTAGTGTCATCAAAAAGATCCTGCAATTGAATTTTGTCCACTGTTCAGCTATCGCTATAGGCCTTGACTGACGTCACTTATTGTGAAATTATAACCTCAATCGCTGTGGGAAAACTCAGGCTACTTTTTCTTTTTTTAGTGGCAGTGGCATTGTCACAATTTTGCATCATAAATAGACCGTTATATCAAGCATTCTTTTCATACTATGCACCATGGACCCGCTAGCGATCAGCGCGCAAATTGTGTGCACGTTTTTTTTTTTAGTGGTGCGAAGAAGACAGTGTCTCATCTTATCGTTTCTAGTATCTTCGGTGTCATTGCAGTCCTGTTACAACTGGAATAGACACGTCGATCCCACAGTGCAGCGCCGGTAGGCGGTAACATCATCACCCAACTGGTCGCACGATTTAAAATCGGCTGGTGGACGCCTAAGTTTAAAGCCCTGAACACGCTGTGACCCCCTACCACTGACATAAAATGTTATAAAATTGCATACTGATTCACTAATAATTTCTATTCAAAACGGCAGCCTGGCTGTCCCAGCATTCATTAGAGAAAATAAATCCTCCGTGCCTGGGAACATCGCGCCACTGGGGAAACATTTCTTGTCTCTCTCCCGCATTTGCGGGGTTTATAGGCTTAATCAAATGATTACGCAGTCGGCATAAATATCAGCTCAAAACATCTAAATGCTGTTCATTTTATTATTTTTTTTCTCTCCTCTCTCCCACATTTTTATTTTCTTCTTTTAGGGGCCATCCATGAAGTGCGTAAACTCGATTTTGGCGACTTTTGAGCCCCCGACCCTCCCTCCCCTCCTCTTACTCTGTTAATAGGCTTGGCTTCAACCCCCCTCCCCCCCCACCCAAAAAAAAGTCCTGGATAAGGGCTTGATATTCTGAAACTTTGAGTAGTGTTTTTGCATTGACTGTCACATGGAAAGCACAGCCTCACATTCCATTTTTATATCCTACATTATGATTTGTTGAAGTAAAAAACATCAATAAAACATACGCTTCACGTACCCAATCCCCCAATCTCTCTCCCATGCTGGCCCTTCATGCGCTGGGGGCACCTGCCTCCCCCGCCTCTCCTCCAAGCATACACACTTTATGGACGGCCCCTGAGCTATAAATTCTGCTAAAATTTCTCAACGATCTTTGCCTCATTTCTCTTCTCATTGCAGCTCATATTATATTTTTATATCAAAGAACATCCCTCGTCCATCCTCCCCCCCCCCTCGCCATTTGTCTCCAGAAGGAGGGTCTTCGTGTTCACTCGTGACTCATGATTTGCTTACGTAGTTCACGATGGCGCCTAGCGCGGACAAGATGGCCGGTTGAATGGTTATGATGACTGTACTCGGGGGGTTTCAAGTTGGGAATAAAGACGCTTTGTGTTTTTTCGTGTTCGCCAAGAAATCATTCTTCTTTCTGCATCTTGATGCATGCGGAAATGGAAATCGAGCAACCGGCTTTCACATACAGAATCTCTCTCTCTCTCTCTCTCTCTCTCTCTTGCTCTCTCTCTCTTCGTGCTCTCTCTTTCTCTCTTTGCTCCCTCTCTCTGTCTCTCTCTTTGCTCTCTCTCTGTCTCTCTTTGCTCTCTCTCTCTAGCTCTCTAGTGTCTCTCTCCCATTGTGTCGTACACTCAACTCATGTCCGTTCTCTGCCCAACTCTCACTTCTTTATTTTCTCTCTCTCTCTCTCTCTCCTCCCCTTCTCTCTCTGTCTCTCTCTCGTTCTCCTCCCATTTTATTGTACATCCATCCCATCTCCGCCCGCCGCCCAACTGTATGTTCTCTGACAATTCGTTATTCTCTCTCTCTCTCTCTCTCTCTATCTATCTCTCTCTCTCTCCCCTCAGAGCCCTGACACATTAATATTTCTTTCTTCTTTTCGTTTCGCTTTGGACTCACTAAAGTGGTTTGTCCATAGCATCCGCTCCGCTCCGCTGCTTTACGGAAAATGACGTATGAAAAAGTAAAACACTCTTTGCCTCTCTATACTTTGTCCATAGCAACCGTTCCGCTCCGCTCCTCACCGCTATAGAAGCAAATAGTGTTTTAGTTTTTCACGCGTCATTTTCCGTAAAATAGCGGAGCGGAGCGGTGCGGATGCTGAGGACAAGACCACTTAGGCAGTTTTGCCGCAATACTTCAATCTCGGTGGCAAAACGACACGAGACAAAAGACGGAGGCCTGTGCGCTCTAAATGACCCTGTGAAGATTTTTTGATACCTTGTCGGCTATTCGACAAAGCCAAGGCTGGCGTCATTCGGCCAAACTGCCGAAAGCGAAGCGAAACCGAAGCCCCCGTATCTGAGCTTCCCGTTATCCTAAGAACAGGCAAAGAAATGGAAGTAAATAGCATGATATTCACCAAAAAGTAACGTTTCATCAACATGAAAGAAAAAGATACACAAAAGCACAGTCCAAACTAGCCCTGGTTAAGATCACATTGTCTTGATATCTTTGCCTTAACTTTTGCTATTGACGCCAGCCCAAAACGGCCGTTTGTGAAGGAAACAACACGAGAAGACAAAAGAAGAACGCAGCTTTCTGCGGAATCAAAATATGGCCAAAAAGAAAAACTTGCATATAGTAAGGCCTCCCGTGAGAAATAATACCGAAACAGTATAATAACACGCAGAGGAAAAAGGAAGACTTTGCGTTCATTGTATGGTTTCGGTATTATTTCTTACCCGAGGCTTTTCTACGTACAAGTTTTACTTTTTTGCTAAATTTTGACTCTGCTTCAAGCCTTTTTACGACTCCACAGATTCTCTGTGGTATTTTATATTTTTAACCCACTGGGGAGCACCTTTGGGGGCTATGAAAGACGAAAAAATGGCCGAGGAAGAGGACGTGAGCAAGACAATCCATTACGGTACCCTTTTGAAGGCTAAGAATACCGAGAACATCAAAGAAACGACAGCGGCAACAACAACGACAACAACAACAAAGAACAAAAACAAAAATGATTTATATTAATGCACAGTGTGTGGAAGCTCTGAAAAGAAAGATCTTTGCATGAAAAATTATTTTGTGGGGTATTTTATTTTATAGTTTTATGCCATATTTTACCGATTTTGAGGCCCTATCAGAGAGTATATATGTATAGAGAAAGGGTTCACTATTGGTGGATTTGCACTGCGAGACACGGGAGGCTCCGTGAAACCATGCATTGTTAGCATGGAGCGGAAAATAGGTAGATCTGGATGCGGTAAACAGTACCCGTTTGACCATTTCCACGTGGCGTAAGAGCTTACAAACGGCTGTAAACAGTTTCGATGAGCCCAAATATATGAACAAACCACAGTAAACAGATATGCACACTATCTTTGGTGAAGGCGGTCTATTTCAATTTCTTGTTTACCGCAGCGACCTAGTTTCGCGATTTGGCGGAAGCGAGATCTCTCAGTACGAAAAGTTTTTAACCAAATGGAATGACACTTATCTATACTAATAAAAGAGAAACTTTACGACATTGCGCACACCTCTGTCGCTACTCCTCCGTTAATGTTGATTCTATGGCCTTCAAATTTTACACAGTGCTTAGTATAGTCTGTGGTCGTGTCGCCGGCACATAAAATTTAAATATATTTGAGAAATAACAGAACGTTTGTTTCCGTTTTTGTGTTGCGACACATCAAATTTTCGGCAAATTTGCGGCAATTTTTTGTCATCGATTATAGTATTCTGTGCGCAAATTGCTTGAGCGATTACAGTCGCCGATTTTGTTGAATCGCCTCGCAATATAGCCGATTGTGCTAAACTGCCTCGGAATAGACCTCCAAATTACATGTCTTATCATGAGGACGCAGATCTACATGTCTTATTATGAGGACGCAGATCTAATGATTTGCGTGCACTGTACCTTCAAGAATGCATTTTCTCATAATATTTCATCGACTGAAGTAATCAGACCTATTTAACTCATGATGTTTTACGCCAACGATTACCGCCAACTTCCGCCGTCACACATTTTAAAACAGTGCACAACTGTGGTTAAGTTTCAACTTTGTTCTGATTAGTTTACATCTAGACTAGGTCTATATATCTGTGTTTTAGAATGTGTTTTCAATAGCCTATGCCTACATTCTAGACTAGATCTAGGAAAGGAAAGATTCTGGACTATTAGCTAACGCTACCCTAGACCCATTAATCCATAAGTATCCATAAGTAAGTAAGTAAGAGATTGACGCCACAGTACAGGGCCAACGTTTCAAGCGGCAACGATTGTTGTACGTGGGTGGCCATCACACATTTTAACTGTTTAAAGCAGCGCCCAACAGCAGGACTTTCATTTCGTTGCTCAACAGCAAACCTTTTTGGCTTTGGTTAGGTTTCAGCTTTGTTCTAATTAGTCTAGACCAGATCTAAGCTTTTAATATGCCTAGGAAAAGGAAAGGGTCTGGATTAGGAAGATTGACGCCGGTATGTCACAATAGTTAACCCATTGTCATCATCTGTCACTGTCACACTGCCTTTTCTTTCTTTCCTATTCCGTTCGTAGAACGGGTAATCAGGCTTGTACATAATAAAATAAGAAGTGACAGATCTCTTCAAAGTTTCGATGGTCATTTTTTCGAAAAGACAAAAATGTACATATATATATGACAATATGGAAAATGAGCTGACGATATTTTGCAAGAGGCCACCATTGACGAATGTTTGAAATCCGCCGAAGCAACAGATGTGTAATTGACCACAAGTCACTCGTGGCGGCCAAGGGTTTCAGTGAATTTTTACAACAGTTACAACTATTTGTCCATGTCCTGGCCCGGGCAATGAGTTTTCACCCCTCGTTAATCTCAATCAGGTCAGGGAAATGATGAGAGAGAGAGAGAACCCGCGTGTCTTGCTTGCCCTCTGTTCACTGATTCTTAATGAACCTTTCGACGCCTTTAAACACGGGCCTTGAGTGACCTTGACATAACGGCACAATACGGTAAAACTCCGGTGTGTCTCCGTCTTCAGCTTCTGGAAAACTGCCATACTGTACAACAATCCTTCTGAACCTTCTTTCAGGCAATCGTCTCCTTAGGCTCCAACTGTTGTTTTACCTTGCCCCCCTCCCCCCAAACGCCTCCTTCCTCCCCCCCCCCAATCGCTACTCCAGCCCAAGGGATAATTGTGTAGCCGCCCGACAAAACGAGGTACTTCATGCATTTTGGTGGTATGGAGATATTGGTATCAGCAAATAGGTTATTCAAAGCCCTTTCATTTGGTTAAAAAAAAAATATTGCTGTAATTTAATTAGCAGAGAAGATATGACATCTCAAAGACAGGATCTGACACAACCACGGTTTTGAGAAAAAGGCTTTTAAAATTTCAGCTTTTCATCAAAATAATTGATGATGACTCATTTAAAAGTCAGTTTTGAGGCATTTGTCCTTCTCAAACAGGATCATGATTTGGAAAAGGAATAGTACAAAAGTTTTCAAAAATAATAAAAACGCAAAATCCATAAAATTGACCCTATGATGCCTTTCAACGATTTTCTCGAATCAGGTAGTGCCGACATGTGCCTCATTTTGTCTGGCTGCTACACAATTATGTTTCACAAGAAGACAGACTTCACAGAAATTATGACGCCAAATTTTTCAAGGACTTGTTAATTACAATAGCCCGTGTTGATGATTCATTATAAAACAGAAATCAATCTTCATCAACTGTAGCAAAAGTAGCAGACCTTTTCTGTTCACAAAACCCATCCACAACTGCTGTTGAGCAAGCCAGTCGCTGCCCTGTATCTGCCCCTGAATCGTTCTGCACTCATGTTTTCGTACCACCTATCGCCCCGTTTCATAGTTTTCCAGCCCCCTCCCTCCCCCTCCCCCCCATCACCCTTTTCTTCACCCCCTCCCCGAAATCAAAATCGCCCTGGGGGTGGGAGGACGGGTGATATTGCCCACATTGACGACCATTGCAATTCAGCTTCACTCGTCTTCAGATTCGTTTGGTGGATGAAAGTGTATGATCTGAAGATAGATTAGTGATATGCAATTAAATCTTGTTTTCCTTTCATCCCTGTTTCATTGCTTGAAATATTTCTGCAAGTTCTTGTGGGCGGGGGGGGGGGGGGGGGGTGTCGGACAGAATGTCACTCATTTCTCTAGTTTACAAAAATCTCTACATAAAACAATTGGAAAGGGGAGGGAAGCGGATGGGGGGTCAACGTAGACACAACTGCCCAAAGACCAAACACGGATAGTGTCTAAGCAGAGACTCGATTATCTAGTGTCTTTGATACTCAACCTGTCATACTACATAGCCGGTATTGTGTAGATCAGTGATTCTCAACCTTTTCCAGGCAATCGCCCCCTTAGACTCCAAATTTTCAGTCATCCGACCAGCCCCATTACCCCTACCCTTCCCACCAAATCCCTACTAAAATCCACCGGATATATTTCACAAGAACCCAGACCACACACAAATACGATGTTGTTCAGTTTTTCAAACCCTCATGCATGTCATGAGACGCGTTGCTCAGTCACCACAAAACAGAAATAATTCTTTATCAAACGCACCAGACAAAATTAATAAGCTTTTTCTGTTCATAAAAGCCATTTAAGCGTGCTTTTGAACAAGTCAGTGGCTGCCCTGTATTGCTCCAAAATTCTCCTCCATTCATGTTCCCCCTCTAAATATTGCCCCCTTTATCGTTTTTGCCCCCAACTCAAACTCCTCCGCCCCCTTCCCCGGGGTGAGATATCAACCACGTTGAGAACCGCTGATGTAGATGTTTCAAAACACAGACACCAAAATTATAATTATCTGTTCCTAAATTAATAGATGGATTTACAGTATCGAGAAGCAACTCATGCTCTGGCTCGGAGTTTTTACCACTGCTGATTCGCTTCGCCATACTTCATCAACACCCCGAGCTTCTTTCGTGTGCGCAAAAGGCGTGGGAGGATCAGAAGGCTTTCTGATAGATCATCGGTCTTAATTATACTCTCTCCACCACGTCACCCCTTTCGCAATCTGCTCATAGGTGGATCAAAGGAGGGGCACAAAACGCCCCTAGGTCTCTCCCTCCAAACAGGAACGGTGACTCCAGTTACGCAAAGAGGAAGAGAGATCGAGACACGACAGAGAGAAATAGAGAGCGAGAGACAAAGAGAGAGGGGAGAATGAGGGAAGGAATAAGCAGAGAAGAAAGGGGTGGATCGCCCTCTCCATGGGAATGGTTACGAATAGAGAAAGAGAGAGGGAATAAGGGAATGAATACGCGGGGAAGAAAGGGGTGGGCCGCTCTCTCCTCCCCTTTTGCCCTCCCCCCCCCCCCCCCCGAACCCCCCGGTTACGAAGAGAGAGCGACAAAGAGCGAAAGAGAGAATGAGGGAATGAATACGCGGGGAAGAAAGGGGTGGCTCGTTGATAATTGGGTGAGATAGGTTTGCGATGAAGTGAGAGGAGAAGGAAAGCAAATGGTGCCCCTTCCCCCCCCCCCCCGTGAAAAAATAATTATGTAGATCCGCCACTGACTCAGTTTCTTCATATTTGACGCCAAGCACCAAAGCGAATATCTTGTAATCTCTCTCTCTCTCCCTCTCTCTTTCTCTCTCTCTCTCACTCTCTCTCTCTCTCTCTCTCTCTCTCTCTCTCTCTCTCTCTCTCTCTCTCTCTCTCTCTCTCTCTCTCTCTCTCTCTCTCTCTCTCTCACATACACA